>CM065380.1:40595000-40735000 GCA_033060915.1 Euryodendron excelsum | reverse complement strand
GCAGGAATACACTTGGACTTTGCAGTTGAGGTAATGGTTGAGTTTGGGACTGCGGCTGGTTGGTAGGCATTAGTCCAACATGGAAAGAGGAATTTTTTTCTAGCACCAATTATCGTTATCTGCACATCAATACCATACCTTGATTGATAAAAAGACAGCAATGCCAACACAACAGCCTAAGAAGAAGAGAGAAATATGAGAATCTAGAAAAATTTCAAACTCGTTATAAACCAGCCACAAATGAGCACCACAGAAATATAGGAACTTGTATTTCCTTTTTTGACTGAATGAATGACTGAGCAAGTGAGTGCATACGAAAATTATCAATTTGTATCACCTTTTGTCTTTGCATTGGGGGCAACTAAAGAGTGAGTGGATATTAAGTGAATGTTACAAGTATACAATCATGAGAACTAGGCTCAATCATTAAGAACTACGTTTAGTTCATTAGCAACTGTAAAGGTCACACGTAGGCTTTTTAAGCCAATCATAAGAGCTAGGCTCAGTTATAGTAATCACAAAGGTTACACATAGGCTCTTTTAGCCAAGGGACGTCTTCTATTATGGCGATAAATTATTTCACGTCCCCCACCGTAAGACCATTGTTGCTAGTTTAGACTCTTGCCCCGAAAGACCTCGAGTTGACACTGTATATTTAAAAATCTTACATTTCTTTCATGTAAATATTCTAGTCCATGGGTTTCGATTCATAATGTAACTATAACTTGCATGCATTTAAAAGTATGACATTTATAATTGAGTATAAATATTAATGCATTGAAATCATATGAAAAACATTGCATGAAATGTAACTGGACTTAAAACATTTGAAAAGTAATAGGGTTTTACTCATGGCATATCGTTACTCACCTCTATCCTTGAGAATTAGTGCTAAACAAGTGTATTCTTACAAATAGAATACATAGAAGCATCAAACATAAGACCCTAATACAAAGTAAGAACATAAAAGTCGAGGTTTGAAACAAGGATCCCTGAATACTGATTCATTCATTACATCTCATTCACATCAGGATAACGACCCTTCATTCTATGTCAATTTTATTTGAAAATAGGCTTGAAAACCTTTAATTTGATAGGTCATGGGTCGCAAATACATTTCGGATGAAGAAGTTGTGTCTCATAAAAACTGGACTAAAATTCTGAAGAATAATGTTGCTGAAAGAAATTTAGGGTCAATTTTAAAATTCAATATCTCCTAATCTATAAGGAATTAGAAGACAACCTTTACATGCATATAAAGGTCTATGAATCTATTTTCTAGTGCTTCAAACGGTACATCAATTCGAGTTTTTTTAGAGCAAGTTATGTCAGTTTTATTAAATAGTGTCAAAATTGTTAGCAACTCGTCCGAACACCGTCTGAACGGCCCGCCTGTCTAAATGACTTGTAGCCACCCTAAATTCTGTTGTCAATAACCCGTCCGAACACCCATCCGAACAACCTATGGCCACCCCCAAATTCTGCACATTTTGGTTTGAAAATGGGTTCTCTAAGCCCTAGATTTTCAAATTCAAATCACCCTAAACTCTACCAATACTTCTAGGGTTCATAAATTGACCGAAGAAGACTACAATATCTCAAAATAAAGCTAAACCTACAAGTAAATCAAAGAGATTTAGGGTTTGAAATATCAAACCCAACATGTACAAATTTGGAGGTTTTCAACTTCAACTCCCAATTTATCAACATATGCTTACAAGCTCTCAAAACCTAACCGAATGGGACTCAAAAGAGTCTCCAAACACAACACACATGTATTTACATGCACAAGAGGTTAAGGTTCAAACCTTTCTTTTACGTTTTCTCAAGCTTCAATAATGACTTCTTCTAGCTTGGATGGAGCTCCTCCAACCTTCTTCCTTCTCTTCTCCCTCTCTTCAATTGCTCTTTTTCTTTCCTTCTTCCTTCTTTTTCTTCTTGACAGGTGAGTGTGTATGTGTGTGTGGGTAATTAAGAGATACACAAGAGAATTAATCCTATGTGTGTCACACATAAAGTGTATTTTACAACGTGGGCCTTAATTGATCAATATTGACTCCAAAATAAAATAAGATAATATAGGAGTTAAAATTTCATATTAATTCAAAAAATAAAGGTTCGGGTATTACAAAGTAATTCCAACATGCATGTTTAAGAATAGAATTCCTAATTTCAATGGCCAAAACGTAGCAAGAAGTTATATAACAAGTATCACACACAGAACACAAAAATTAGAAAGTCAGGCACCTGAACACAAGCTTGAATATCCAAATCAGGTGCACTTTTTGAATAGGAATTCTGTAAAAGCAACAATAAAGTGCAGTTGCATTAAGTGCCAACCTCAAACTAGCGAGGAACATAAGTTGCAAAGCCCTTTCAAGCACAATAGGACAACAACAGCAACATGATTGACTACAATTGTCTCATTATAATTAACTTGAAATTGAGTGAGACCTCCTTTTCAGATTGTTAGATGATACATTTTCATTTAGTATGAGATCTCCCCTTTTTAAATTCTTAAGACTTTACCCAACCAACATCTACCATCACCACTCTAGAGCAAAGAGTGCAGTAGAACATATATCCTTTTTCACAGGGAAAAGAATATACTAACAAATAAATTTATACATAATCTCCTACAGAATGATAATTAAGGTAAATAAAAAAAAGAATCTTTATTAATTTCAACTCAAAATCAGATACATATCTCATTCATCATCATAACTCTCAATCTCATCCTCAGTTTTTTCAGACTCATCCTCATGGCAATCAAATTCATTGTTGTAACTCTCTTGGTCATCCTCACCACTCTCAAACTCATCTTTCATTGCTTTAAAACTCATAATCATTGTCCTCGGACTCATCTTCACCAACTTGAGCATCATCTTGGTCATTACTAGTGTCTATTATTGTTCCATCCATGCCTTCCCTAACCAATATAGCATCCTCATCATGATTAATATGTTATTGTCCAACCCTTGACCACTATAAAGATCAACTAGAGGATCTTCAATACAACTTCTTGTACACTTCGTTCCATAAATATCAAATACATCCCTAACTGTCATCTTCACTTCGAGATTCCAATCTTGTTCCACGGGATCTTGCACATTCCCAACTTGCTCTGCTTGAGATGCTAAGACGAAAGGTTCATATGATAGCCTATTGTCTATGTACAAAAGATGAGTGAAATTCACAATTGTGAATTTAAATTCATATTGCCTTTTCTCCGTGTTATTATTGACCCACTCACACTAAAATAACAAAAACTTCAAATCATTGGAATACAGTAGTTCAAAAGTATCATTCAAAGCTCTAGAAAAAGTATGATCTCATAAAATAGGATTCTTGTCTCTAGAACTTGCATAACTCCTCATGTTTGCATTCAAACTCCACAATTTTGAGTTTTTCTTCTAGTCTCATGTTCCATTGTGAAACCTAAATCCATGAATAATACATCCAGTGTATCTCCTTGCCTATTTGTCAGGGCCCACATCCAAACTTTTAACTTCATCTGAGATAAAGTCACTACCTTGCCGTTGCAACCTCTATACCTAGTTTTAGTAATAAAAAGCATTTAACATGACATCCTATATCAATAATATTATGATGAAGCAATCATTTGCATATATTTTTATCAATTATGCAAATAGATAAGTAAGACTTACATGGTCTTCAAATCATTTGTGAATTTATTTGTTGTCAATGCGATAAATTTCATGGTCCCCTACACGATGCCTCCCCGATTTGAGAACTGCAATGTGTTCCCTGCAAAAACCAAGTTACTACTTGAACTCACACTGGCATGTTTTGGAAATGAATGAAATAATTTATTTGGTTGGTGCCTTACATACAAAATGAGTGACTATCAGTGTGGAGTAGCACATACCGACATACTTGAGTCCACGTAAAGTCATCAAGGTGAAGTATTTGTGATTTCCCTAAAGGACAACCTCTTTGTTCACATGAATTGTCAACACCATCATAATACCTTATAGTTTTGTTGAGCTTTGTCTCAACATCATCCAAATACCTAGCAAAAAATGTCATACATTCTTCCGCTAAGTACCCTTGTGCAATAGACCCTTCTAGATGACATCGATTACTCACATAGTTTTCTAATGTAAGTAGATATACCTACGAACATAGAAGTTGTTTAATTGTTGGCGTTTGAAGAAAATTAGTTCATAGATGCATAACATTCCAAATAGAATTTAGCATTTGAAAACTATACACACCATCCAATAGGGTAGATCCAGTGATATTGCACTGGTCTGGCAATCTTTGCCTCCTCTACTAAATGAATAGGCAGGTGCTCCATTACATCAAAGAATGTTGGTGGAAAGATTTTTTCAAGATGGTAAAATGTTGCAATACGAGATTAAAGACATTTATTTTATTGATCCAAGAATCGGTGATGAACCATGTAATAAAACTTCCCACTATATGTTAACCAACAAGATCAAATGTCCTCATAGCAACACGGTGTAAGCACCCCATTTTTGACCGCTCGGCAGTCTACACTCCGTCCAAACTTGTTTTCAAGTCATAGTGGGCATATTCTAATCGAAACCAATCCTCTAGGTCCAAATTCCGTCTTTCCATCGCTTCGCGGGCCTGTCAGGCCCAAATAGAGGCAAAATGACCAAAATGCCCTTAGGGAGCATTGACCTTTCCTTTCCAATTCCAATCCCTCTCTCGAGACAGTTTATTCCTCGAGACGGTCCGAGTAGCAAAACTGCTCACAAAACCGTTAGAGTAGCGGAAATACTCACAAAACCGTTAGAGTAGCGGAAATACTCACAAATAGGTCGATATAGGGAATTGGCAACAAACCCCTGTGTCACGACGACCGCCGTTAGATTGGCGGAAACACTCACAATCCAGGCATGTCTCTTCGGAGACGGTAAGACCCCTTTCCAATCCCTCTCTCGAGATAGTTTATTCCTCGAGACGGTTCCAATCCAGGCACGTCGCTTCGGAGATGGTAAGACCCCTTTCCATTCCCTCTTTCGAGACAGTTTATTCCTCGAGATGGTTCCAATCCAGGCACGTCTTTTCGAAGACAGTAAGATCCTTTTCCAATCCCTCTCTCGAGACAGTTTATTCCTCGAGACGGTTCAAGTAGCGAAACTACTCACAAAACCGTTAGAGTAGCGGAAATACTCACAAAACCGTTAGAGTGGCGGGAATACTCAAAACCCAGGTCAACACCAGTGTCTGTTAGCCCACTTTGGTGAAAAATGACCAAATCGTCCTTTGGACCTTTTCTGAGACTTTCCGGTCAAGATGACTATTTTGCCCCTAGGCATCCGGATGCCCCGGGAACCACACCGGCTCTGGGTATCAAACCGATAACCCTCTGAGATTGCTTTTTATAGTACTCTCAACCTTCCCTTATCTTTTCGGATCATTCCGAGTCAGCTCCGGCCAACCCGGTACAAAATGACCGTTTTGCCCCTGGAGGGCCGGTCTCCTTCTTTGACCACACCGGCTCTTGGTATCAAACCGGTGATGTCTTGAGAATGCTTCTTGTAGTATTCCCAGCCTTTCCTTATCTTTCCGGATCATTCCGAGTCAGTTCCGGCTAACCCGGTACAAAATGACCGTTTTGCCCCTGGAAGGCTGGTCTCCTTCTTCGACCACACCGGCTCTGGGTATCAAACCGGTAACCTCTTGAGACTACTTTTTATAGTGTTCTCAACCTCCTTTTACCTTTCCGGACCATTCCGAGTCAGTTCCGGCAAACCCGGTACAAAATGACCATTTTGCCCCTAGTGGGCCGGTCTCCTTTTCCGACCACGCCGGCTCTGGGAATCAAATCGAAAATCTCCGGGAACATTCTAAATAATGTTTCCAGATCCCAAGTCTTCTTCCGGGACAATCCGAGTCTGTCCCGGCAGTTTTCTGGTCCGATTAACCGTTTTGCCCCTAAAGACCCGGTCAACCTTTCCGACACAATTTGTCCTCACTTTTTAAGTCAAATACCTCCAGGACACTATTTTAAGTGATCCTGCTCCTTTCCGGCCTTCCGGGTCATTCCCAGCTCCTCCAAATCATTCTCGGACTTTCCGGAGTCACTCCTAGTGAAGTCAGGCTAAAAGTTGCATGGTAGTCACTAGTACAGGCGCCCAAATCTAGTCAAAGATACGTTGCTTGCTGACCTTAAACCTTTCCTAATTGGCTGGCGCCACTAGTGGCGCCAAATCAAGAAATAGCCTGGCGCCACTAGGAGTGGCGCCAGTGTAAAGTTTGCCCTGGCGCCACTGCAACGGCGCCAGGTTTGTCCAACTTCTATAAATACAAAGCCTCATTCAACGTGAAAGGGGTCTGCAAACTTAACCTAAAAATTCTATATTTCGATATACAGAGCTCGACCACCTCCAAAACCCTAGCCTCCCTAGGTTATCCCAAACCCTAGCCACTATACACAAACCCTAGCCTCCTATACACTCATACACTCCCCATACACTCATACACTAGCCTTCAACCATCCTTTGAAGACTTGAAGAGCTGTCATCCAAAGCTTGAAGAAAACTCTTGAAGGCTAAAGGTGAAGATCAAGACAAAGACCGAAGACCAAAGACAACGCGACGCGCAAAATAAAGAAGACATACAATAGGTTTTCTCTTTAATTTTCTGTACTTCCCCCTCTCTCTTCTCTCTCCAACCCACTTGGGTTTTCTCTATTTTAATCCCCTATCTCTTTCCCCCCCTTTTTTGCATGCTTGAAACAAGGGGACTCCCGGTCCATGTGTAGGATTGGGCTATTGGAGAGTCACCGTGTCGGGGGCTTTCTTCTAGTCTAACCAAAGACCACGTGGGTCCGGCCCCCTTGATTATGTGGTGAAGCCTTAACCTTGTATGTTCACGACCCCAAATTGCATTGTGCATATCATAGTCTTGCATCTTCCAAAATCCCTTTTGAAAGTTGTTTTCAAAAACGTTTTCAAACTTGTTTTCAAAATTGCATCAAAATCTCTTTTTCAAAATCATGTTTTCAAAACCACGATTCTAGGGTGATTCTAGTCTTTCCATGGCTAGGGTTGCTTTAGGAAAGTGTTACATTAAAAGTGACCTTTTTGGTCTATATTTTCAAATCTTATTGTTTTCCAAAACCACTTTCTTAAAGTGGCTCTAGCCCTCTTATGGTTAGAATCGCTTAGGAAAGTGAGACGTTTTCATACTTTCGAAAAACTCTCTCTTCAAAAATCTCTTCCTAAAAATCTCTTTTTTTCAACATACTTTCCTAAAACTCTCCTCTTCAAAATTGTTTTCAAAAACTCCCTTCCAAAATCTATTTTTCAAAATTCTCTTTTTCAACTCCTCTCCAAAATCTTTTCCTCAAAATTCACTTTCTAAAAACACTCCCTAGATTCACCTTCCTAAAAACTCTCTCAAAAAATCTTTCTAAAAAACTCTCTTTCCAAAAATCTTTCTTCTAGAAACTCCCTTTATGATTTTTCCACCCAAAATCTATGTTTCCAAAAACACACTTTCCAAAGACTCCCTCTTTCCAAAAATCTTTTTCCAAAAACTCCCTCTCCAAATTCACTTTCCAAAAACTCCTCCCTAGGATTCCCTTCTAGAAAACCTTCGTTTCCAAAAACGCACTTTCCAAAAACTCTTTCCTTAGAAGCCCAAGTCAAGCCGTAGAACTCACAATTAGGGAACCCTAATCTTTTTCCCAAAAATATGATTTTCAAACTTTGCCCCAAACTTAGGTTTTCAAAATCTCTTGTTTTCACATCCAAACGATACACGTTTCCAAAACCTATTTTCTACATCGAAACTATAATTTTCCAAATCTAGGGTTTCTAGAATCTCCTTTTCCAAATCCTTGTCAAATCCTATCTCCCTGTTTGGGAAACTAGATCCCGTCCTCCGTTTTTGGAAATAAAATCCAACCTTTCTCTTTTAGGAGCTAAATCCAATCCCTTCCTAAACTCAAACCTTTCCTAATCTCAAGATTTTCTAAAACTCTAAAACTTTCTAAATTTCAAATCTTTCCAAATTCAAAACTTTCTAAATTTAAAACCTTCTTAAGTTAAATCTTTCTAAACCTAAAAACTTTCTAAATTCTAAACTTTCCAAAACTTCAAAATCTTCTCAAATCTAAAACTTTTCTAAACTCAAAACTTTCTTAATTTAAGACTTTCTTAAATTGAAACTTTCTTAATTCAAACATTTCCTAAACTAAAAACTTTCCTTTTTCAAACCTTTCCTAAAACGAAACTTCCTTATTTTCAAAACTTCCTTGTTTTCAAAGCTTTCCAAATTCAAAACTTCCCTTTTTCAAAACATTCCAATTTTCAAAACTTTCCTAAGTTGAACCTTTCTTAAACTAAACTTTCTTAATTTAAAACGTTTCTAAATTCAACACTTTCCTATTTCAAAACCTTTCTTGAAACAAAACTTTCCAATTTTTAAAACTTCCCTAAGTCGAAACTTTCCTAATTTCAAAACTTTCCTAAAATGAAAACTTTTCTAATTTCGAAATCTTCCAAAAATGACACTTTCCTAAATCGAACCTTTCCTAATTCAAACATTTCCTAAATTCAATCTTTCTTAAACCCTTGAGCCTTTCCTAAGTCTCATCTTTCTCAAATCTAGGTTTCTTAAACCTTCTCTTTCCAAAACAAGTCCAAATCTATCTTTTCAAATCAAAGTCCAGTCTTTTTCAAAATTTCAATTCCCAATCTCCTCTTCTAATTTCAAACCAAATCCAATTTTCAATTCAATCTCTTTTTTCCAATCCAATCTCTCTTTTTAAATCAATCTATTTTCAATCGGACTCTTATCCGAACTACGACTAACCTGATTCCCCCAAAGGGATACGTAGGCAACCTTCATACGTGCGGTCATAATACTTTTCAAACTTTCAATTCCACCCTCATGGGTGCGGTTTCCAAAATCTTTTCAAATCTCGAATTCCAATTTACTTTCAACCTTCCAATTTCAAATTTCTATTTCCAAATTTTCAAACTTTCCAATTTCAAATTCCATCTCTTCAAATCTATTTTCAAATCAAATTCTTTTCAAATTTATTTCCAAATCTATTTTTCAATTCTCTCTTATTTTGCACTTGCATATCATGCATCATGTTAGTTTATAAACATTGTTTTTCAAAGTGAATAGGATTGACCATTAGCTAATTGGAGACTCTCATTGGTGAATCTAGGGTAGATTGACATGTAGGTACCGAAAGGGCGGGGTAGGGTGATAGCTTAGTGCGTCTTCCCTACATGTAACCAACCTCCGAACCTAGGATCACTGATTTCAAAGACCAAACGGAGTTATTTTTCTAAAAAGGGCTAAATGTTTTCCAAAGGTTGCCAAACAACCTGTTTTCCTAAAAAACCCTCTCTTGAGGAGATGTTTTTCAAAATCGTTTTCCAAAACCCTAAGTGTAGTTCTCGGATTATGCTTAGTTTTTAGGTGACCTAACTCACCTTAATCAAGTTAGGTGGCGACTCCGAATCTTTTTCAAAAGCCCTTTATTCAAATCTTTTTTTCAATTCAAACCTAGTCGCACTCATTCTTCTAGAAGGGTGAGTTCTAACGAGAGAGTACAGCATTTTTCCCGCTTGTGTGAGTATTCCTCGAGTGCGAAAAATCTAGGCGCGACACAAGGACAAGCCAATCTACCTTTTGTGCTCCATTTGGATAGGTTGGCATATGCAGGAAAGTCACAAATTGGCCATAACATTTGCTTGCTTGCTACATCCTATGTTAGGTATGCCATCCTTCTTTAATACCTTAAGCTCCAATTAAAGTTTGCAAAAAGTATATCTATGTCATTTGCTATTGTACAAGGGGCATCAATAAGCAAAGTCAAGATGAAACAAGGCTGTTTTAAGCATAACCACAATGGCAAGTTGTATAACATCTGCATAATAGGCCACGTGCTATGGTTGATGCTCATTGATTTGAACGGATTGAATCCATCGGTTATTAAACCTATTCTAACATTACAATTGTCCCTAGAAAATTCCTCATGTTTCATATCAAAAGTCTTCCAAGCAAGAGATTAGCAGAATGCCTTAATATCCCATGATCAGTGCATTCCTCTGGCTGCCATCTCATAAGTGAAACTATTTTTGATGACATAAACAACAGTTAGAGCATTGGTTTCAAAAGGAAGTATCAAACAACCTTTGCAAGAAATTTTCATTTCTTATTAGTAAGGTCTTTCCATCTGGATGCATGACATCGTTTGCAATTTTTAGGGTTTTTATTCTTAACCCAGTACAACTTCTTATCTTTTGGGCAAGCATGAATCTTCATGTAATCAAGACCCAAGTCCCTCATGATCTATCTTGCCTCTTCAAAGGACTTTAGGAAAATTTCACTTTCAGGGAGTGTTTCTTTTAACAACTCAAGTAGAGCATTGTAAATGACTTGTTAGTCCACTAGCAAAAGGACTTCATGTGTAATAGCTGAACAACAAATGATAATGTCGTGAACTTCTTACACCCTAGATATAGTTCATGGTCTATATCTTCTAGCAGCTTGAAAAAATTGTCCACATTTTCATCAAGGCCCCCTGCATGTTCTTGTGATTCTTGATCACCAACACTACTACTCAAACTTAGAAATCCTAATGTCTCGTGTACTAATCCTTGCATATCATCTCTCATATTCAATTCATCTGCTTCATTTTCTTCAATGGCATGTGCTAGATTGAATGGAGGCTCACCATGTAAATCCAATTTATATAATTCTCATAAAAACCATTTACAATTATATGCTTATGCAGAGTAGTTTGCCTTTGATTAGTGACAATGCAGTAGTTAATACATAGACATTTGATCTTCGAGTCAGGCCGCCTATTAGTGTATGCAAATTAGATAAATGCTTGGGCTTCTTGCATGTACGCTAGATCCAGCCTACTTGGTAACTTAATGCAACTCTTATCCATATTTGTTTTTTGTGATCAGATCCACCTAACTAAAGCATCACAAATTGTTAATACATGACTTAAAGGCTATCCTTTGATCTCAAGTAAAGCTCTAAATTACATAATTATTTACAAACGAGTACAAAAAGTTCAACTCTTAAGTAACAACACCTAACTTCTACTGTTAGGTGTATGCCACCGTATAATTTCGCTAGACAATATACATATATAATGGAAATCATGACCAATTACGTAGCTACCATAGGACAACTTCGAAGAATACATTATAACTCAATCACTCCCAGTCTGTCCTTCAAGAATTTAGAAAAACAAAGAGACAAACAACAACTAATTTATAGAGGAAAATACAGCAGGCAAACAGAAAGGAAAAAAAAGAAAATAAAACTACCAACAACTAGGCAAAAAGAACAGCAGGAATGACCCAGGTAGGCAACAAGTAGCAAAATCAATGACCCAACTTCATAAAAAATGAAAGGTTAAAAGAGAGAGAGTATAAAAAAAAATAAAAATAATAACAGCTAAAACAAGGAGAGAGTATAAAATAAAATAATAATAACAACTAAAACAAGGAAAGAAAATAAATGCCCTTGAAGGAAGCTCAGCCCATAAAAAGGGAGCACAACAGCTGCCACAAACAACAAGCTGATGCTGGAAAAGACTCTTATCACCCAAAAATATATAGGAAAAAAGCAGTAGAAAAATGGTTACCCTCACAACTAGAGCACACAACTAGAAAATGGGATAGTTGTAGCATCAACAGCCAAACGACAACCTACCAATAACCTAAAATCTCATGAGTAGCAGCATCGGCCTCAACAACTCCAGAAAAACAACAACAGCACCAACTACTAATTTTATGTTTTTTTTTTTTCCCATTAGTGTTGTTTTTGATGCCAATCCTCACATGAATAAGTGAGGAGCTATTTTCCCTAGGTTATGTAACTTGGGTGCCGATAACCCATGTTCAATTGAATTATCAGTGAGTGTTGGCTTTCTACTAATTCCATGAAAATCCCCCGTATAGTCTGGGCCCCGACCCAACCTGACCCTAATGGGACGGGTTTGGAATTTTTTAAATTGGGTAGGGCTGGGTTTGGGGGAAGAAAATACAAACTCGTTCGGGTTCAGGGCGGGGATAGGAAAAGGATAACCCTGACCCCGACGCCGACCCGATTACACAAATTAAATTGAAGTATATAAAATTCAATGAGTTTCCCAATTCATGGGTTTTAGTTCTGCCATTTTGCACATGAAGGGAACATCCGAACATAGCCTCGGGCATGCCCACTCTTCCCTAGGTTGTCAATGGCATGCTGCATGTAGCAAGCAACCTGACTGCTATAAGCATGCTGCATGTATATTTGATTAAGTTATATATATATATAAAGTTAATTTGATGCTTCAGTAAATATTAAAATATTAAAGAACTAACACTTAAAAACTGATTTGATCCATCAAAGATTAGATAAAATATTTAAAATGGAAAGCACTTGAAATTAATTTGACCCCATGCGGCCATGCATTTTTTAGTCTTTGTATTCCATAATCAATATGGTCCATATGGACAAGTAGAGAGGGTTTGCATGATGTGAGAGAGAGATATGTAAACCTAGCTGTTGCGGTTTATCTACAAGCAGTGCCCTTGTTCATCGCTAGAAATCGAAAGCAAGTGAGAAAAGTTAGTTCTCCTTCTCCATGTTTGATCTCTACCTCTTCATCTCTTTTTTATTGTTCTTGTCTCTTTCTGTCTATGTAAAAAGCCCTTTAGATATGAGTTAAAACCCATGACTATATTTCTAAAGACAATGTAATTTTTGTTTTTTATTTGTAATAGGTTTAAAATGGTTGAGTCTGAACAGGGAGATAACCCAAGTGAACCTAATCCTTCTTTAACTATAGTTCCAACTCCAATTTCAAATGAAGCAAATCTTGTCAATATTTCACCATCTAGGAAAAGAAAGTTGACGTCTATCATTTGGAATGATTTTAAGAAGGTTAAAATAGATGGGGTTGATTGGGCGGTTTGTAAAGTTTGTAATGCAAAGCTCAAAGCAAGTAGTAAAAATGGTACAAAGCATTTGCATGAGCATTTGGCTAGACATAACAAAAGCAAGTCAATGGACATAAGGCAATCAATTTTGAGAGCAAATGAAAGAAAGAATGATGGGAAAGCGGAATACCGAAATCATTTGTTTGATCAAGAAACCTCTCGTAAAGATCTTGCATACATGATTATTCTACATGAGTATTCTCTCTCTATAGTTGACCATGTTGGATTTAGAAACTTTGTTAGTCGTCTTCAACCTTTGTTCAAGATGGTTTCAAGAAACACAATCAAGAAAGAAATTTTGAAGATTTATGATTTTGAAAAAGAGAAAACATCAAAGTTGATAGAGAAGCTTGGGGGTAGAGTTGCGATCACCACGGATATGTGGATGGCGAAACCAACCAAGAGAGTCTTTATGGCAATTACAACACATTTCATAGATGAAGCTTGGTCATTGCAAAGCAGAATTTTAAGGTATGTTTTATTTTTTGGATAATTTCTTTTGATGACTAAGCTTTTTTTATTTTTTATATTGATGTTAAATTTGTACAATTATGTGTTTTATGTTTTCTAATTGTTTATAGGTTTGTCAACGTTCCTAGTATGTTTTATTTTTTGGATAACTTTTTTGGATGACTAAGCTTTTTTTTATTTTTTGTATTGATGTTAAATTTGTGCAATTATGTTTTTATATTTTCTAATTGTTTATAGGTTTGTCTACGTTCCTATTCCCCACAATAAAATAGTTCTTTCCGATGCTCTTATGGATGCCATCTTTGATTGGAATATTGATAGGAAGTTATCCACAATTACTGTGGATAATGCAACCACTAATGATGCCATCATAAATGTATTTCTAGAAAAGCTTCCTTCAAGCTGACTTTTGTTGGAGGGGACAATCCTTCACATGCGTTGTTATGCACACATTTTTAATTTAATTGTCAAGGAGGGCTTAGAAGTAATTGGAGAGGGGATTGATAGAATAAGTGATACTACTTATTTTTGGATGGCAACATAAGGAAGAATAGAGAAATTTGAGGAAGCAGCTCACCAACTACGTGTTCCACACATTAAAAGTTTGGAACTCGATGTGAAAACTTATTGGAACTCAACTTATTTTATACTACAAACAGCTTTGATGTATAAGGATGTATTCTCACATTTGATGCAACGTGAAAGACAATACACTAGCTTGGCAATTGATAATGATTGGTACTTAGCAAATGAAATTTGTGGGAGGTTGAAACTGTTTAATAGTGTTACAGAGTTATTCTCCCAGACTACATACCCTATTGCAAATTGTTATTTTCCAGAAGTTTGTGAAATTGAAGTGGCATTGATTGAATGGATTGGGAGTCCAATTGAAGTCATTAGCACGATGGCATAAAAAATGTTGGAGAAATATGAGAAATATTGGAGTGTGTGCCTTGTTATTATGGGAATAGCATGCGCGTTAGATCCAAGGTACAAAATGAAACTTGTGGAATATTACTTCCCAATCATTTATGGAGATGGAGCTTGGTCACAAATTGAAAAAATTTGTCAAAGTTGTTATGATTTGCTCCATGAATACAAATCTTGATCAAAGGTGAATGAAACTAGTAAGGTGGGAGAATCTTCTTCATCCTCTCAGTCAGGGGTGCCTAATTGTGAGGAGGATGATCCTCTCTCTAGTCATGGTTTGTTTGTCACTAGGAGCACTGGTAGTGTGCATATCAAATCTGAAATGGACTTTTATTTGGAGGAAAGTGTGTTACTTAAAACCCCAAACTTTGATGTGTTGGGTTGGTGGAAGACAAATGGAGTTAAGTTTCCTACGTTACAAAAGATTGCTAAGGATATTTTGGCCATTCCTGTATCAACAGTTGCATCAGAGTCTAGTTTTAGTACGAGTGGTAGGTTGATTACTCCACATCGTAGCAAACTTCATGCGACCACTTTAGAGGCCTTGATGTGTGCACAAAGCTGGCTATCTAGTGAGATCAAAGGTAAATGAAGAAAAATAGTAATTATTTTGTTCATTTAATATGTTGTTATAACTTAATGAAATATGATATTATTTGTTCATAGGTAATTCACATTGCCCCCTAAATTTTATGACGAAGAAGAGGACTCAGATGAGTCTTCAAATATTTGCTGGCCCTTGATTTAAAAGAGTATGCAATTTAACATTACTACTTTGTCAATTCTCATGATTGAAATGCTAATAAAAGTAATCTTTTTAATTTCCTGTCTATTTTTTCCTACAGGTGTAGCATTTGTATTGCTCGGGTGATAAGAGTTGCTGTTACTTGCTTTTGACAATGGGGGGATGAATACATGGACATGGACATGATGCGGAGAAATTGATAGCCTCTATTTTGTTACTAAAACATTTGCATGTTTGGATGTTAAAAATTTAGGTTATTCTGATGGTGTGAACCATTATTTAGTTTTTTTGGATGTTTAACTTTTTGAATGGTTGGGATGACCACATGGATTTTATGAACTTATGGATGTTAACTATTGTACTTTTTGCTTCATATAATTGATGTTTGCATGTCACGTGTTATGCCTTTCTAGGTGTCTTGACTATTTGGACTCGCAATTTATTAGCTCTTTTAGATCTTTTTTTTTTAATAGCCTTGATTCTATGCAAATTTATTAACTTTAGATTATTTGTTATTTAGCAGGTCTTGTTATGGGAAGTTACGTTAGGTCATTCTAAGTTATTTGAAAAATTTATATCTCATTAAAAAAATAAATGAACTAAGCTTAATCTAATCGGGGCAGGGCAGGGCAGGGGCGGGGGCAGGGGTGGGAGAAGGGTCCCCCGACCCATACTCGCCTCGTTGCCATTCCTATTTAGAGTTATTAGCACCAACATTAGCATGAGGAACACATTGCACCATCATAATTTGAAAATGAACAATTGTATCACTTTAATTTAAAGAGGGCCTACATCCCAATTGTCATAAAAAGGGGGCAACTCCTCTTCCTCTATAACTAGAGAGAGAAAAAATACTACAGCTAATTAAACAAATAAAACAAAGTAGATACAACAAAATAAGAAGCAAGCGGTAGCCAACTACTACATAATAAATAAGGTAATGTTCTTAGGAAACTAATAAAATGAGTGAACATATTTGAATGAACATATTAACATAAAGTAGTAGATAATTTTAATCGTATCTTTAAGCCAGTAACAAGAAAGCTGCATAAAAGTAAAAATAAAAAACCAGAGTAAGAAATGTAACAATAAATATGGTTGTTGGCTTTGAGTCTTGACATTCTCCGTTCTTGAGATTCACGCATTATGTAACAGCAAGCTCTTTGATCTTCAACAGCCCAAACGCAAAAACATGCATGGTCATCTCTAAGTTTAGTGGATCTGTAAGAGCTCAAACATTATAACAGCAGGAATAGACAAGAATAATCAAAAGTTAAACAGTCATCCTTTCCTCCATGATTTTAAAATGACGTTTGTGTCTTAAATCAGGTAAAGTTTCGGCTATACACGGGTTTTTATATAAGCATGAGGTTGAGGGTTTACTAATGCTTCCGCTCAGTTCTTGGATCTTCAAACTTAGGCCCATTCCCCGAGGTGGTGCTATTATCAGTTGGTGATCTAAGTAGGGGAACCATCAAGAGGCTGTAAGCTAAGAAACTGACACAGTATTTTCCCACAACCAATATACCATTCCCCCTTCTAACTAAAAGGGATATATTCAGGTAAAGAAAGTAAGTATGCAAATGCCAGTGCACGTGCAGTGTGTGTGTGAAGTTTTTGAAAAGTGGAGAAAATGGCCCAATAACTCCTATCCATCCTGTCCATTCCATCTTGTCATTCATGGTAATTTACATAGATAATAAAAATAAACGTGAACATGGTCCACCTACAAAATAGAATACAAAAAGTTACTACCTTGATGACAAACTTGATGCAAGATAGAATAATTGAATATGGATTGAATGTAAACAATGACATGTTTTGAAAATAATTTTGAAAAGCTTTGATTTTGAAAACTTTGAAGTGGATAGGATTGGACAAGTTAATCAAAGATTCGAGGTAGTAAAGGGTAGAAAGACATGATAATAGACTAACCCTCTAAGAGTCCCCATTGGAGTCGCCAGCTGTGACGCCCTGATTCTTCACACTCACGATGAAATGTGAAAAATACATGGTACTCTCTCGTTAGAAGTCATCCTCCTAGAAGGACGAGTGCGACTAAGTTTGAATTAAAAATTGACTTGAATAAGGGCTTTTGAAAAAAGGTTTGGAGTCGTCACCTAACTTTTGTTAAGGTGAGTTAGGTCACCTAAAACTAAGTATAATCCGAAGATTAAACTTAGCATTTTTTAAAAGATTTTGGAAAACTTCCTTAAGAGAGGGGTTTTCTTTTTTGAAAAAAATAGGTTGTTTGGCAACCTTTAGAAATATTTAAGCCCTTTTTGAAAATAACTCCATTTTTGGTTTTTTGAAAGCAGTGATTCTAGGTTCAAAGGTTGGTTACGTATAAGAAAGATGCACTAGGCTATCACTCTATCCTGCCCTTGCAATACTTACATGTCTTTTCACCCTAGGTTTACTCATTTATAATCTCCGATGAGAGTTGCCTATGTATCCCTTTATTGGGAATCAGGTTAGTTATAGTTCGGACTCGAGGTCCGATTGAAAATAGACATTGTAAGGTCTTATTTGATTTGAAAGACACTTTGAGGCCTTTAGACAATTTGACTTGAAAAGGGTTGGATTTGAACTTTAATTAGAAGATTTGAAATTGAACTTTGATTTGGAATCAAACTTTGAAATAGAACTTGGACCTATTTTGGAAATATTGAATTGAACTTTGAAATCTTGACTTAAATTAGGGTTTGAAAACCATATTGATTTAGAAAAAAGTTAAAGTTTCCTAACTTAAGGTTAGGGTAGAACTAGGGTTGGCCTCCTAGGATCTAGGTAACCAAGGGTTTAAACATATATTTGAAATAGAAAGGTTTGATTTTGAAAAGATTAATTTTAGGAAAACTTCAAATTAGAAATGTTTCTATTTTAGGAAATTTTTGATTTTGGAAAGATTTGAATTAAGAAAGGTTTGAAATTATGAAGGGTTTAAAATTAGGGAATATTGAGAATTAGGAAAGATTTGAAAGTTTGAAATTAGGAAAGATTTGATTTCTATTTTCTAAAATAGAAAATTGGATTTTACTTTCAAAAATAGATGATTTGATTTGGTTTCTTATTTGAAAAAGATTTGATTTGACTTGAAATTGAAAAACTTTAGTTTTGGAAAATCTATCATTTTATGTGACTTTTGAATTAGGAAGTCTATAATTTTATGTAGAAAATGGTTTTGAAAATCTATGATTTGATGCAAATAAAAAGTTATGATTTTATATGAGAAACTAGAGTTTCCTAAACATGGACTCTATGATTTTGACTTGGATTTTAAGACAAAGAGTTTTTGGAAAGTAAATCTTTAATAAGAATTTTAGGAAGTGGATTTGCAAAACAATTTTAGTAGGGTTTGAATATAGACTTTTAAAAATCTCTTAAATATGTCACTTTCCTAAAACGATTCTAATCATGAAAAGACTAGAACCATTCTAGGGTTGTAATTTTGAAAACAACTAGGGTTTGAAACCCTAATATGGACTTTGATGGTCTCTTTGAATGTAACACTTTCCTAAAACAACCCTAACCATGGACTGGCTATAATCATCTTAGAGTTGTGATTTATTGAAAAACAATTTAAGACTTGAACTGCTTAATGATCATATTAACTATAACACATTCCTAAAACAACCCTAACCATGGAATGGTTAGAATTATCTTAGGGTGTGGTTTTGAAAACAACTTTGAAGGAAAAGGTTTTGAATGTAAGTTTTGAAAACAACTTTTAATGCAAGTTTGAAAACACCTTTGAATACATAATTATGATAACAACAATGCAATAGGGACATGAGCATACAATGTTAGGCTTTACCATACAACTAACGGGGCCGGACCCACACCTTCTTATGTGGAACTCAAAGAAAATCCCCAATATAGTGATTCTCTCCAAGGCCTTCCTAGGCAAGAATTGGGAGGTCCCTTATTTTAAGCATGTAAGAAGAGGAGGTAAAAGATGTGGATTGAAATAGAGAATAACCCAAGTGGACTAGGAGAGAGAAGAGGGAGAGAAGGATTATATAAAAGTAAATAGAAACCTACCTTGTCTTTTATTTGCTTTGTTGCTTTGATGGTGGACTTTGTTGGCCCAAATATGTAACCCAAGAAGGGGGTGGATGGATTTTTAAAAATAATTCACACAACAATGCAATTTGAAAGCTAATAACCCAAAGGAACTGTAAATCAAATAGTGTAAGTGCAATGCAAGCAAATAATGAGATGCTAGAATGAAAAACAGAACACATAAATGAACACTAGATTTACTACGGTTCAGTCACAATGTGTGACCTACGTCCTTACTCCTAAGACTCTCTTAAAAACTCTTCCACTATGCAAAAGTCCTTTACATAGCAAGTGCTAGTTGCCAAGTGCCCAACTTACTCTTTACAAGAGCTATTTCCAAGCTCTCAAACCCTCCAAGTGATTTTGTTCAAGTTTCACTTAAACTTACAAGTATTTTTAACAAAAACACTCAAGCTCACAGGTTTACAAACCCTCCCAAGTGAAATATACAAAGATTGTACAATGGATAACTCTCTCAAAGAGTGTACAAGCAAGTAGAAGCACAATGAATACACCATCAATAAGAATGTTGCAGTATTGGTCAGAAAATCAGTATTCAATCAGTTGTATAGCACTTAAATCCTCAGATTCTTGTGTATATATGTTGTGGAGATCTTGTATATATAGCCTTAAATTGATTATAGCCGTTGGTGGTGGTTGAGAGTGCATTTAATACAAGTTGGAGCTAATAGGCTGTTTGAAAAACTAGCCATTACAGGCAAGGAGTCGACTCTTTTTCTGAAGGGGTCAACCCTTTTTGTTCTGTTGTCATCTTCCTCAGCTCCCAGTCCCAATGTGTTGACTCTTGAGAGATAGCGGTTGACTCTTTTAGAGTTTTACCAAACCTCACAAAGGCTCTGTTCGAATGTGTCGACTCCTAAAGAGTGAGGGGTTAACTTTTTTAGCTTTTGTCCAAACTTTATCAAAGCTCTGTCCAAAGGTGTCAACTCTTAAGAAATTAGGAGTCAACCCTTTTTGGACTTTCTTCAAGACTTTTGCATTCTGGACCAATGGGTCGACTCTTGAGTTGGGGGGGTCGACTCCTTTTTTGGGCAGATTTTGGTTCATGGCCTTTGTCTTAATGTGTCGACTCCTGAGATTCATGAGTCGATTCTTTTTAACTTAGACCTTTAAGGATCATCCAAATGAGGCTTCCAAAGCTTGAAATGACTTCTCTAAAGCTTGGTGATCTTCAAGAACACCTTCAATCTCTTCGAGATGGAATCAATCTACTTTGATTTCTTGTAGGGTTCTTCAATCAACATCACTTCTTCTACTGATCCAAGAATTCACCAAAATCTTCAAGAAAGCTTCCAGGTCTTAAAATCTCTTCTCTTCAATTGATGTCGATCTCATCACACTTGATGCTGATCTACTTTTCATTTATGCCAATCTCTTTTTTATGTCCATCTCTTCAAATCTTTAACAATACTTGGTATGCTTTTGACACACTACTTTTTCAATATCTTCCAATGTGACAACCTTCAAGTCATAATCTTATTGAGATTAGAGATGAAATATAATCTGCACACTAAATAGGACCATTAGATAACTAACACATATTTTGTAATTATCAAAATCAAGGCATGGAGTCAGCAATCTCTCCCTTTTTGATAATGACAAAACCTTACTTAACATGAACAATAAGCTTGAAATCTAATGACTTTAGTAATGTGTAATAATAGAGAAAATCATAAAATAAAAGCTTCATACCATAAATTTGCTCTCCATTTCTTTTATCCTTTATGCCTCAATGCATTTTCTAGGTTCAGAACAAAAGTATTTTTGAGGTTCAGAGTAAATATAAAAGTTCAGAGCAAAGTAATTGAGAAATTCAAAGGTTCAGAGCATAAATGCATTTGCTCCCCTTTTCTTATGCAGTGTAGCACTACTGTGTCAAATTTGCTCAACCATAAGATTTGCTCAGCCACAATTGATGTTAATCAGGCATCCCAATAAAATATATATTGCTTTATAAAGATTCTTTCTCCCCATATAAAAATTCTTCATTTATATTACAATTCTTTCTCCCCCTTTTTGTATCAAACTCATCTTTTTCATATCAATACTTTCTCTCTCATTTTGTCAATTCATCAAAAAGAGCCAAATATTGAGCATTTAAAGATAGGTACAATAGCAAAAAATTTTAAAACATGTATGAAACTATTGTTAGATGAGCAAACAAAGCAACTATAGCATCAATCTACTCATCAAAGCAACCAAAGCAAATGTAAGCAAACATGAAAACAATTAAAGCATTTATAATAATAGGCATCTATAGAGTTTAAAAACTAAAGCATCCACAAAATATTGTAAACATATTTGTCTTAAAAGGATGACACACCATCCTATTCAAATATATTGTTCAGAAAGTGCAAGTGTAAATATAAATGCAAATGCAAGAGTGCTTATTTGGCTTTGGGAGATGGGGTTTGGTAGAGATTAACAGGGTCATCTACTGTGTTGAAGAACTTGGCTGGGTTTCTTTGTCTCAAACCATACTTGTGAGTGCTTGATGATGCCCGTGGAGTGGTTTGCTAGAGGGATTTGATGGTGTTGCAGGAGATGGCTGTGATAGATAAGGTGAGGTGTTGACTTTTTCAGTAGATTCATCCACTTCATCAGTGCTAGAGTCCTCCTCTGCAAACTTTGCTGCTTCAAGGTAAAGGAGTTTGTATTCATCTCCAATCATTTTCTTGATGTATTTCCCAATGTGCTCAGTTTAGAGGGCAATGCCATTGGAGACTCCCTCTCTTTGCTTGCTTCCCTCAATCACAAAAGTTTTACTCAACTCCCTAAATTTCTTCTCAACAAATAACAGCCTAGTTGCACCATTCTCCACCTTCTTATCAATTTTGGTAAACATCTTCTCTTGGTATTTTTTTTTTATCTCTTTTATCATTGCCATCATCATTGCTATCTACACATAATTGTTGGGCACAATGTCCATGGGAAAAGTTCCCTTGGAGTCCTAGAGGTTTCACCTCTTTTAAATGACCTTCTCCTTGGTGTAGTACTATCACCACCACCACCACCACTACCACTACCCTTCTCTTTTGACACCCATTTCCTGGTATGTTTATCAAAATGGTACCTCATTCTAGATAAAGTATTCTGATTACACTCATTTGAGTTGGGATCAGGGGTTCTTTTCTTTTCACCAGATAGATTGACCTTGAAGTGTTTAAATACCTTGGTTAAAAAGATTCCATTGGGTAAACTCACTTTGGTTGTACTAGCTTTGACATTGTGGTTTAAAATATAATCAACCCAGTTAATCTTTGTTTCAGTCTGATATGCCCACATAAAGTATAACTCTTTATCAAATATATACTCAAACTTTCCTCCTTTGGGAATAAAAATATAGTATACAAAATGATGGACAAGTCTCAATTCCAATGGAAGTTCATTGGTAATGAGTTGAAGAGTGTCATCAGTGATCTCTTCTCCATCGAGAGTGAATATGGTTGTACATCTATCCATATTTTTTTACCCTATTTCTCCATCTCCACTTATGACCAAAATTTGACAGATTATCCTTTTGGAGAGTAAAATATAGACTCCTCTGACATAACTTGTCACACTTATACTATCCCTTTCTCTTTTGACATGGGCATAGAAATGCCCAACTAATTTAGGGTAAATATCATCCCTAAGCATGGTCATAGGTTTCCATTCAAGTTTCTCAAGTGTAGATTCAAATGTAAACTTCTACTTAGCAAAGAAGGCAAAATCAATCCATCTACCATTCAAAACAACTCTAGAAGAAATATCATTTACATACTTGTTTAGATTGGATTGTTTTTCAAAGTAGAGGTTGTCCTCCAGAAAATCTTCTTCTTCCTCCACAATTTGCTTTCCTTTCCTCTTCTTTGATGCCCTAGAAGACTCCCCTTTGGCTTTTCTCTTCTTTCCTCCCTTAAATTTAAGAGTCGACTCCACTAGGGTTTTCTTACCCTTCTTCGGCATTGAGGTTTTGGGAGCCATAGGAAGTTGCAATGGTGGTTGAGAACGGTTGAGGAATGATTAGAGTGGTTCAAATCTAAGTTTTATAGAGGTTGATTGAGAGATTTTTGGTGGGTATGGCAGTTGAGGCAATAGTTGATCGAGTGAGAGAGATTTGTCTGATTTGGGCAAAAAATAAGGGGTATTTATAGTTATTGAGCAATCATGCAAATGGGTCGACTCCTGTCTTTAGGGGGTCGACTCATTTTCTACTAAAAAAACTATCCAAGCTCTCTGTTGGAATGGGTTGACTCTTGAAATAAGAGGGGTCGACTCTTTTTAATAGAAATCACCAGTAACTATTTTCAGAAAATAAGAGTTGACTTCTTGAAGCAAGGGGTTGACTCTTTTCTTTATGAAATGCAAAAATGGCTTATGTATGCCACAGATTCAATCATACAATCACATAATCAAATTTAATAATTCAAATATATAATCAAACATGTACAATAAGATAGTCAATCAAGATAATAGATTGCTCATCTCCAATTCTCTCATAATCATAGAAAATCTATCCTCACTCAATGGTTTTGTCAATATATCAGCTAATTGAAGTTCAGTGCTCACAAAATCAAATTCAATATCACCTTTTTTACACATGATCACAAATAACATGATGTCTAATTTCAATGTGCTTTGTGCGAGAGTGTTGAATAGGATTCTTGGTCAAATTAATGGCACTTGTGTTATCACATCTAATGGGAATATGTTCAAAAGTAAGTCCAAAGTCCTCTAATTGGTGTTTAATCCAAAGAACTTGAGCACAACACCTTCCAGTTGCTATGTACTTAGCCTTAGTTGTGAAAAGTGCAACTGAGTTTTGTTTTTTGCTAGACCATGAAACAAGCATATTACTAAGAAATTGACAAGAGCCACTAGTGCTCTTTTTATCAACCTTACTCTCTCAGCATAATCAGCATCAGAGTAACCAATAAGACTTAATGAAGTGTCTTTGGGGTACCATAATCCCAGATTAGGTGTGTGCTTGAGAAATCTAAATATCCTTTTAATAGCAACAACATATGATTCCTTAAGATTAGATTAAAATCTATCACATAAACATACACTAAACATGATATCAGGCCTACTAGTAGTTAAGTAAAGCAATGAGCCAATCATGCTTCTATAATGTTTGGTATCCATAGAAATACCTTTTTCGTCACTATCAAGCTTAGTTGAAGTGTTCATAGGAGTGTATAGTGGTTTTGCATCTTCTATTCCAAACTTCTTGAGTAAATCTTTAATGCATTTATCTTGGTTAATGAAGATTCTTTCCTTTAATTGTTTGATTTGAAGTCCAAGAAAGTAGTTAAGTTGTCCCATAATGCTCATTTCAAACTCACCCTACATACACTTAGTAAATTCCTTGCAAAGCTTCTCATTAGTAGAGCCAAATATAATGTCATCCACATAGATTTGTACAATAAACATATTAAGGTCTCTAATCTTTATAAAAAATGTGGTATCAATCTTTTCTCTTGTAAAATTATTTTCAATCAAACAGTTGCTCAACCTTTCATATCATGCCCTTGGGGCTTGTTTTAACCCATAAGGTGCTTTTGTGAGTTTGAAAACATGGTTAGGAAACTTAGAATTTTCATGACTGGGAGGTTGCTCCATATACACTTCTTCTAAAATAAAGCCATTTAAAAATGCACTTTTCACATCCATTTGATAAAACTTGAAAATTTTGAAACAAGAAAAAGCAAGTAACATTTTAATAGCTTCTAATCTAGTTATAGGTGGATAAGTCTCATCAAAATCAATTCATTCTTCTTTACTATAGCCTTAGGTTACAAGTCTGGCCTTGTTTCTAACTATAGTTTTAGATTCATCTATTTTGTTTGTAAATACCCATTTGGTTCCAATAAATAGATGATCTATAGGTCTAGGAACAAGGTTTCAAACTTTATTCCTCTCAAATTGGTTTAACTCTTCTTGCATGACCATTATCCAAAACTCATTATTTTCAGCATCTTAAAAACATTTTGGTTCAATTTATGAAAGAAAAGCAAGATGATTACATATATTTCTGAGAGATGACCTTTTTCTTACCCTTTGTGATAGGTCACCTAGTATTTGCTTTTTTAGATGATTGTGGACAAACTTTGGCAACCCTTTATTCACATTTTGTTGGCTTGAAGGAATATCTTGCTCCTCTTTCTCCTTTTATATGGCTTCACTTGTGTTTTGATTGATGTTGAGATTGTCTAAGCTTTGCTCCACATCATCTACATCATTACTCATAACTTTTCTAGGTAAAAAGGTCAGTTTATCAAAGATAATAGGTACTGGTTCTTCAACAACTAAGGTTATCTTATTGAAAACTCTATAGGCCTTGCTATGAATGGAATATCCAATGAAAATACCTTTATCAGATTTAGCATCAAACTTACCAAGATTGTCTTTATTGTTATTCAACATAAAAAACTTGCATCCAAAACTTTAAAGTATGAAATATTTGGCTTCTTATCTTTCCAAAGCTCATATGGGTTTTATTTAAAGATTTTCTAATCAAAACTCTATTTAAAACATAACAAGCTATGTTAACAGCTTCTGCCAAAAATATTCTGGTAAATTATTTTCCCAAAATATGGTTCTTTTCATTTCTTCTAAAGTCTTGTTTTTCCTCTTAACAATTCCATTCTGTTGAGGAGTTCTAGGCGTAGAAAAATTGTGTTCAAAATCATTTTCATCACAATAAATTTCAAAAGGTTTGCAATCAAACTTACCTCCATGGTCAATTCTTATTGTTGTGATTGTAATTCCCTTTTCATTTTAAACTTTTTTGCAAAATTTTGTGAAGAAGATAATTGTTTCATCCTTGTGAGCAAAAAAGAATGTCCAAGTGAAGATTGAGTAATCATCAACAATGACAAGAGCATATTGCTTACCTCCCAAACTTAGAGTTCGAGTAGGTCCAAACAAATCCATATGTAATAGTTGGAGTGGCATAGATGTAGAAATCATGTTTTTGGATTTAAAAGAAACTCTTGTTTACTTTCCCATCTAACAAGCATCACACACTGTCCTTTTCAAATTTGAGTTTGGGAAGACCATTTACCAATCATTTTTAGAAATTTTTGAAATGATACTTATGCTAGTATGACCAAGCCTTCTATGCCACAACTAGCTATCCTCATTATTTATAGTAGCAAGGCATTTTATTTTGCAAGAAGATAGATTATTTAAATAAAAAATATAGATATTGCCTTGTCTGTGATCAGTCAATATGGTCTTGTTATCATTAATATTCACTACATCACATTTTGATGATTTAAACACAACTTTGCAATCTTTATCACATAATTGACTAATACTTAAAAGGTTCTACTTAAGGCCTTTAACAAGTAAAACATTTTCAATAGAAGTTGAAGAATCCTTACCAATACTACTTATACTAATGATCTTGCCTGTGCTATTATCTCCAAAAATGACCAAGCCTCCATCCTTTGGTGTGAGATATGTAAATTGAGCTTTATCACCAGTCATGTGTCTTGAGAATCTATTATCTAAGTACCAATAACCCTTCTTGGATTTTGCTTGAAGACACACCTACAATAAGAGTAACTCAACCTTTGACCTTTGGTACCCAAATTATCTTAGTTCCTTGGGGGTTAGTCTTCAATGGTTCTTTTGGGACTCAAGCCTTCTTGGCAGCATGAATTTTTTGCATAATATAGCATTGGCTAGTAGGATGACCTATCTTTTGGCAATAAAAACAGATATTTTAAGTTTTTCTTGCAGGTGTTTCAACTCTATTTTTAGAAGACTTCCTCTTCTTAAGAGGATTGTATCCAATTCCTGTTTTGTCTAATGAGCATTTTTGTTTTTCAAGCATGACATCTAATTTTTCCTTTCCATCAACACATGTTGCAAGAGATTTTTCCAAAATTTTCACTTTTTCTCTCAAAACAGAGTTCTTCTTTTTCAAAAACTCATTAGCATTTTATAAATCCTCACATTCCTTAGTAAGAGTGGATACCATCTTTTTTAGAAGAGTGTTTTGTATGCCAATCTTTTTAAATTCAGCAAGAAGATCATCAAAAGTATCGTGTAACTCATCGAATGAAAAACTAGATGGTTTAGATGATGATATCTCAGATTCATCTTCTTGGGTCATGAGACATAGGTTTGCAGCATCTTGAGGTTCAACATCTTCATCTAAGCTGGAGCCTTTATCTTCATCCCATGTGGCAGTTAGAGTCCTTTTTCCTTTGCCTTGCTTTCCTTCTTTTTTAGTATGGCACATTCAGCTTTCATGTGTCCTAGTTTCTTGCATTCAAAGCATATGATAGTTGAGTCCTTGTTGCTGGATTCATTCTTTGACTCAAGCTTCTTTCCACCTTTTCATTTTCTTTCCCATGAATCTTTTGAATTTTCTTGTAATGAGGGCAAGATCTTCCTCATTATCATCTTCACTTTTAGATTCATTATCTTGTGTGGTGGATTTGAATGCAACAAATTTCTTTCTCTTATCTTTCTCTTCTTAAGTATTTTGCTTTTGGGTTAGCTTATAGGTCATGAGAGAACCAAATAACTTTTCAAGCAGTAAGATGTTGAGGTCTTTAGCTTATTGTATGGCTGTTACTTTGGCTTCCTATGTGTTTGGCAAAGATCTAATGATTTTTCTTACCTGTTCACTATTAGGATACACTCTTCCAAGAGACTTTAAACCGTTAACAATACTAGTGAATCTAGTGAACATTTCAGTTATAGGCTCATCAAATTTCATTCTAAATAATTTATAATTATGCACAAGAATGTTACTTTTAGACTCGTTGACCTGATTTGTCCTTTCATGAGTCACCTCAAGTCTATCCCAAATGTTCTTGGTAGATTCACAAGTAGAGATCCTATTGAATTCATTTGGGTCTAATACACAATATAAGATATTCATAGCTTTAGCATTGGATTGCAAAAGCTTCAAGTCATTCTCATCCCACTCACTTTCTCATCCTACTCACTTTCAGGTTTGGCGATGACCACCTTTTCAACAGTTTGGGTGGGAGTCTTAGGACCATTGACAATGATTCTCCATAACTCATAGTCAACATATTATATATAAATCTTCATTCTATTCTTCCAATAATTATAGTTTGTCCCATTGAACATGGGAGGTCTATTGGTGAATTGACATTCACCTAGAGAGCTTCCAAACATGGTTGCCATGGATTAACTCCAAAGATATTAAGCCTTTAAAATAGAACACTAGCTCTGATACCAATTGTTGACCCAAATATGCAACCTAAGAGGGAGGGGGGGGGGGGGGGGGGGGGGGGGGATTGGGTTTTTCAAAATAATTCACACAATAATGCAATTTAAAAGCTAATTGTCACGCCCTATCTTCCGGCCTATACGGATTTAGGGTACATGACCAGCCAGTAGCAAGGCTACCTAAGGCCATATTACATAAATTTGTTGATCACCTGTGCATAATCATTTATAATGATGCATAATTGTGGAAAATAGAACTTTTGATTACTTGAAAATATAATCCGTGTCATACATGGTAGAGCTGTGCCTAATCCCAAACTTAACATACATGAGGACCAAATCAAGGTCCCCCAAGCTTATAGCATTATAGCCTCACAAATATTGGGTTCAGCCCTCAAACATTATTCAAAACATAGGCCCGTGGGCTGTAGCTCAAAATCCACGTATGGCCTCGCTTTAGGGCCTCCCGGATTGGCTACCTGAACGTCATTTGACAAAACGTAAGCTAATGCTTAGTGAATAACAATGATGCATGAGTGAGAAAATATCATGGACTAGCAACTATATCCAACATACAAGGATAGATAATCATTTATGCATAAGGAAATGAGCTTTTGAACGTTAAAAGCATAGGCTTGGAACTCATAAATAAGGTAGATGTCATTTGAAACGTTTCAACATTTGAAAACATAGTGTCATAAGAAGAGATGCAACGTAACATTACTCTTGATATATAGCATTTCTTAACTTGTCGTAAAACATGTGAACATATCATAGTTCTCGTTTAAAACATAAGTGTGCTACAACTCGACATATGAGTTAGGCTCCATAGTAACATAGATAGTTTATTTCCCATCCCCTATCATAGGACTATCGGGCTAGATTAAGGTCTTGCCATGAGAAGACTCGAGTTGGCACAATACATTGGAACTTAGTATCTCTTTCATCTAAACATTGTAGTCCATGGTTTTCATTCATAATATAAATATAACTTGCATGCATTTGAACTGTGACATTTGTAATTGAACGTAGCATTTATGCATTAAAATGTATGAAAAACATTCATGATACAGAGGTGAGCTTAAAACATTTAGAAAATACTAGAGTTTTTACTCATGGCATATTCGTTACTCACCTCTCTCCGATAGAACGGGTGCTAACAACATGTTTCTACACAAAATGCACGTAGAAGCATAGAAATATCAATACAAGGTTCCAAGGCAAAGCAATAACACATAAGTCAAGACTAAGCACATAAACCCCTCGACCCCGACTCAACAACACCTCATTCTCGCAATGGGAGAGCGAGGCTAAAATTTAGGGCAAGACCCCGATGTAAAATAAGAACATGAAGTTGAGGTTTGAATCATGAAAGCCGGAATGTTAACTCCTTCATCGAGTCCCAACTATCTCTCAAAGATAAGTTCACATCCAAGGCTAGTTCCATTTGAAAATAGGCTTAAAGGCCTTTATTTTGATAGGTCACGGGCCAAAAACACATTTTGGGTGAAAAAGTTATGCCTCATGGGAGGTGGACTAAAATTTTTGAAAAATAATGTTGTTGGCATAGATTTTGGGTCAACTTTAAACTTTCATAACTCTCAATCTATAAGGAATTAGATAACAAACTTTATATGAGTACAAAGGTCTATGAGTCTACTTTCTAATGCTTCAAACGGTGCATCAATCTGAGTTTTCTAGAGAAAGTTATGCCCATTTTACTAAACAGTGCTAAAACTGGCAGACCGTTCCAATGCCCAACCGGGTCGTTGGAACACTAGGCCAAAATATCTAGCCATTGGAACGCCCAAAATGGCTGTTGGAACGCCAGGAAAAATGGGAAAACACCCTCTTGGACCATTCCAACGATAGGCAAAAATGAAAAAATACCCTCTCGGACCATTCCAACGCCCGGAAGGGCCGTTGGAACGCTAGGCAAAAATGGGAAACCTACTCTCAAGTCGTTCGAACGGCCCTATCGGGTGTTCGAACGGCCCCGCCTGTGCAACAGCGATTTTTCAACTCAAAACTCACTCAAAATCCCTCCAAACACAACTAAATCTTCCCAACACTCTTAGGGCTTAAAGATTAGTCCACAAGGATGATAATAACTCAAAATGGGGGAGAAAGAACAATCAAAACAAAGAGATCTAAAGAAGAAATCAAAACCCTAACATTTGATATATTTGGGATTTTTTTAAATCACTACTCCTAATCTTTAACAATGAGCTTCAAGCTCTCAAAATAATGCAAATGGGACCTAAGGGATCCCCTAAACTCAATGACAACACTCCAAGATGCATATATACAAATACCCAACAAAATCACACAAGATATATATATATATATATATATATGTAATTGTAGAGAGAGAAATAGAACCTTACCTTCTTCAAGCTTGGTGAAGTCTTTAATGGCTTCAATCTCTTCCTTCAAGTTCTTCTTCCCTCCCCTTTCCTTCTTCTTTTCCTTATTCTTATTTTTATTCTTATTCTTCTTCTTTTTCTTCTTCTCGGCAGGTGAGTGTGTGTGTGTATTGTGTTATGAGAAGACACACATGGGAAATAATCCCATGTGTCTCACACTTCCAACACAAGATACAACACAAGTCCTCATTGGTCATTTTTGACCTAAAATAAGAAATAATTAACATTAATTATTGCATAAACTTCAAATTCTCATTAATTTAATTAGATAGAGGTTTGGGATATCACACTAATAACCCAAAGGAACTATAAATCAAATAGTGTAAGTGCAATGCAAAGTAAATAATGAGATGCTAGAATGAAAAATAGAGCACATAAATGAACACCAAATTTACCGAGATTTAGTCATAACGTGTGATCTACGTCTTCACTCCCAAGACCCCCTTAAAAGCTATTCCACTATGCAAAAGTCCTTTACACAGCAGGTGCAAGTTGTCAAGTGCCCAGCTCACTCCTTATAAGAGCTATTTTTAAGCTCTTAAACCCTCAAAGTGATTTTGTCCAAGTTTTATTCAAACTCACAAGTGTTTTTAACAAGAACACTCAAGCTCACAGAGTGTATAAATATTATACAATGGGTAACTCTCTCAAAGAGTGTATAAGCAAGTGGAAGCACAATGAATAACCCATCAAGAAGAATGTTGCAGTATTGGTCAGAAAATCAACATTCAATTAGTTGTATATCACTTAAATCCTTAGATTCTTGTGTATATATGTTGTGGAGATCTTGTATATATAGCCTTGAATTGATTATAGCCATTGGTGGTGGTTGAAAGTGCATTTAATGCAAGCTAGAGCTAATAGGTCATTTGAAAAACTAGCCGTTACAGGAAACGTGTCGATTCTTTTTCTGAAGGGGTCGACCCTTTTTGTTCTGTTATCATCTTCCTCAACTCTCTGTCCCAATGTGTCGACTCCTGAGAAATAGGGGTTTACTCTTTTAGAGTTTACCAAACCTCACCAAGGCTCTGTTTGAATGTGTCGACTCCTGAAGATTGAGGGGTCAACTTTTTTAGTTTTTATCCAAACTTTATCAAGGCTTTGTTCAAAGGTGTCAACCCCTGAGAAATGAGAAGTTAACCCTTTTTGGACTTTCTTCAAGACTTTACATTCTTGACCAATGTGTCGACTTTTGAGCTGGAGGGGTCCACTCCTTTTCTGGGCAAACTCTGGTCCATGGCCTCTGTCTCAATGTGTCGAGTCCTGAGATCTATGAGTTGACTCTTTTTAGTTCAGACCTTCAAATTTTGCAAAATTTCTTCAAACTTCTCCAAAGTCTTCAAGCTTTTCAAGGTTCATCCAAAGGAGCTTCCAAAGCTTGAAATGACTTCTCTAAAGCTTGTTGATCTTCAAGAACACCTTCAATCTCTTCGAGATGGAATCAATCTACTTTGATTACTTGTAAGGTTCTTTAATCAATATCACTTCTTTCATTGATCCAAGACTTCACTAAAATCTTCAAGAAAACTTTCAAGTCTTGAAATCTCTTCTCTTTAATTGATGCCGATCTCATCACACTTGATGCCGATCTACTTTTCATTTATGCCGATCTTCTTTTAATTGATGCCAATCTTCTTTTCATTTATGCCGATCTCTTTTTCATGTCCATCTTTTCAAATCTTCAACAATACTTGCTATGCTTGCAACACACCACTCTTTCAATATCTTCCAATGTGACAAGTTTCATATCATAATCTTATTGAGATTAAAGATGAAATGTAATCTGCACACTACATAGGACCATTAGATAGCAAATACATGTTTTGTAATCATCAAAATCAAGCATGGAGTCAACAGACTTTGGGAGCTTTGAGTGTGCAGCACTTGATATTGAATGGATGCTTGGAGGCAAGGATTTGAGTATATAGATTGTATTGAAGCTAGGATTTGGGTGTATGGAGGCTAGGGTTTGAAGGGGCTAGAGAGAATTAGGGTTTTGAGGGAATTTGAGTGATATTTTCAGAGAAACAGAGTTTTTGAAGTAATTTTATAGACCCAGAATATGCAGGGGGGGCTTGAATTTATAGGCAATTGGAATAGTGATTGGCGCCTGTTGCAGTGGGGCCATGCCATTTTTTTGGCTTGGCACCACTAGGAGTGGTGCCATGCCATTTTTTTGCTTGGTACTACTCCTAGTGGTGCCAGCCTTTTTGAAAAAATTTTGAGACGGCAAGAAACAAATCTTTGACTCTTGGGATGCAAGGAAGAAGATTTGGGTGCCTGTCCTAGTGACTATCATATAATTTTTAGTCTGGTTTTATTAGGAGTGACTCTAAAAAGTCCGAGAATGATCCGAAAGGTTTCGAGTAACCAGACTTGGCCGGGAATGGACGGGAACCCCTAAAAAAATGTCCCGGAGGTAAACGGTTTAATAAACATTAATCAAATCCACTCTGTCAAACCTTCTAGTTTATTACTTATCAATGTTTAGAGCCCCTCTCAAGGTTTGCAAAGAGATTGACAAAGTTTAAAGAAGATTTCTATGGGGTGATCATAAAGATAAAAAAAAAGGCATTTACTGTGTTAATTGGAACAAAGTCACAATCAGCAAAAAGAAAGGAGGTTTAGGTTTGGCCCCTATAAGGGTACTGAATATGGCCTTGTTAGCCAAATGGTAGTAAAAATTGCTAAAGTGAGAAATGCCATATGAAGAAAAGTCTTATGGAAAAAATTTAAGTGGGATGAGTCAAGATGGACATTTCCAGAGGATGGGGTTAAAGGGTTATCAATCTTAATAAAAGATATTCTAATGACAAATGAAGACTAGAAATATTTCAAGGATAAAATGAATACAAACCTCAAAGTCACAATTGGTAAAGGCTTCTCTACCTTCTTATGGGATGATCCTTGGACTAATGGTCCTTTACTGAAAAAGAGCTGTCCTAGATTGCCTCTTCTATCAGATTAGAAAAAGGCTCTGTTTTCATAAATAAATGAGGAATCAAGATTTTGGAATTTTAAGTTCAGAAGAAGATTGCATAGTTGGGAGGTCGACAACTTAAAGGAATTCAAGTCATTAGTGCCTAATTTAACTTTAAATGGAAATGACAAGGACTCAATCATTTGGAAAGCTAATAAGGAGGGTTTATATTCAGTCAAATCCTTTTGTGAATAATTTGAAGAGGAGTCCTCTCAGGATTAGATTGTGTTGAAGCAGCTATGGAATTCATGGGCCCCTCTCAAAGTTCATATATTCTGCTGGTTAGCTCTACAGGAGAGAATTAAAACAAGAATATTTCTAATGCATAGGAAAATCCTACATTATGAGGATAGTTTCCTTTGTGAAATCTACAAAGAGTATCTGGAAGATTCAAATCATCTCCTTCTCAAATGCAGAATTGCTTGGTCAGTTTGGTGTAGCATTCACGGATGATGGGGATTTTTTTGGGTGAGTCCTAACAACCGAGAGCTTCATAGTCAATGGTGCATGGATTAGAAACATCACTTACTGGGTAAACCAATTTGGAAAGCATTATTATTGTCTACTGTTTGGAATATTTGGCTGGCTAGAAATGAGCTAATCTTTATCAACAAACAATCTAGCTGTAAATAAATAGTGGAAGCCATCAAGATGCTGGTGATGTTCTGGATTCAAGCTAAAATAAGGCCAAGAAGTTTCAATTGTCACTATTTTTTCTATTTTATTGAAGGTGTTAGAGCTTTGGATTCCTCTTCTTTGTTATAGCTATGTATTTAGGGGTTGAATCGTGTTCAACCAAATGTGAAGTTTTTTGTTTTTGGGTTGAGCTTCTGTAAAGCCTTTCAGGCTTGCAGAGTTTTTCTTGATATGATTTCTGATTAATACATTTTCTTTTTGTAGTTAAAAAAAAAAAAAAGTCTTAGAAAAGAAGTGTGATGAGTTGATTGTTACAATTGGAAGCATATGAGTTAAAATAGAACAAAGTGTAAACTGCAAGAGTAGAAAATGTAATTAACCCTTCTATAAAATATGGGCAGGCTTCTAGGGTCGCTTGTCCAATAGCTGCCCCTAGTCTAAAAGAAACGAATGCTTATGCAATATTGAGACTTCCCTAAGCTTTAAGCCCCTCTAACTAAATGAAAGCTAGATTTAATCCCAAGCCTTTGGTGTAACTAGTAAGAGACTAACAGTTGTTACCACCTACAATTAAATGGATTATAGACAAATATGCATTTTAAAATTTTATCTTCACTTAATATAACTTGACCTAAGGAGATTTGATGTTATATTTTTTTAAATATAATATGGCGTCAATAATATGGTTTCTGCATATATAGAACTATAAAATTAAAGTTACAGTTTGCTTTAATATTCATATCGAATACGTTAAGTATTTTGTACAAAAAAATCATAATTATAGAAATGATTAATTATCTCAATAATTTAACCTGTTATTTATAATAAAATAGTTGATAACTCTACACAAGACTAATAATTTAACATAATAGATCATAAAATTGTTTTACCAAAAATATTTCGGGTCAACAATCTACAAGTATCAAATTGCATAAGCAAGCCAAAGTGACGTCAGAGGAACGGTTCACCGGTTGAACCCCGGTCTTTTGTATCTGACGGTCTGGGCCGTCTGGATTCTATAACCGTCGTTGCAGTGATCCGCCCGCTTCGAGCCCATAGATGAACCCCTCTCCGCTCAGAACTCAGAAGCCGAAGCTCTTTGGGATCGTGATATGGAGACACTGCTAGGGTTTAAGGAAACGACGAGTGACGTCGTCGACGTCGACCGATCATGCGGCTACAAGTTGGTGCCGTGGCTTAGCTGGGACGAATGGGACTCCGTCAGAGAGTCTCTCTTCTCTTCTTCTCCAAGCTCCATTTCCTCTGCTCTCCGAAGAGTAAGTACTAAAAACCAATTGCAAAAGCTATACTATTTTCCGGGAAATATTTTTTTCTCTAGAAACGGACAAAGGTTATACTTATTGAAAATTTATCATTTATATTAAACTGAGACAGTAAATTCAACCTATTATCAAGGATCAAAATTTCGTCGGGTGCTCGAAAACAGAAACCTTTTTAAAATATTTCAAAACTGTTTCAAAAACATTTGAAAAATAAAAAATATTAAAATAATAAAATACAATCATTTATATAAAAATAGTACGTTATTTATAAAAATTTTAAATTTGGATTAATATAACTTATTATTTTAGTATATAGCATTGTGTTTTAATATATTTTTTTATGTTTCAATATGTTTTGATCATGATAACAGAGTTTCGTTATTCCACTAGTATTTCGCTTCAGTCGTTTTGATGAAAACAAATAAAAATTTTATTCCTTACCTATTGTGACAGATAACGGCATGGCGAAGCAGAGGGTGTCTTCCGGTTGTGATTGAAGTCACTGCTTCTCTTATCGAAATTCAGCAAAAAGATCCTTTTTTTAGGTAATGCATTCCCTTTCAGACCACACACACACACACACACACATTTTCTTTTAAATTCTCAACTGAAATAAAATTTTGACCTTGTAATGAGCTGGTTTTGTCATGGGCAGAGTTGACCTTGGCAACGATGCTTCAGACTCAGAGGAGATGCTGGCCATGCTGTATTGCATGGCAATCATGAGGTAATTAGTGTTTTATTGATGAATCAGTCTCAAGGGTTATTTTGGTTAATGCATTAAGGAAAAAAAAAGAACAGAGATTAAAATGCTCATAGGTGCCAGCAGTGGACACAGTGCATTTTGCAATTTTTGATGCCCAAGATGCGAACATTGGACCGCATACTTATTGCAATATATTTTTTTTTTGTCCAAACTCCAAGCCAATAGGCATTAATTTGCTTTTTACAATGATATTATTGATCATTGATAATCTGTCATTTTTTTTTGGTTTGACTTCATATGTATATTTTAGATATTTCCATTAAGATGTATCAGCTTTAAGATGGACCGGTACATACAAAAAGTCTAGTGTAAGCAAAGAAAGAAGTATCTTTAGTATGTAGGGAATGGTCATGATCATTGTGTGGATGGTTTGAGCGAGGGCACCAAACTAAGAGAGCGACCGGTGATGGAAGGCCTGCTGAGAAGTTAATGACAGGCCCTAGCACGATGGAGCACCACCGGAGATGCATGAGAGAGAGCTAAGGTAGTCCTAGAGAGAGAGAGAGAGAGAGAGGTAGTGAAGAGAGAGAGTTTTAGTTTAAAAGGTGAGCCTTTGACTAGCTGCTCGTGGCTGATGTCTGTTGGAGAAAGTATATAGGCAAGCAGGCCTAGGGAGGAGCACCAACCCATAAATGTCAATTTATTTCATGGCCCATTCTCCTAATGTTGAGAGAGGGGCAGTCAACTCTGCAGCTGCAATCCTCAATGGGTAGGTAAGATTTGGGTTAAAGCATTGAAGAGTTCATGTGCATTAAAGGTGGAGTTGAATGCATTTAATGCAGAGTTGACATGCATTAAATGCCTTTGGTAGAATATCATTGGTGGAGATCTCTCCCTCTCTCTCTCTCCAAAATCGGTCAAAGGGCGACTGTCGAGGGGTGAGGTCACCTTGAGGATCCCTCAACTCTATCTTACAATCTACAAGTCTCCTATGATTCTTGCAAGGGTGACGTCGGGGAGGTTCCTACGTCTTGCTCCTAACCTAGGTTGTTGAGTTACTTTGTGGAGAGACTTTGCTAAGTAATGGAGAAGTGACTCAAGAGCACGCACGGCGGAGACGTTCTATGGTTGAGCTAGAATATGCTGAGCATGGAGCTATAATAGATACAGTTGGGCGGGGATGTCTTCAGCTTTGCTGAGGAGGTGCCATGAGTTACTCATGGGCAAGGACCCTTAGTGCTTGAGGCTAGAGGAGATGTTCTTTATGCTTTTCTTGGTTAGCATGGCTCTAACCCTGAGGGGAGTATTGTAAAGCATGCTCGACGAAGATTTTCCATGGTCGTGTCAAGGGGTGCCGAGCGTGGTCATAAGAGATGCGGTTGGGCGGAGATGTTCTCACGTGTTAAGGGGGTCCCATGAGAGGGCCGTTAGTGCCTGAACTTAAAGGAGACGCTCTTCGCGTTATTGTTGGCTAGCAGAGCTCAATTCCTGAGGGGAGCAATGTGGAGTCCTAGGGAGAGTACGCTCAACGGATATGTTTTGTGGTCGAGCCAATAGGTGATGACTGTGTAGTTGTAGGAAATGTGCTTGGGTGGAGATGGCCTTGACCGTAATAATGAGGTGCCTCAAGCTTATCCATGTGGAGATGTACCATTGATCCACATGCCACCTTGTTAGGCTGACACATATGATCAAATATGAGAGATGGAGATGATGTGGCGCTAAAGTGGCTCATCACGTAGGAGATCTATTAGTATGTACCTACAATCATGTAAGTGTGTATGGCACATCTTGGCTATTGGTGTGTCTTAGGTACAGAAGACAGATGAGAAGGCTGCTATAGAGGAAAAACGAATGAGAGAAGGCAAAGAAAAGCTAAAAGCAACTTGTGCATGGACAAGTTTTTCCTTTTAATCCTGGTAAAGAAGGGAGCAAGCCCTACCCAAAAGAATAAAATACCCATTAGATTGTCCTTGAGATATTTGGCCTCTTTTCCTTCAAACTCCTGGGTTTTCTTTCCTTTTGGATTCTCCAAAGAACTACCAGTACCAAGACTGCTGAAATATAACCATCATAAATGTCTCCTAAATCTTTAAGTATAGATTCATAAGTCCAATTTATGCCATATAGTGCAAGAACATATGATAGATATAGAGGATATATGACAATAAGGTTTGAAGCCATCACTATAGACATACCAATGTATTCAATAGTTTGGATGGTTACATACCATGCAGCATCCACTAAGAGAATTAATGAATGGTTTTAATCATACATTAAAATGATCCTCCTGTGGCATTTTCTGTCTCATACATATAAATCTTTTTGTTGCCCAAGCGAGTAGGCTTGTTCAATGAAATTAGATTAGAATTCTCATTTCTAAGTATTTTCTTTCTTGTTATTGTTTGTTTGTTTGTTTTTTTTTTTTTGTCTTTCAAATTCATTTGGTATTTTGGTTCTTCTAATTGTATCTAACTCATATTTAAGAAATAACATTGGCAAAACTTGAACCTCACAAACTCCTTCCAAAATCCACTAAGCTATGAGGCCCATAGTGCTTCAAGTTCTTCGACTAACCTTTGTTTTTTTGTTTTAAAATTTTTCTTTAATCGTAAATGTGGTGGAAAAGAAATAGTAAAGCTTCTTTGGATATAATGAAGCATCCATTCTTTATTGATGCTTTCTAAAGCAACAAAATTTTCATTTGCTTCCATCGAAACGGCCGAAATGTTTTCATTTCCTAAGAGACCGAAGCGAAATACTAGTGAAATAATGAAACTCTCTTATTATGATCAAAACATACCGAAACATAGAAAAATGCACCAAAACACAATGCTATATACTAAAACAATAAGGTGTATTAACCCGAATTTAAAATTTTTATAAATGATGTACAATTTTTATACAAAAGATTGTATTTTACTATTTTAATATTTTTTACTTTTGAAATGTTTCCGAAACATTCTGAAACATTTCCGAAACATTTCCGTTTCCAAGCCAACCGAAACAACCCGTTGAAACAAAATTTTGATCCTTGTTTCTATGTGTATGACTATGCTGGAAACAATTGCAGGTTCTTGAAACGGAATTGAAGTTGGTAAATATATTCATCTCATTTTGATACTTCTATTCATAAAAATTCCTTTTGTCTAGCTTTTATTTCAAAACCAAAATGATCCCGTGTTATGTGTTAAAAAGGAATATCCAAAATCAATTGTAGAATAAAGATACTCTTGCATTTGCACAATTAAAAAAATAATAATACTTATGGATTTGCATTCAAGCTTTTGCTTCCAAGAGCCCCTCCCCCTGGCCACCGTGTGCAGTGACAAAAAAGAAAGGGAAATATGGAGCTCTCAATTATTTTTTTCCCTTGTTCATTTTCAGAAAACTGGGTTGGTTTCATCCAAGTTCCATTTAAACGCCATATATTGCCCCCATTTTGCTGGCTTATGTTGTGTGGTGGTTGATGTTAAAAGTTGTGTTGCTAAGGAGCTATAGTATCTTGATGGATTTCATACAATTTGGACAGAGGTGCAGTTGTAGACACGAGTTGACTAACATAGACTGCTACTTCGTTGGCTTCCTTTCACTACAATTTGAGGTTGAATTGAAAATGTATGCTCAACCTTTTCCTTCTTCGGTGCAACCTGGATGGACATTATGGTGAACTGTAAACCCAAAATTGATTATGCTTGTAACCATTGCTAAATTCATTTGAATTAAGGAAGTTTATCAATGAAAATCCATGCTTACATTAACCTTATCTTTAAATGTGACTGGAAATGCCTAAGGGGTAACTAAAAGGTAAAGAATATTGAAAGTAATTCACTGTTAGTTTGAGCTTGGCTTGCTAGACAAAGGAGCTTAACATTTAGCTCTGTTATAACGAAGTTATTAATGGAAAACCTTAATTGTCTCAACCTTGTCCTTGAACCTGATTTGGGAAACTAGAAGCACTCAGATAACTTATGACTTACTGTTAGCTAAAGGATTAAAGCTCCAGTTTCATCATGTATTTCTGAAGTATTGGCCTCTCTATCCCTTCTAATGCTATTTGTGTAAATGATTCTTTTGCCTGGGTGAATGATGTTGTTCCTGTGTGAGTTTATTTGTTACCTTTGTTAAGAATTTAATGAGTTGAGTTGGGTTTGGCATAAGTCTGTCTGCCAAAATGGCAGATTAAGGATTTGGGCTTGATCTTGGCTTGTTTTGATGCTGGACAGACCTTTGTAAATGTTCTTCTTGTTGTTAGACCAGTTCAATTATGATGTTATAAATTTAGTTGGCGGCTAGCGAGTGAGGTGGCACCTGCTTGAAACTTGATGTTTGATATCTTCCTCCCCAATTGTCATTCATGCTGAAAATCTACTTGATTGGAGTATCAGAACTATTAAATTTATCAGTTGTTGTTCTTTGCAAGGAACAAAATTTTCATTTGTCTCCACCGAAACAGCCGAAACGTTTCCGTTTCCTAAGGGACCGAAACGAAACACTAGTGGAATAACGAAGCACTATTATTACAATCAAAACACACTGAAATATAGAAAAATGTACCAAAACACAATGCTATATGCCTAAACAATAAGTTGTATTAACTCGAATTTAAAATTTTTATAAAAGGTGTATAATTTTTATACAAAAGATTGTATTTTACTATTTTAATATTTCCCACAGTAGAAATGTTTCCGAAACATTCCGAAACATTTTCGAAATGTTTCTGAAATGTTTTTGTTTCTGAGCCAACCGAAACGACCTCTCGAAACGAAATTTTGATCTTTGGTTCTTTGATATGTTAAAGGTATTTTACCTTCTATCTAGTACTAAAACCACACTAGTGGTTTGGGGGAGAGAAGGAAACAGGGGGGGGGGGGGGGGGGGGGGGGGGGGGGGGGGGGGGGGGGGCGCACATATTAAAGCAAATACACCATACCAGTGCTTTAATTATGGGCACCTTTTTCTTTCTTTCATTTTTCCTCCTTTGTGGATGGGAGTGGGGGGGCAAATACACCTTTTCATTACTACTTTTATTGACCACTCGACCATGTGTAAGCTTCGTGCTAATAAATTGGATAATTTGGACTTAATTTTTTGCTCTGTGTTTGTGTGATCTTGAATATGTCGGACTTTAAGAAGAAATTAGGCTTATCTCTTCAATCTTTTCTTTGAAGGCTTGTGAATGGTGTTGTTGAGAAGACGCGCAAGAAGACAGAGGTATCAATTGCAGAGGCAGCTGATGCAATCAATATTCCACGTATGTTGATCGATATTCGCCATGGTACGGAACTCCTTATAATTGTTTGGCAAATCCAAATTTTCTTCATAGATTTATTCATGTTTCATTCTTCTAATCTTTGGCTACTTTCCAACCCCATCACTATCAAGTTTCATTTGAGAGTTAAGATTTTGAAGGCTTAATCTCTCTATTTTCCCTATTGGGCAAGCAACTAGATACGTAAGCCAGTATTCTGTCTACCATCGTTATATTCTACCGAACTTGATTATGTTTTTTTCCTTCAATGACATAAATGCATACCAACTTTGTTCAGTCTTTGATGTTTCTTTTGTAGAGGGTTCTCACCGTGATCTTCCTTCACTTCGGCTTGTTCGTCTTGCTTCAATTAAGGTATGTATAGATTCCTTTTCTATCTTATATAATTTCATCAAACTGTCCTGATTGCCCGAGGCTTCTTTGCAAGAATAAGTGAAACTTTTACTGGGCTTTTTACTGTACTAAAACAGTCTGATAGCTGGCCCAGATATTGCTCTAATAATGTTCAAGTATCTCTTTAGAATGTGCCGACTGGTTTATTAGAAATGATACCAAAAACTAGCCATTGCTACACGTGAATTTAATCACTCCTAGCAAGCTAATTTCCAGTTTACAGTTTCTGAATGGCTTCTGCAAGCCAGATGAAAGAGCTACAAAAGTTTCTAGGATGGTCATGAGCGAAATCATTGACATTTCTTCACTTCTTGTCTGATGTCTTCTTCTTCTTCAGACCAAAGAAGATCGGAAAGGACAAGACCAAAAGGTTGAGGCTTTAAACAATTATAACATACAGTTGGTCCAACCTGACAACGTCACTAGGGGTGAAGTAGGAGATGGTCCACATGCCATGTTTGTCTAAAGTTCTGCCACTTGGTTAGCCTATTAGGGGCACCATTTTTCTTTCCAAATTATTTGAGTTGTACAAGAAGGAAGTAGTTTCTTTGTTCATATTCAGGGATGACAATGACAGTTTACAAAAAGGAGAACATAGCAGACAAGGATCTGAATTTCATTTCATTTTGGTCAAAACAACTGAAACTTTTCAGCTTGCCCAAAATTAACATGAAGCAAGCTGGGAATCTCGAATTCGAGCTCTTTGTGTGTGTTTTGACTGAAATTTGTTCAATCAAAAATTTGGGTGAATCAACATGGAAACCTAGATTTTCCAGAACCAAAAAGAAAAATTCTATTGAGGAATCATCCCAGTCACTATAGGGCTTCGAACTCAACTTCAAAGCTTGAGGTTGGGTGGGTTGAGCTTTGATCCATGTCAGATACCCTCTCCTTCCTCATTCTCATCTTTGTTTCACCTAAAATCCTCAGTCGCTGTCCCTCTCTCTTCTTGCCTCATGCCCGTGTTGGTGAGTCTTCCTGTTTTCCTTCTTCTCTTTTCTTCTTCTTTTGTTTTTATTTTTCATTTAATATTTACAATGTATAACTAGTTATATAACTGGGCCTTTACTTCTGCACTGGTTATATTAATCAGCCCGCAATTAATGCATTTATAGGCAGTGGTGGTCTTCACCAAGGAACTAAATTTTGTTTCATTTCGGTCGAAACAGCCGAAACTTTTCGGTTTCGTCGGACACCAAAGCGAAACACAGCTTTACTACCGAAGTTTCAGTGTTTTGATGGAAGCGATGCCGTTTCTCTGTGTTTCGACCGAAACTACTTCGTTTCGATTGAAACACAGTGGTGGGTTGAAACAATCAGAGAATTAAGCTTGGCTAGAGGGAGCCTCTGTTGAGAAGTACTTAGTCACACTTTGGCCTTTGGGGGTTTGGTCATCTCCGGTCTCCAAGTCTCTAACTCCTTCAAAATTTCAGACCTTCGCATCTAAGCCTTGCGTTTCGGTGATTAAGGCTCCTCTAGGTCCAGCGGCAACTGTCCAGGTAACATTTTCTTTCTCTTCTTCTTTGCTTGAACTCTTCTTCTTTCTTTGTTCAAAATCGGAAAACCCAGATGGGCCAGATCTCTCTCTCTCTCTCTCTCTCTCTCTCTCTTCGTGCGACGACGAAGACTTGCTCTCTCTCTCTCTCTCAGACTCTTTGTTCGACCCTCTCTGTCTCTCTTAGACTCTTTGTTTGACCAAAGTGGCCTACTGAGAGTAAACATTAGTCTTAAACTAAAGTTTTGTGTTTGTTTAAAATACAAAAAAAGGAGCTGAACCAAAAAAAAAAAGAAAAACGGGCTTTGGCCCTTTTGGCTAACTATTGAGTAAAATATATAATTGTATAGTATTATAATGGGTCTTGCTAACATGTGTCTTTAGGGCACATTTTAAGTATGTTTTGTCGGGTTCTACTAAGTGTTGGAATTTGTGTTTTCATAATTTTCAATACTAAAAACATAATTACCAACACTATGTATAATCAGACAAAGTATGCTTAAAATATGTACTCAGGATACATGCTAGCAGTTGCCTATTATAATAGGTATAATAAGTTAATAGTTATATGATATTAGATTTTATAAACATTATTATATTATAATAATAGATCCAAATATGATAGTAATAATATAAACAGTGTGATCTAGTTTAATTAGAGTAAAATATAGATTTTATGTTGTAAAAATGCTTGTAAAAATGTCTATTTTCGAATTTACATTATCACTTATTAGTTACTACGCAATTCTATTTCAATTTCTCTAGTCCCAATGAATATATACCCCTCAAACATGTTTCATTATTGTTATATTAGCATTAAAATTATAAATTAATGGACATTAAGTTATGTTTTTAAATGTTTCTTTATGTTTTCTAATTTTTCTCTGTTTCCATCATGTTTCCAAAATGTTTCCATTTCCAAGCGCACCGAAACGACCCTTCGAAACGAAATTTTGATCCTTGGTTTTCACTCTGTCCTCGAAAGTTTATGACTTGGTTTTAAGCTGTGATATGATGTCCTACAAAAAGGGTCATAAATGTGTGCCACCAGCCAGCACAAAAATAAAATAAAATAAAACTAGAAGTTTTTTCCTTACTTTAAATTTTAACATTTGCCTTTATTTTTATTTTTATTTTTTGATTTATATTTTATTTTGCATAAAAACATATTTGTTTGACCTTGAATTTAGCTGTCTCTAACTTTTATTTGAACAGATAGTTTTTTTTAAGCAAAGGCTTGCCGATGTAGGGCAAAAGTCCCATAAACCTTGTGGCCCCCTTCTTTAGGTATTATTATCACTACAATTGTACTAATTTTTTCTTTATTATTATGTGATGAAAGACTTTATTTATTGTCACAACTTTAGGCAAAAATTTCTAGATTCTTATTTGACAACTAATGTACTAAAGGAATCCCGTAAGCTATCAAATTGTCTTTTTATTATGTAATATCTATATTAAGGTACTATGTAATGTGTATTCTATAATAAGAGAACTTGATTCCTAAACACAATTACTATATAAGGATTAATGAAATTACTAGGTTTTACTTTCTAACATCTTTTCATGCACATTGACCATTACTAGTCAACTATCATAGTTTTCTCTATCATAACTGACTATATAGCCTTCAAACATGTTCAATTATTAATTTATTAGCCTAATGCATAGGGACATGCTTTGCTTATGTTTCCATTTGTTCTTTTTTGCATCGCGTTTCCAGAACGTTTCGGTTTCCAAGCTATCAAAAACAACAGTTACAACACACCAAACCAAATTTTGATCCTTGGTAGTGGATAAGCTTCTCTTCATGTCAGACAAAAATAAAAATATATTTTTTCTGGTTTTGTTGTACAACCCAACGGTTAAGTATGTTAATATAGCTATGGAGCCTAGCATGAATGTGGATAGGTTCAGGATTGGTTGGATTGAGTTTTGAAAAGAAAGGGTTTATGGGCTGTTCAGGGGCTGTCTCTGTGCTGTGTAGGAACTTGGTATGTGGGGTTTTAGCTTGCTAGTGCTGAATTTTAATGGATGACGGATTGGGCTTGTAAAAGTAGAGTTTTCTAAGGCCGAGAGAAAAGTCACTCAGATATGGTTGCAAAAGGAAACAAATTGATTTATAAGACATGCCAAGGGAAAAACTACAACCATAAGTGAGCTGAAATAGGGCTATCAATACTAAAAATCAAATAAATTAAGAGTAAATATCTAGATCTTATCCAATGGCTTGGAAGCTTTTTTTGACCACGTGAATTGCTCTACTAATTCTCAAGTTTCTGGAAGGATTCAACTGTATTGTTCCGTGGAAATGTACTTGCAAGTGAAGGGAGAAATCCAACAGCTAATGGTGTATAGTTAATGGAAAGAGGAGTGAACCAAAATGCTCAAGGGAGATCATCTGAATTTGATCTGTTACCAAACTGCGCAGAGTCCTGAAAAAACATCACTGGAATTGCATTTGATGTGGTATTTGGTGAATGTGATAAACTAAGTTGACCCTTGCCTGATGTTGTAGGGCATCAACCATCTACCGTCTAGAGGTTATTCTGGTTGTGTAATATTGTATAGTGTTGTAGTGCATCAACCATCTACCCTCTAGAGGTTATTCTGGTTGTGTGAGGAAAGGAAACATACATGTTTGTGATTCTGTTATGTTCTAACAATTTTGTGAATTACGAACTCTCTCAGTGGTATTAGTAACACACCTCTTGCATCAGGCTCCAAAAGGAAAAGGTAAATGATAGGGGTCTCCCTTTTGGTCTGCTGTTTAAGAAGAAAATGCATTACTTCCACCAAAAAGAAAAACCAATATGAAGAGAGTAGTGGATAGATAAATGTAATCAAATGACAAGAACGCTCGCTAATTTGTGAAACTAGAGCTTTCTGGTATTGAAAACTAAGTCTCTGCTCCTATCAGCTGAAAGAGGTTACTGATATAAAATAACATTACATAAATGTAATCAAATAACAAGAATGCTCTAACTAACTCGTGAAACTAGAGCTTTCTGGTATTGAAAACTAAGTCTCTGATGCTATCAGCTGAGAGAGGTTACTGACATAAAACAACATTCAATAAAAACATTAGAGCTCACTTTGGTCTAGTTGAAAGTCTTATAATGTTTTGATCCGTGCCGCTTCAAAACATTTTATTTACCTAATATCTATTATGGTTCTAATTTTTTTCTTAATTTAAAAATGAAATTATGTTCAATTGATTTTGTTTTTTTAGCTTCAAGTCTAAATGTCTGCAAGATATGGCTTTTGTTTTGATTGAAAAAATTATTTAAATTATAAGAAAGCAAAGATATTCTTAAAGTTTTGTTACCTTTCTGTTGTGCCGTTCCATGATCCCTTATCACAATGTTGATCCTTCCCTTTACACCTGGTTTATTGATGGAAGTATCCAACTTAAGATATGGATGTAAGAATGATGTAGGATGACTGATGTATTTTGGACCATATGGTTTTTGCTTCCTTTTATGAACATTTCAGGTCCTCATTCTTATCCATTGCCTTGTTTGGTTTTTTCCCACAATATTATCCTTTCCTTACTTTCTCCCCCTCAAATGTTACAAATTTGAGAAGATAAATAAAGTGGAGATCTAATGTTTTGCATACTTTTCCAAACTATTTCTGGACTTATACAATTTTGTAATGAAGGTAACCCTTGATTGGTTTCATCCACCAAAAATTTCCATAGTGTTGAAAATGGTATGGAATAAAGTTGGACAAGATATCTATCTCAGGTTAGAAAGTCTGTTTATTTTTCAATATCTAGCAGTGGAGATTTTGGAATTTAATTTTGGGGAAATTTTACATTTTGCTACCCCTGCACTTTGACTCAAATTTCACTTTGGTTTTTGCCCAAGCCATGCAGTTGTCGTCAAATTTCTATGTCATCCCTCTGTCAAGTTTGGTTGGAACATAGATGGAAATTAACTGTGTGATTGTCATATGACCAACTAATTAGTCTTTTAGGTGAAATTTTAGGGATCAAAGTGAAATTTGGTGGGTGAAGTGTAATCAAACTTTGGTCATGTGACAGCTTATGTACTTTCCACGGTTATTGTGAATGTTATTTTTACATTCTGAGTTTCTATACCTTTGTTTGTGTCTGAAAGTTAACTTGTAGCATGGTAAAACTGTGGACAATTTCAGGCACTTGACTGGTTGAAGTCTTACTACTGGGACCCACAAAAGAAGGCAATTCCATTTCAAAGTGATGGAACTGCCAGCCTCAGAAAAGAAATCAAGTCTAGACTGTGTGAATTGGCTTTTTGTTTGAAAATCAAGCAGGACACCGGATCAAGTTCTTCACTAGCGAAGGCGAAATGTGCGTACATATTTTTCATTTTAATTGTTGTTTTTTTGTTTTCCTTGGCTCGAAAGATTCCTTGTCTTTCTTCCCCTTTGTATGCTTCCCATTTTCGTGCCTTACATATTGTGTTTCCTATTAACTAAAAGACTTTGTTTTGCTTCTGCCGTTTGTTTTATTATTGTCTGAAGGTCTTATCTATATATAATGTGTGTGTATATATATATATATATATATTTGTGTGACACTATTAAGAAGCATTCTTATGTGGATCTTGTGTAAATGGTTCCATATGAAGTCGCTTTCTTTCTGTAAATACTAACCAAGCCCAGGTCGTCAGAGCTCAAATTGTGAGGTCTATTGGAAAATTAGCTATCTATTATACCATCTTTTATCTATTTTCATGTAACAGGTTTTTAATTAAGCATAATTTCCTTTTTCTTAAACATGGATATTAGTTTAATGTATTATATTTCTTTCTACTGAAAGTTAATAACAGATTATTAAATGAGACAAGCTGCTTCAATGCAGTATTCTGTATTTCTTTTTGTGCGCTTAAATTAATAAAGTATATTAGATTGATTCCTGAAATTAAGAATGCTAAAACTGTTAATTCCTCTTTAATGCAGGTTCAGAAATAAAAAAGAATAGTATTTTCTCTTTTCTATTTGAAAGTTATACATTAAAATACCACCGTGGGAACTAAGTGCTAGATTTGTGGGTTGGTGTGATATTTTGCTATTGTATGGTTAAATAAATTTTTTTTTCAAAATTTCACTATTATGCTGTAACTCCCCCTATTACTGGTCTGCTAAACCGTTGGTAATCCAGTTGCGGTCCACCTCGTAGATGCATTATGTTTCAGCCATGTAGAAAAATGTCATAGTGATGGCTACATGTTATAACTTTCGTATGTCTGTGATAATGATTAATTGTCCCTTACCAAAAACAAAAACATTATATGTTACAAGTACCAAAATGAAAAAAGGAAAAAAAATAAAATAAATAAGACCCACATGTCTACTACTGAGCTGTTGGTAGGCCACTTGAGGTCCACACAGATCATATTGCTGCCACAGAGGAAGTAATTGCAATGAAAGGCTGAAAACTACATCCTTTGGGGAACAAATAATATTTGGAGACATACCTGTAATAACTGTTTGACAGAAAAAGAAATTCTTTGATAGGGCAAGTTACATACTTTGTGGAACAAATATTATTATGTGTTGCCGTAACCATCATATCTGTCTGAAAGAAAAAGAAATTATATGTTAGAGAACAAAGAAAAAAATTATGTTTTGGTTACATTTGTATTTAGTTTAGGGTTATTGGTCTCCCACACTGAAAGGCACAAGCCTTACCTCATTTTTGACGTAACTCGTTTTTTTTTTCCTTTTGTATTTGTTTTTATCCCTTTAAAACAACTTACACTGTCATGTTTTAGATGGGTCCATTTAGCCAATCCAAGTAGTTGGGAGTCTTGGGACAATGTTGGGGAGTGGAGTTTAGAAGAGGAGTTAGATTGACTTATTTCTTGCATAAAAGACTTCAAAATTTACTACTGCTCTATGATCTTTGATTGTATTGACATCCACTTCCTTTTGTACGCCTAAAACAATGCGAACGGATTTGCGGGCGTAATAAGTTTCTCTCACTTATGGCTGGCAAGCCTCAGTTTTCAAAGTCTGCAGGTGAGACCACTTAATTTTGTTTTATAAATCTTTCAGACAAATATGGTGGTGGTGTTTTCCAGATTTCTATAGTCTGTCTTATGCTGAGGCACGTTCAATATTTTGGGCTGTTAGAATTTTTTTTCTCCATCTCCTCTCCTATGTGCTATTTTAGTTCCTGTCTTGAAAATGAATGAATGTTGATTTAGGAGTTATTGTGCAATGTTGTTGAGTCAGAAATATTTGTATAGAACTGTCGGGATGGATTTAATCTGCCAGACACAACCTGCTTTTTAGTGTAAAACAAGTTGCAAGTGTGGTAATTGGAGATGCACAATATTAATAAGAACACGCTTCTAAGTGTCCACTACTAAATGGAACAAAATGATAAATTGTGAATCATAGTATTTGAAGCACTATTTATATTATTACTTTCAAGTTTAAACTGCATCATTGGAATTACGATTGACACAATATTATAAATGTTAACTCTGATAGTTTAAAAATATCAGAAAAAAGAAAAAGCATTTGAAGATCTTGGAAAAAGCATTTGAACTTTTATATTTTTGTCTTGGAAAAAGCATTTGAAGATCTTGTTAAAAAAAACCAACAACCAACTTTACCATTAAGGAGCCGGTATGTGATTTTATAATGAAAGAGTAAAGGAGTAATTACCTTTCAGTATAATCACTTTCCGTTGAAGCTAATCCATCAATTTGGTGCAGTGAATATTAAGACATCAATATGGTCTCACTTCACTCAAAATAATGGAAAGAAAGCAGAAGAGATAATTATCTTAACTGAAGATGTGTCTCATACATCATGTTTTATTTCCCTAATATGGTTTTTTGATTTTTAGAATGATGGATAAGGGAATATATAATTGGGGATGTAGCTGGAGTACGTGTTTTGTGTGTTTTTGGACACAATATGATTGTATATAACTTAGGTCTATTAACTTTGCCTTTTTTTGTTTTTTTTTTGGTACTTTCGTATACTGTTTGAGTAAGGAAAAAACCAAAGAAAAATAAGTATTTGATACCATGTCATTTTGGACTTATTCTGTGTTGTGGAATTTTTAGACAACTAATAAATTACTACGTTCTTTTTATTTTTGTTTCTCCTTTTTCTTTTTTGCTCATCCGTTGCCTGTTTCAGGTTCTAAGAAACATATTACCAAGGCATTGAAACATCTCGTTAGATTATATTCTTCCTACTCCTCAGAAGTAGTCTCTGTATTAGTAGAGCTTTTGCTGAAGAGATCAGATTCCTCAGATTTCTGTGTTCTCCCAAAAAATTATGAAGTCAGTCATATTACAAATCACGTGCAGAGTGTATTTGATGAGTGGAAGCCTCTCATTGAAAAATTGTCAAATAAGGAACCAGAGTTGCTTCTGAGCCTTATTAAGGCAGTCCTTCAAAGGATTGAGATTCAAGAAGCCATGAAATATGAAAGTGGTAAGTACCAATCTTTCTTCTAGCATGTTCTCTATAGTTTTTGCTTTGGGTTTATTCAATTACTATCGATGATTCTTTCATAATTCTTCTAAATAGTGCTTTACATGTAAGTTTTTAAATGAGAATATTGACACCACATTGTAATTATTGAAATAGGGTGAGACAGCCCTTACTAAAAATAAGGGTGAGATAGCATTGATAACAATTAAAGTGAGCGTTTCTAGAAAAATATTGTAGCACCAGGATTTTGTTGAGTTTCTATGATTTTTTTCAGTGGTCTTGGCGAACAATAGAGTTTCATTGCTGTGTTTGGTTGCTGTACTTCTTTTAGCTTGTAAAAGCTTTTTTGAGCCCTCTTTGGGATGAAAACCCTTCGTCCATAATGTGCAACCAAATGCAGATAAAGCTTAATAATGATAATACCAGGGATTTAGAAGCACAGAGATACTCCTCATATGTTTTTCTGTATCTGTAACTACTGTTTCTAATTGTGGAGGCTCAGCCTGTAATTCTCAGACATTCTTGGCAATGCAACACACCATAGAGTCAGGCATATCTTTTTATTAGTTATGATATAAAATTATGATTTGATAAATATGACATATTAAGGGATTGTATAACGGTTATAATAAAAATAAGTCGATTTTATAACAAAGATGATACATGAATTAAACCAGAGGAGGATTAGGCCAGGGAGTGATTATGCCAATGTCTTGCTTTTAAGGTTATAACTTGTTCATTTGATCACATCCTTCTTTTTAACAGTACACTAGTTGACATGCCCGTATTATCTGGTATGTGTCCCATTTTTTGTGTCCGTGAGACAAGCTTGAAATTTTGCCATGAAGTTTGATCACCAAGCATTGGTTCATTTTCTAGTAATCGTTTGTAATTGATAATTGCAAATCTTTTTTCTTTTTTTCTTCTCAATGGAAGGAGCTACATATGAAAATCAACCTTGTATTGGTGCATGTCTGGGGTATGGCCCTTGAAACCAGCTTAGTCTGGAATAGTGGAGAGATGCACATAATATGTTTAGTAGCTTTTCATGTGATAATCTGTGTATGCAAAGATTAAATTTTCTTATGAAGTTGTTGCTTTTGTCTTTGATAATTTGTTTGTGAATCTTAATTAGGAGAACATGCCATATCAGAGAATACAGCTGAGGTACACCACATTGAAAGACTTTCGGAACTGTTTGAGTGGTTAGTCAGAAATCTTAAGGGACTAAAGCCTATACAAAGGAAGGATTCTGCTGCTGTAACTGAAGGTTCTTCAATATATATAAGTTTGCCAAAGGCAACTCTAGTAAAACTCCTACGTAAATCTCTTCTGGTTTTGTGTCCTGGCAACAACCAGCTCAGGGGTTCAGCCTCAGTTCTTGCACAAATGATTGGAAATAGCTCTTTGGTTGAGAAACTCAACAAACTCTGTTTGTTAGGGGCGCTGAATCCTACAATTGGTGAAGGACACACTCCCATCATTAGTTCTGAAAGCAATCTTGCTCAGCAAGAAGATTCTATTCATCAAGCTGCTGAGAAGCTCGAGTATGTTAAACTGCGCAGAATGAAGAGCAAAGTGTTGAAGACAACAGATGGTGATGTGGTAAACAATAACAGATGGGTTGTGGCGAAGTCATGGAACTCATGTCCGATTGGTATGTTGCCTTGTGATGTTGGTTCTTTTGGTCGCCTTCCTGTTCTTGACTGTGATGATGACCCTGAAGAAGTTCTAAAGCCATTAGAAAGTAAGGAAGCATGGGCATTAAACGACAAGGGTACCCGCAAGAGAGGACCTGATTGTGAACTTGAGCTTTTGAGTAATTCAGCATGTAAGAAGATGAGGGAGACTGAAGGTGCCTATGAATCAGATGGTAAAGATGATGATGCATTGTTGGAAGGTGTTAAAGGCCAGCTGATGATTGGTGGGGTTTGGAAGAAAGTTGCGGAGGAAGAGCTGCTCGCCATTGCATCAGCTGTAAGGATTTTGGTTTAATTATTACTCAGACCAAAGATTTTGGTTCAATTCGTCTTAGTCATTTTTGTCTACATGTGCTGAAATTTGTTAGGAGCAGGCCACAAAGACATTCCATTTCCATTGTTGCTAGCATGGGATGAACAACGATTTCGGGCCACCACAGCATTTTCATTTCTCTGTGCCTCTTGCCAATGCTCCTTTTTTTTCTTGTGAGATTCATTTATAGACCGAAACAAGAGAACAAAACGGACACAAAGGCTCCATTTGTTTTGACGTAAATTTATGGGAAAAATATTTTACACTTTTAAATGTTTTACTTGTAAAATGATTGTTTTAATTATATTTTTTGGTCTTTGGCCGCCAAGTTAAAAATATTTCTTGTCCCAACAGGTTGTAGCCCGTTGCTTCAACTTTGACAATACAATTGAAACGAGCATTTTATCAAACAGCTTACAAGCACTAGAATTGTAGTAAGAACAGAAGTGCACAACGAGGCCACCATCATCTCTCTCTTCTCCAAAATCAAACCAAAATTCTTATTGAGAAACCATAATGAAACAAAATAGGAGTCGAATGTCTATTGTCGCCACTGCCAACTCCGTTGCAACAACCAATGTGAACTGAGGCTGGTGAATGCAATGAATAGCCACCAAATGGTCCCAGCCAACCCTCATATCTGGACTTGCTTTACTCTTGGTAGTATCTCCTTCCGTCACTGTGGACCTAGGGAGTGAGAATTTGGTTGCATTTTCTTTACTTTCTCGTGTGTGAAAGTGTAGGGAGTGAGAATTTGGTTGCATTTTCTTTCCGTTTCTCGTGCGTGAAAGTGTGCCGAGGAAGGATGATTAGTTGTTGAGAAAAGTGAGGTGATGATTATACAGTAGAGCCGATTCAGCAAACAAGAGATTGCTGCTATTTGGCCCAGGTGAAAGTTTCAAATGCCACCTTCGACTTTGCATTGCGAATTTGCGATCGAGAAGAGGAGGAATTTAGGGAGGATGAGATTATAGAAGAGACCCATGATACAGCGAGAAAGGCTCACATGAGAAATAGAGAAGATGAGCTATTCGTGGTACCTGTCGACGGATTTATAATGTGTAACTTGTTTTTGGGTCTTTCTTGAAAAATGATTTTTCTAAAAAAAAATTTACTCACTTTTGTTGCAATCAAATAGCGAAAAACAAAGTAAAATATTTTTTAAAAAAATATAAAAATATTTTACATCAAATCACACAGAGTCAAAATTCATGAAACCGTATACTTTTATTAGCATGATGCAAATCATGCAACGCCATATACATCATAGTTGTAGCATTAGTATACTCGTATTATTTGATCTCCTTTCCTCTCTTGTAAATGATTTTATCCTGCAGTTCATAATAATGCTATGCCTAAGTCTTGAATTTTTCAAAAGAAAAAAAAATGAATTTCCTTATAAATATTTATTACTTATTTTTTATGGATAACCGAAGAAATAAATGAATTTGTTTGGCAAATTCATATTCATTTTCTTAACTCAACCAAGTAAAGAAAAAAAAAAAATTCTTTCACTGCATTTTCTTTATCTATTATTTTGTTTTTACTTTTCCCTTCTGGCCACAAATCTAAAATTCAAATATAACGCAGAAAATACGGGTAAAAGAATTTGAAAAACGAAATCTAAAATAACGGGTACCAACATTACAATATAACTGCTTGTAAGAGAAACGGAAAGGGAAGATACAATGTAAAGACAAACCTATCATTTCAGTGGGCCCATTGTCAATCAACACGGTCCAGATCATATCACAAAGCATATATAGTCAAATCCAGCCAATCGTACGGTGGATGGAAGTCCTGCAGGGGCGACCTGAGAACACATCATAAAGCATCCATGTGGTAAGGCCACAAGTAGCAAATCGGGGGATCGGTGCACCCTCATGTGATCTCAGGCCGCTCCTGTTGGACCCATTCGCCTCTGTCAATTGAAATTTCCTTCCAACTATGGTGGGCTGGGCAGATGATTCCAAGTTATATCTATATATATATATATATATGTATAGCACAAAGTTTAGTTCCGTAGCAATGGTTGTGTGTACTGCATCAGAGTACTTGCTCCAGTTTTGTTGGTAAGTACAGCTTTGTACTCCATGGTGCATACTCCAATTGTACTACCAATGAGTCAGCTTCAACGGCCGATGAAGAAAATTGGAATTATATGACAGCGCATGGTATCGTACACCATACCCGTGTATCATGGTCCAATCATTCGTGATTGCATGGTAACGCTGTTAACGTCCCAACCATTAGAGTAAGCTTCTTCTTCTTATTATTATTTTTTTTTCAAATAGGATGAATGTTAATCCAAATTAAAGCCCTATTCAAGAATTTTTTTTCTCTTCCAATTTCAATGTCTATTGAGGTTTATTTGAATAAATTATTCGGTCAAATGCATGCTACTTTCATCATGATTTGAGTAAATCAATATGGAAGCACACGATATAATAGTCATTTGAAATAATTTGTGGCTTATTTGGCTGATTGGATAAAATAACATTGATAAAATGAAATATTGAATGATAATTGGTAGACCAATTAATATTTGGAAAAATGGCAGACTAATAACGCTATTGAGTTCTACAAACACTGCGATTTTTTTGATTTCACCCTTAAGTTGCCTACATGAATTCAAAAGATGAATTGTGAATCATAAACAGAAGTACACCAACATATGAACAGAGTCTTAATTTCTAAAAATCTTGCATTTTTTTTTTTACAAACACTCTCTCCTTAAGATATGAGAAGAGTGAAAATTCTTCCTCAAAATTAATCTATTAATTTTTCTTTGCTTTTCTCACTATTGATTGAATCAAATGGATCTATTCATGTAAATTAATTTTCAATTCTCTGGCTTTGAATTATGTACATCAGAAAATATTTTGATTCCATGTGAAAATTTGGATGCATAATTCGGAACTCTTATTTTGTGATGTTTGGCTACAATCTAAACATTTTTAGTAAGTAATTGGAGGATGTACGCGTGTGCAATCTTTGATTATTGCTAGAGATGATATTACTGGAGATGATAGTTGTTATTGAATCACCGTCGTAGTAGATTAAATCATCGGATAAGAGATCATCATATCAATATTAGCAAGTGAATTAAATTGACAATTTGTAATTTGGAAATAACTGCTGTTAATCCAGCTTAAAAAATACCAATGGATTCTCCCTTTATATATTAGAATAGGCATCTAAACATTGAGAGAGAGAGAGAGAGAGAGAGAGAGCTTTTCAAAATTCTTGTATTCTAATCCTTGGTTGCAAGATCAATAGTTCGAGGGAAATCGAACCCCTCTATGTTAGAATTTTCTCAAATTCCAACTCCCTTTTGATGGAAATTGGAGGACAAGCTTCGAAAACATTACTTGAAAAACACTTGAGGGAGAGAAGTGTGGAGTTAAAACCACATTACTTGTTCGTTTTCACTTCCTTAGATATGATATTTATAGGCTTCAAAGTCCATAATATACTTAGCTATGTACAAGTATCAAGACATTTAATACATTCAATCATGACCCTTCAGCAGCTACCTATATGCATGCATGAATAATTATATTTTATAAGATGACTTTGACAGTATAAATGAACCACTCCATGCATGCATATATCATGCGTGCAAAGAAAAATCTAGAAATAAAAATATACTTATCTAAAAATAAAGTTTAAAATCTAATTTTGTTAATATCTAAAACTCTATAAATTAACACCTTCCCTTCTTTAAACTTCATTTTGTTTTTAAATTCTGTTATTGTTTCAAAAACTAAAGGTTTTTTAAATCTTGAGTTCCATCACCTTCAACAGCTACAATATTTTTTGGAAATCTTGCACAATTTCCTAACACAAAAAAAATGCATTTACATATACGTCCTGTGATTAAAACTGAAATAAAACGTAAAATAACTCGATAAAATGAAAGAAAGATAACCTTAGCACGGGTTAGAAATATTTGTTAGTCCTCAATAGAAGGAAAAGTAGGTGAAAAATATGTAGAAAGGCATGATTACACATAGGCGTCATACAAAAAAGCCCAGGGTTTATGGCCCGGCCCAAGATTGAATGGGTCATGTTGGGCCTCACCCGTATTAGTATGGGCCGTAGGCTTGATTTTCAAGCCCATGGACAGCCTGAAAGCCTGGCTCGTGGGCAGCCCGCCATCCACCCGAAAGGTCGGCCTGAAAGGCCCCGACCCTCCGGCCTGAATCTTTTTCAAAATGTGACCACTTTTTACCATTTGAAAACATATGAATTTTACTGTTGTTTTTCACTAACCGTTTGAAGTTTTAAAAATTATAGTTTTGCCCTAATACTTTGAACTAATTGCCAATACCCCCTTTAACCAAACTACTATGAATTCTATTCAAACCATTCATTTCTTTGTATATAGTTTAACACTCTCTCTCTCTCTCTCTCTCTCTCTCTCTCTCTCTCTCTAACCTCTCAACTTTCAAAGCTCTTTATCTCCTATGTATTTTTGTCTTATATTTCTGTATAAATTGTAATCTTCATATTCAACTTATCGTATTGGTTATATCAAGCCTCTAACAATATTCTACACAAATATTTGTTTAGTTTAATTATGACTTGGTAATTTAATTATTTGCCTTATTTACTCATATTTTCATTAAATTTAAAATGACACGTTGAAATATTCTATTTTCCATTGATGAGGAAAATGAATTTGGGCTCGTTTGGTAAGATTTTTTGGCCTAACTTTTTTTTTTTAGCTTATAAACAAAAAAGTTAATTTTTTGTTGGTTTTTTTTTTGCTTTTTGCTTATCTTTTGCTTGTAAAAGCAAAAAAGCAAAATTTTTTTTAGCTTTTTTGCTTACAAGCTAAAAAAGCTATAAAAAAAAAAGCTGCACCAAACGGGCCCTTAGTAGAAGAAATTTAACATGAGTCAATAGGTTCACCCTATGCGAATCTCATTCTCAATTTCTCTCCCAAAGAAAGTGAACCTACTTATACTAAAAAAGAACCATATGCTTCTGCTGCATCATCTAAAACTAAAAAATTAACTTTAGATATTTGAAATTATTTTGATAGAGTATTAATTAAAAAATAGATTTTGAATTTCTTAATGGTGATTCATCACATGAAACTAGTTATTTGAAAAGACATTAAGAAAATAAATGAACAAAATAATCAAATGAATTAGAATGCAAATGATGAGTTACGTTCTCGTGAAGAGGTTACTTATTATATGGTTAAATCAAATTTCTTCTTAGATTTGTTGAAAGACATGATTTTGCTAGAATGATACAAAGAGAATTTAATTATCAATTTAAAGAGTTTTCACCATCATCGGCAAAGAGGGATACAATGACAGAATTTCAAAACAAGTGCGATAAGTTGAAAAACTTTTTTAAAAATTATGAAGGAAAATTTTGTAACTTCTGGTATATGGACATCAAGCCAACACATGAGTTATTTGTCATGACTATATATTATATTGATAGTGATTGAAATTTAAATAAAATAAAATACCTACTTTCAAAATGGTCAAAAGTTCACATACTGGTCTTATAATAGAGGGTGTTATAATTCATGAAGTTCAAAGATGGGGTCTAAAAGATAAAATATTTTTTGTCACATTGATAAGGCAGAAAATACTAATGTGGCTGAAGAATATCTTAAATATTCTTTGTGTTTACCTATTTTTGAAAAATGATTTTGAATGCATTGTAATGCACATATTTTAAATTTAATTGTACCAGATGATTTACAAATTTTATATGAATCATTTGCTAAGATAAGAACAGTTGTACGTAATATTAATTTTGCTCCAGCTAGATATGAGCTTTATAGAAAATGTTGTATAATTGTAAATTTTTGAAGAAAAACTATAAACTTTGACATACCTCATAAATGGAATACTACTTCTAAACATTTGAAATTAGCCTTAAAACAAATGTGAGCTTTGGATTTATGTTGTATGAAGTTATTGTAAAATATTTTTCATTGTTCTATATGACACCCTACCGACAATGATTGGACTATTGTTGATATTGTAAAAACAAATTTAGAAGCTTTTGACAGTTCAACCAAAATTATTGGTGATATTTTTTATCCAACTTCTTGTAGAGTATTTATTTAGTTGACTAACATTTTTTTGGTATTTAATAATTGTAAAACCTTATATAAGTTAAGGATGTATTATGTGCAATGACTAAAAAATGCAATAACTATGAGGAAGATGTACCACTTATTTTTGGTGTGGCTATAGTAATGTACCACTTATGTTTTGGTTTGGTTATATTGAGAAGTTGTTAGACAACAACAACTCTATTTAACTTATGTCAATATTATAAAAATTTCATATGTCAAAATTGACTCTATACATTTATTCTCTCAAGGGGCTGTTCAATAATCTTAATCGTCCTCACTATGAGGAACTTTAGAACTTTTTAAGAGTAGAACACAAACAAATTCTACATTTGAAAGTAATTCTTCAAACCTGCAATGCTATTTTGATCAACTTATCCTCAATGTTGATGAAGATAGCAATTTTAATCATTTAGATTGGTAGAAAACATAAAGATGTAGATTTCCTGCTCTTTTGGTGATGACCCATGATATTCTAACAATTTTTGTTTCGACCGTTGTGTCAAAAGCTACTTTTAGTGTAGGTGGCCATATCATATTTGAGAAACAAAGCAGTTTAAATGTAGAAAAATGCTTAAGCATTAATTTGACAAAAATGGATAACTTTTGCAACATCCAAAATTGAAAAGTATAGAAATTATTTAGTGCTCTTGGAGCACCATGGAGCACCACATATACTTACTCTACAACTCAGATGGGGTGGTGGAACAAGTGTGACGTGATGTCCTAGGAATACTAAATAATTTTTTTTTTTTGGTTCGACACTGAGTAATTTTCTTGTACACCTATATATGAACCCTAACACTAACCATGATAGGAGGCCATGTATTTGGGCCGGGCTTGGTGGGAAAAAATTCAAGCTAGACCAAGAGTAGAGATTCGGCTAGGCACAACCCATTCATACGAGGTCCGGGCTAGGCTTAGACCGATTGGATAAGGCTTATTGGCTTAGGGAGCCCCTAAAAAAGCAATCAAAAACAAGAAAAAAGAGGTTGAATTTCACCCAGACCCGTTGTGATTTCTGATATCAACAACAACACTCCTTTGATGTAAAAGATAGGCAGACACCCCCTTACCGTTATGCTCCATTTGTTAAATTCGTTAGTTGACCATGTTGACCATTTAAAAGACACGTTTGCCCTTATATGCATTAAAAGAATATAGAAAACACTTAGCTGCCTAACTGTTGCAGGTCACTCTCACACAAAAAATTTGATCGTTGCCATCAACACTCACTAAATTGCTTATATAATTAGTAGCAACAAAGTTGAGTTGCGCACTCCCCCCTCACCTACTGTATTTGTTCTGTCTCTCACTCTATCTCTTTTTCAATACCCTAATATCAGTTTGAAACAACAATTATGGCATCATCTTAAAGCTCTACCAAAAATGTTAAAGCAAATGAATGGTGAAATTTTGAAGTTTAGAAATAAAAAGTGTCAATGTGGACAACAAGCTACTATAAAGATATTTGAATCCAAAGGCAATCCTCACAAGCTCTATTTTGTTTGTGAGGTAGATAAATGCAAATATTTTACATTTTGGGAACTTGCAATTGATGATATCAACTTTGAAGGTGGTCATTTCCTAGAAGAAATTCTACATCGCTATAATGCAATGTTTCATGAATTGAAAGGGTTGCACGGAAAGGTTCAAATGCTAGAAAGCATACAAGGGGGTCTCAAGACAATGACAATGCTGAATATGATATTTTTTTGGTATAAATATTGTTGTGTTTGTCAATGTTATAATGTTTAAGGCTAGTAAGTTATGGATGATGCTTGTAATATAACAAAATATGATGTATTGTAAGAAGAATGAAATAAATACATAAAAATTATGTTCCATAACATATTTGTAAAATATGACGACTAAAGTATCATCAGAATCAGTCCAAAAAGGGGACATAGTCTAGATAATATATTTGACTACCCTGGCCATATAACATCAAAAAAGGTGCTATCCTAGGCCACATAAAATCCAAAAAGATTTTTAACCCACATAAACCAAGTAGTTCCAGGACTCATAGTTATCATAACAGAAACAAATAGGTCGGTTCAACCGATTGAACTGCGAATCGGACCTTGAACCATTTAATTAATTGACCGAAAATGCAGTTGAACTGGATGAACCAATTGGTATTTTAAAAAACTGGTGAACTGGCCAGTATATAATAAACTGGACGGTTTTTCAAAAAAAGTCAAAATGGCACAAATTAATCATGATTTAAACCCTTTCTTTTTTCAGAAAAATGTCTTTTTGGGTCTTTTGATAGAAAATAGAATCAAAAAGTAAAAACTTTTAAACTAAAACCCAAAAAAGGGAAAAGGAAAAAGAAAGAACAGAGGAGAATACAAAAAAGGAGGAGAAAAATAATGCATATTTCCCTCTTTCTTACTTAGTATTATTTTTTTATTTTAAAATTTTTCTATATGCTTTTAAAATTATAGTTAGATCTATCGATATATGTACTATAAAAGAGTAATTAAAATGTAAAAACTATAAACTAAAACCAAAAATAGAAAAAATAAAGATGAGAAAGACGAGGGTTTGGGAAGAAAAAAAAGCTAATAATGCACATTCTTTTCTTAATAATTCGCATTATTGTAAAGTTTTACGTCAAATGTTTTAAAAATAAAAATACTAGTGAGCATTAAACTAAAAATATTAAGTTGGGAGAAAAAGAAGTCGTCTTGAATACTTTTATAATGATTTATTTTATACTTTTTCTTATAAGTATTTATTTTGAGTTATTGTATAAAAGTGAGTATCATTTAACTCATTGATAAATTTTTTAAGTATTATTTTTATTTAAATATATTTTTACTATTTATTTATTATAACCGGTTGAACCCCGATTGAACTAGTAAATTGTTGAACCAGTGCTTTGATTGGTTCAATCATCGGTTCAGTTCTAATACCTATGCCAAGACTTCTAACATCCATTACATGAACTATGTAATAAACCACATGCCAAGTCTTATAAAAAGGTAGTAGAAAGAACAATAACATAACAGAAACAAAAATAAAAGCAATAGTCATATCATTCCAGGCAAAGCAAGCAGGAACTTCAAGTCTTCAAGCCATAAGGACCACAACCATAATAGCTAGTTGTAAATGGCAGCAACCTCCTATTGTAGTGAATCACATTTGCCTATGTAATACTACATGAAAAATAAAACAATAGGAAATAAAGATGTACAACATGAATTAACTATAAACAAAGACTATACTTTGCCTATCGATGGAAGCACCATAAGCAATGGCTACAGTTGACACATGATTTGATCTTTAAAAACAACAACATCATTATTAGCAATGTATATGGACAGAATTAAAAAAAAACATAGAATTTTTCAAATCAGATTGTCATAAATTGATTGCACCTGGGATGAAGAGGTCCTTTTGCCTTGCTTATAGTCTCTTTGCTAAGAGTGGTATTCCTTTTGCTTTGGCTTGAAGGAGTTGGCTCACATGCTTCACTCCTTCTATTCTTTTTTGGCCTTCCAGAACCTTGTAACTATAAGAGTAAGTATCAGATCATGGTCTAAAAGTGGCCACATGGTTAAGCATTTTTGACTATTCACAAATGCAATTTCTGTATAATCACTTGACAAAAATAACAAAGAATACCCACAACTTTCTACATTCCAAATTATGTGCTCTGTCCCCATAATGTACTTTTAAGTCAAACAACACCATTCTATATAACAATATCATGAACAAAATCCTCATATCAATAACCTCAAAAAACACATATATCTTGCAAAACATAAAATTAGAGTAATCCCTGAAACATAACATGCAAAAAAAATTCTAGACTAAAACATAATGCACAAATCAAAGTAAACCCTAAATTAATATAAATCAGGATAAGCCCTAAACAATATAAATCACGGTAAAGAAAAATCAGAGTATAGACCCTAAAAGACTAAACAACAAAATAACTAAAAAATTCAGAGTAAAAATTTGCAGAATATTTTCTAATTCAAACTTACGATTTCAAAAAGTATGAGAATGAGCATCAACAATTCAATGAATGGTAAAAAAATAGAAGAAAAAAAGGCAAGATTGATGGGCAAAAGTAGGTAATAAATACACAACAAAAATGTGTGGGGTTTCACTTACTTGAGGATTGATCATGAATGGACAGAATAAAAAAACAACAACATTATTAGCAATGTATATGGACAGAATAAAAAAAAAAAACACAGAATTTTTCAAATCAGATTGCCATCAATTGATTGCACCTGGGATGAAGAGGTCCTTTTGCCTTACCTATAATCTCTTTGCCGAGAAGGATGTTGTGGACAAGTCCTCTTGTTATAGCCAAACTCCTTACAGTTATAGCACCTAAGAGTGGTAGTCCTTTTGTTTTGGCTTGAAAGAGTTGGCTCATCTGCTTCCCTCCTATTCTTTTTTGGCTTTCCAAACGTCCTTTTAACTATAGGAGGAAGTATAGGATCATGGTCTACAATTGGCCACATGGCTGAGCATTTCTGACTATTCGCAAATGCAATTTTTGTACAATCACTTAACAAAGATAACAAATAATACCCACAACTTTCTACATTCCAGATTATGTACTATGTCCCCAAATAATGTACTTTCAAGTTAAACAACACCATCCTATATAACAATATCATGAACAAAAATCTCATTTCAATAACCTAAAAAAAACATATGTCTTGCAAAACATAAAATCAGAGTAATCCCTAAAACAGAACATTCAAAAAAATTCCAAACTAAATTACAATGCACAAATTAAATAAACCCTAGATTAATATAAATCAAAATAAGCCCTAAACAATATAAATCACGGTAAAGAAAAATCAAAGTGTAGACCCTAAAAGACTAAACAATAAAATAACCAAAAAAATCAGAGTAAACATATGTAGAATATTTTCTAATTCAAGCTTACGATTTCAGAATGTATGAGAATGAGCATCAACAATTCAATGAATGGTAAAAAAATAGAAGAAAAAAGGCAAGATTGATGGGCAAAAGTAGGTAATAAATACACAACAAAAATGTGTGGGGTTTCACTTACTTGAGGATCGATCATAAAACAGAGCCATTGTAATATCCCAAACCTTTATTTTTCAAAATTAATACATGTAATTGACTAAATTTCGTGACGAGTTTTATTATTGTAATTTGGGTTCTTGGGGTGTCTATTACAAGCATTTGGGATATGCTTAATGTCTATTTATTCGAGCTTATGCTAAGAGAGTCTTGGATGATATATAAAGTAATTAATTTTGGACTTCGATGGACATGGACGTCATGGACCTTTGCTGAACTTCAATGGACGTCGATGGACCCTCGTTGGACTTCAATGGACATCGATGGACCCTCGCTGGACTTCAATGGATGTTGATGGACTCTCGTTGGACGTCGTGGTCGTGAGGTGAAAACTTCGCTGGGCCTCGCTGGACGTCGTTGGAAGCGAGATGCGCGAGATTTAAAACCTAGGGCCACCGTCAGAAGTTCTTTTTAAGGTCAATGTTTACCTATGTTGTAATGTAAGCTTGATATACGAGGACCATGGGATTATTCCCTATGGGTATCTCCTATTTGCAATATGTATGTATTTCACACACACACACACACACATTCTCAATCTCTTTAGCCAAAAGTAAAAAGGGAGAGGAGAAGAAGAAGAGGAAAAAGAGAAGGGAAAGAAGAAAATCAAGAGGAAGGAAGATAATAGGAGATTAAAGCTTGAGAAACTCAACTCCCACAAGAAACAACTATTGTTGAAGCTTGGAAAGCTTGAGAGAGAAAAATATGAACTCCAAACCTTATGTATGCTTATGTGTATGTATGTTGTAGTTGTATTTGGTGACACCTTTGAGTCTCAATTAGTTAGATCTTGAGAGTTTGTAAACTTCTATAGATGGATTGAGAGTTTGGGTTGAAAACCTTCAAATTTGTGCATGTTGGGTTTGAGATTTCAAACCCTACATCTCTTTGATTGACTTGTTTATTTTGTCTCATTTTGAGATATTGTAGTCTTCTTGGGTCAATACTTGAACCCTAGGAGCTTTGGTAGAGTTTGGAGTGATTTGGATATGCAAATCTAAGACTTGAAAAACCCATTTTTGAACCAGAATGTACAAAGTTTGAGTGGCCATGGGTTGTCTGGACAACTTGCTAGCGTTGTTGCGGACAGCTCTGACACTGTTCATTTAAACGGGCATAACTTGCTCTAGAAAACTTGGATTGATACACCGTTTGAAGCATTGGAAAGTAGACTAATAGAAATTTCTAGCCATATAAAGTTTGTACTCTAATTTCTTATAGATTGAGAGATATTGAAGTTTAAAATTGACCCAAAATTTTTGTCAGCAACATTGTTTTCAGAATTTTAGTCCATTTTTCATAGGACATAACTTCTTTATCCGAAATGTATTTTCAACTCATGACCTATCAAATTAAAGGTCCTTAAACCTATTTTAAAGTGAAATTAACCTAGAATATAGTCTCATTTTTTGATGAGAATGAGATGCGTTGAATGAATTGGTGTTGATGAATTAATGTTTTAAACCTCAACTTTATAATTCTTGCTTTTCATTGGGATCTTGTGTTTGATGCTTCTATGTACACTATCTGCAGGAACACCTTTGTTGAGAACATACACGTATATTTTATGCAAGTAATGGTTTTGTGTGAGTTTAAACTAGATTAATTTTATGAGTAGTGTAATTAATATAGGAGTAGTGTAAAAGTAAAGTAGATGCTGGTTTACTTTGCACTTTCCGAAGACTTCTATATTTTATGTGAGTCCTCTGTCTGGTATATTTTTATATCCAAACCTCTAGTAGAAATCTAAGGCTCTTAATCCAAATCTAGAATAGATTGAGTTATAATCATGAATGATTGATGTTTAGTTCATTTCGAAAACTTAGACTTTTAATTATATTTGTAATACTTTTTGCCTTGACAAAGCAACCAGTATGTGTAATACGATGGTGAGGGTCTTGAGTCTACATGGGAATACGAAGATGAGATTCGGGAATCTTATCTCTTTTTGTTTGAATGATGGTTGTATCAAGTTTGGGGACCAAACTTATTTAAGGGGGGAAGGATGTAATATCCCGAGCCTCTATTTTTTGTAATTAATGCGTGTAATATCATGTAATTGGCTAGATTTCATGACGAGTTTTATTCCTTGTAATTTGAATTGTTGGGGTGTTTATCACGAGCATATGGGATGTGCTTAATGTCTATTTATTTGAGCTCATGCTAAGAGAGTCTTGTATGATATATAAATTAATTATTTTTGGACTTCGATGGACATTGATGGACCCTTACTGGACTTCAATGGATGTCAATAGATCTCGTTGGACGTTGCGGCTGTGAGGTGAAAACTTTGCTAGATCTCGCTAGAAGTAAGATGCTCGAGATTTAAACCCTATGGATGCCCGCAAGTTCTTTTTAAGGTCAATGTTGACTTATGTTATAATGTAAGCTTGGTATATGAGGACTATAGGATTATTCACTATGGGTGTCTCCTATTTGTAATACGTATGTATTTCACACACACACACACACACACACACACTCACTCTCTTCAACAGAAAGGAAAAAGGAAGAGGAGAAGAAGAAGAAGAGGAAAAAGAGAAGAGTGAGAAGAAGATTAAGAGGAATGAAGCTAAGAGGATATTAAAGCTTGAGAAACTCAACCTCCACAAGAAACCACCATTGTTAGAGTTTCGAAAGCTTGAGAGAGAAAGGTATAAACTCCAAACCTTGTGTATTCTTGTGTGTATGTGTATTGTGGTTGTGTTTGGTGACTCCTTTAAGTCCCAATTAGTTGGATCTTGAGAGTTTGTAAAGTTACATAGATGGATTGGGAGTTGGGGTTGAAAACTCCCAAATTTTTGCATGTTGGGTTTGAGATTTCAAACCTTAAATCCCTTTGGTTGGCTTGTTTACTTTACCATATTTTGAGATATTATAGTCTTCTTGGTTCAATCTTTGATTCCTAAGAGCATTGGTAGAGTTTGAGGAGGTTTGGATTTGCAAATCTAAGACTTGGAAAGCCCATTTTCGAACTAGAACGTACAGAGTTGGAGTGGCCACTGGTTGTCTGTTGGTGCTATTGCAGACAACTCTGACACTATTTAGTAAAACCGCCATAACTTGCCCTAGAAAACTTAGATTGATGCACCGTTTAAAGCGTTGAAAAGTAGACTCATAGAAGTTTCTACCCACATAAAGCTTGTACTCAAATTCTTTATAGAGTGAGAGAAATTGAAGTTTAAAGTTGACCCAAATTTCTGTCAGCAATATTGTTTTCGAAATTTTAGTCCATTTTTCATGGGATATAACTTCTTTATCTGAAATGTATTTTTGACCCATGACCTATCAAATTAAAGGTCTTTAAACTTATTTTCAAGTAAAATTGATCTAGAATGTAGTTTCATTTTTTTGGATAAGAATGAGATGCATTGAATGAACCGATGTTGAGGGATCAATGTTTTAAATCTCAACTTTTATGATTCTTATTTTGCATTGGGGTCTTGTGTTTGATGCTTTTATGTACACTATATGTAGGAATACCCTTATTTAGCACTAATCCTCAAGAATAGAGATGAGTAACGATATGCCATGAGTAAAATTCTATTATTTTTCCAAATGTCTTTAAGTTCTCTTATATTGTTTATTGCTTTCAAGTTCAACATTATTGCTTTCAAGTTCAATTTCATTTCATACATTACTTTCCATGATTTCCATGTATCAATAATTATGTTCATATATAAATGTTATGTTTTTGAATTGTATATGAAGCTTTCCTTAAATTATGAATTGAAACCTATGGACTAGAATGTTTAAATGGAAGAGATGCAAGATTTCTAATGTATGGTTTTAACTTGAGGTATTTTCATTGTAAGACCTTAAACTCGCCTATAGTTCTACGGTAGGGGACATGAAACAAAATCTCGACATGTTGGGAAATGTCCCTTGGCCTAAAAAGCCTATGCGTGACCTAAAAGGGTTATTATGGAGACTAGCTCATATGTCGGGTTGTAACACACTTATACTTTTAGAACAAGAACCAAGATATGTTCAAATACTTATGACAAGTTATGTTCTGCTTTATCACGAATAAAGATATGTCGTATCTCTCTTTTACGATATCATGTTTTGAAACGATAGAGTGTTTCAACATGATACTTATGCTATCTATGATTTCAAGCCTATTCTTTCACATTTTCAAGTTCATGGTCTATATGCATAAATGTTTACCTATGTCGATACACTAGATATAAATGCTAATTTATGGTATTTTCATACTCGTGTATCAATGTTATTCACTAAGTGTTAGTTTACGTTTTCTCAAATATTTTCAAGTAGCAAATTCGAGAGGTTGGAGGAGGAGGCCATATGTGGATTTTGAGTTACGGCTTATGTTATATATATTTGGGCTAGACTCTAATGTTCTGTAATATTATAAATGATATAACCGTGGCAGCCTCGAATAGGCCCATATGTACATTTATGTTTTGGATTAGGTACCGCTCTGTCATATATGACACTAGTTATGTTTTAAATTATAAAAATTTCACTTCCTCAATTATGTATCATTTTAAATGATTATGGAGAGGTGTTCAACCGATTTATATAATGCGGTCTTTGGTAGCCTTACTACTGACCGGTCATATACTCTAAATTTGCTTAGGCTAGGTCACGAGTGTGATAACCACAGAGATGAAGCGTTCAATCTTTCGTCTTTGAATATTCTAGAGAAGTGAAGTTTTTTGTTCGATCTAGGAAATCCATAGCATCTTTTCATGATTTGGTAAAAGTAAGTTGGGTAGTCTGAGACAACTAGATATGGAGGAAAAGAGAGAGCAGCGAGAGAGGGAAGGGGTGTGCCTTAGGATGAGAGGTTAGTATTGCAAGGGATTGGGAAGCTTCTTTTTTTGTTGATGGATCGAAATGACAAAAAGTTGTTTCGGTTAATGAGATGTGGCACAAATCCTTACCACCACTATCATACATACATATAATGTATGGAAAGACAATATTATCCCCCATAAACATATGAAAGCAAATTAAGCATCGCGGCAGGGGGTGTGTCTACTTATTTTTTAAACCAATGTGGTGTTGCTATTGATATTAGAAATCACACGGGGTCTGGTGAAATTCGCCCTAGAAAAAATGAAGATAGAAGGTTGATGATAATCATAAACTGAACTGCATAAAATTGGCGGGTGAAGTTCACAAATCGAGTAGAGAGTGTGAGTGTGAGAGAGAAATGGTTGCATGCTTAACCATTGAAATCATCAATACATGATCACAAAAAAAAAAAAAAAATGCAAGCTATCAATTCCACCCCAATTTTTCTCCATTCAAACTTTGAGATTGTTCTTACGCAAACCAATCCAAATTTCTCCACCCTCCCCTTTTTTCCGGTTACATAATGGCGCGCACGGGCTTAGACTGTTGCAGAGTTTGAAATCTTTCCAAGAACTGGCAAAACCCATGAAAGCAGTACTGGGTATTTTGCTGAAAATAGTTCACTTCCCAGAAAGGGGGTGTTAAACAATGTTTCTCATTACTTCACTTGATGGATTTGACAATCCCAGATGACTGTATCGAAACCTATACCTTAATCCTTCAAAACTGTCGTAAACTTGATAATTGCATCTGGGTTTACAAATTCACGTGCATACAACTGTTTCTGGGGTTGAATTGTTCTTTTCTTGGTAGTCAGCTATTGGAATCGTATTGTAAAGTCAGTTGTATTACTGATGCACGTAAACTGTTTGATAAGATGCCAGAAAGAAGTGTTTTTGGTTAGACTTCAGTTATAGGGATGCATAGTAACTTTGGTGATCACGAAGAGGTAATCAATTTGTTTTATTTAATGATTGATGAACGGGTTCGTCCCGATCACTTCATCTTTCCCAAGGTTTTCAAAGCTTTTACCGAACTAAAGGATTATCATGTGGGGAAGGATGTGTATGACTACATGTTGAGTATTGGGTTTGAGGGGAATTATTGTGTTAATCGCAGTCTTCTTGACATGTTCATAAAATGTGGAAGAATGGATATAGCAAGGCGGTTGTTTGAAAAAAATGGAATTCAAGGATGTGGTTATGTGGAACATGACAGTTACAGGTTATGTTTCAAAAGGGGATTTCAAGAAAGCTTTCAAATGTATGAATGACATGAAACTTTCTGGTGTAATGCCTGATCAAGTTTCATGGAATACAATCATTGATGGTTATGCTTGAAATGAGCAATTGAAGGCATAGTTATAAAAACAAAACCAGACCGGTTGGTCGAACCGGTTCAACCGAGAATCAGACCATGAATCGGTATGGTTTAATTAATTTATTGGAAATGCATATGAACTGGATTGAATCGAACGAACCGGCCAGTATTTTGAAAAAACCAGTGAATTGACCAGTATTTAGTAAATTGGCTAATTTAAAAAAAAATAAAAAATCAAAATTTTCACAAGATTTAAAATTATTTATTTATTTTAATAATAAAAGAGTTTCTTTTAACCAATTTATAATTTTTTTAATAATTTTTTATTTAAATATATATTTATTATTATTTTATTATATAACCGGTTGAACCGGTTAAACCACGATTGAACTAGTAAACCGTTGAACCGGTGGCTGGACCGATTCTGCCACTAGTTTGGTTTTGATAACTATGATTGAAGGGGGTTTCAAACTTGTTCTTGCAATTAGCGGTTCAAAACATTTTGAACCAAATGTGGTCTCTTGGACAACACTGCTAATAGAAAATGAGCAGAATGGCCATCCTTCTCAAGCACTGTAAATTTAAAAAAAAAAATGGTGATGGAAGGAGTAAATCCGAACTCAATTACCATTGCAAGTGTTATTTCTACCTGTGCGAGCTTGTCTTTGTTCCAACATGGCAAAGAAATGCATGGATATTGCATAAAGAGAGAGGAATTGGATTCGGATTTGCTCATTGGCTACTCTTTAGTTGACTCCATTGTAAATGCCAGTCCTTAAATTCAGCACATAAATAGTTTAGAAAAATCAAACAAATGGATTTAGTGTTATGGAATGTGATTTAGAGAGGATGCTCTTGAGCGTCTTCATGAGATGGATTTATAGGGAGTTGAACCTAACATTGTTACGTGGAATGGATTGATTACAGGTTATATACAACATGGGAACAGGAAGACAGCTTTAGAATTCTTTTTTAGGATTCACAAAAAGGGCATGTATCCAAACATAATCTCCATATCTGGAGCTCTGGTAGCTTGTGCACAAGTAAAGGATCTGAAAAGTTAGAAAAGGGGGAGATTCACGATTATGTCATGAGGAACAAAACTGAGTTGTCCACTGGTGTTGGGAGTGCTCTCATATAAATGTACTCAGTATGTGGTTCTTTGGAAGCTACCTATTTTGTGTTCAATGAGCTCTCCATGAGAGATGTTGTGCACAAAATGGATTATCACGGCCTGTGCACAAAATGGTATGGAACTAGTTCGTTAAACTTGTTAAGAAAAATGATTCTGAGTAATATGGAACCAGATACAGTCACAATGGTTTCAACACTCCCTGCTTGTTCAAGTTTGCTGCTCTGCGCCAGGGTAAAGAGATTCAGCAGCTCGTTTTCAAACTTGGGCTCAGTTCATGTTATTCGGTATATTTGACATGTATGGACAGTGTGGTTCAATAACTAAAAATTGAAAATTTTTTGATTTGATATCTCAAAGCGATATAGTTTCTTGGATTATGTTGATGTTGAATCCAAAACATTCCATCATTTTGATTTGATACCTCATTTGTTGATGTTGAATCCAAAACATTCCACCATCTTTCACTTGTGAATAGGGATATAATGAAAGGTTGTTGATATTTCCTTCTTCTTCTTATGTTAATATTTTCTTCTTTTAAGTTGGATTATGTTATGACATCAAGAGATTGCGCTGGGTTTATGTAGTATCTCCCTATCTTTCCTAAATGAATGTTCAGATTTTTGTTGGGTGCAGCTTGAATCTCTCTTTTTGTTGTGATATTTGAAACTTTTATGGAGGACTAGCATAAATCTGTGAAAAGCTATACTTTCTTAGCATGAAGAACTCGAAGAGGAAAGGATTCTTATTTCTTACTCAAGGGATTGGTAAATTAAAAATGGCATTGGCTAACTCTTTTTATTCCATATGGATCAAGGTTGGTAGCGTATATAACCAAGCAAACCTTTGAAAATGTCATTCAATTATCTTATCATGTTTTGAATTTTTTTCTTTCTTTCTTTCTAATTTGAAACCAACTTCTAATGCATTTAGGTACTTTGTAAGACGAATGCCTCCATGGTTGTTAGTTTCCATTACCGGTCATTTATATGTTGCATATGTGACTCAGGGTTTGTAGTTGCATTCACCGGGGCATGGATGCTAGGAGCTTGCTTTTTCTGTCAGGAGGTCCTCTACTCTGAAATTCTTATATTTTGTCAGATTAAGGTTTCAATTAATACTAGTATTTTCGGCTTCAGGTCTTATACGATTGATCCTTGTAGCTAGCTAGCTACACCAACCTTAATTAGTCGCTTCATTATCTATTTTTAACCTCATCCTCCTTCCAGCAAATCGCTAATACTCACGCGGTTTCAAGAACGTGCAAATCCATGTGCCTTCTCATCAATTTTTAAGTCGCTATTTTTTCTTCTAGGTCATGTTGCTACACTTTTTACTTATTTATTTATCCTTATCCTTATGGTTTCTATTCTTTACACTTTCAAGACTTTTTTACACTTTGATTGGCATAATTTTTTTGTAAGAGAAAAACAGATTTGCTTCAAGCTAATTTATGTTATTGCACAATGAAATCAGGCTGACCTCTTACGCACCCTGTATGCATGTTAGCTAATACTACTGTAAGAACATACCATATGTAGAAGTAGAACACCACATACGTACCTAGCTAGGGACTTCTTCTATATAAGTTGCTAAAACTTCTTTGTAACTAAGTGGCTTCAAGGGTTTATATATCTTTGAATTTTCTCTAAACCTCAAAAATGCATTCCAAGTTCGAAGGAAAATGGAGTCATTATATTGGATCAGGTACTCAATCTATCTGAATTAATTCTCTCTTCTCCTAATTAGTTATTAAGCTTGATCCGCAATAATTGCTTCGGCTTGGAAATTATTAGACATGGCAGAAACTTGAACTTATTCTTCCCATAAGTTTGAATGCTATTTTTGCCTATTATTTCTAATAATTAATGTGGGCCAAATAAATGCGGGCCCAAACTAGTTTTTAAGCCCAAAAGAATTGGCACCCCCGAATTAGGCTTGGAGCATCCCAGAGGCAGCTGTTGCAACACAAGCCCAGCATATTTTATCAGCCCAAGCTAAAACCCTCTTTGCCCAACTTATAGATATAATCATGCGGGTGGTCAGAGCATTTAACAAAAAACAAACCCGCATTCAATGTAGAGAAGGCACTGCACGCAAACGACGACGCTCACGTTTGGTCAATCAAGCTCGAGCATGGTGATACAGGAGAAATTATGTCCGATCAACCGATATAGACCTGTGCAATAAGTCATGATTAATAGAGTAAGCTCAACAGAGAGCGCTACACTATAAATATCAGAACTTTGAGAAAGCAAGGTATGATCAATCCAATTAAGGCATATACACTTGTAAATTTTACTTTATTCGGGGTTAAGATCGCTAACTTGACCGTCGGAGTGTGATCGGCCTAAAGACGGTCGACCTGTTCTAACTCCTTTGTCTCTTTACAGCAGGTTGGAAACTCATTGATAGTGGTTCGAGTGATCGGCCAAGCCTTCTCAAAAATCTTACTTACCGCCTGTGGGAAGGTCCAAGTAAATATGAGTACTAACTTCTTAGGGAGGAAAGGAGTCCATGCCACTTAACAAGGGAACGAAACTCCCTCCAGCAATAATAATACCAAATTTGGCTGGCCACTGAACCACCTTGGAAAGAAGTAACAGGGGTCAGACGAGGAGGTCGGAAACCCGGTCCCCTACTGGAAGCCATCGAGAATCACGAGACGAGATACGGAGGGATCCATACTATGCCAGGGGACCAAATCTCCGTAGAAATCATCACCGGGACCTGGGCTCTTCACTTTCTAGTGGGTGTGTGCCCAGTGACCATTCACTTCGTGTTTTTGAAAGGGAATTGCTAGGCTTACTTCCCAGGTCAGAGCAATGAGGGAGGCAATATCCAGGAGGGATGATCGAGTCAGACGAGGATCATCAGCCCATCACGACCAAAGAAGGAGTCAAGATCCTTGAAGCAGAAGTTCGACGCTAGTGCACATTGTTAAGAGCCATGCCTCCAGCACCGGTCGTGATAGTAACAGACGAGAAGGTTGACACCATAGGAGGAGCCGGACACCACAAGACGGGGATCGATTTACAACCGATCCGCAACGGAAGGAATGGGAAAGGTGGCTAAACGAGAAACTTGATAGTAGAGAACAGCTCCCCAAAGCACGTACTACTCAGGACGTGGTCAGCAGAGCCCTAGATCAGATAGCGTTCACACCTTTCAAGGAGGAGATTGAAAGCCGCCAGCTTCCGAGAAAGTTCGCTTCACCAAAGTTCACACCGTACGACGAAAAGGCCGATCCAATCAGTCAAGTCCGCCACTACAAGCAAATGATGGCACTCTGGAGTGGGGACCAATCCTTTATGTGTCGCGTATTCCCATCCAGCCTGGGAGAGGTGGCCTTACGATGGTTCGACAAGTTGCCATCTAAATTAGTATCAAACTGGAGACGACTTGCCAAACTATTCACTAATCGCTTCATAGCCGATAGCAAGCAGCCTAGGGAAGTAGACTTTCTATTCACCTTATGGAAGAGCGATGGTAAGGGATTACAGACGTATGTGCAGTGCTACTAGGCGGCCTACAAGGAGATGGATTAGTGCAGCGAACAGCTAGCTGTAACTCAATTCAAAATTGACTTGCCCAAAGAGCACTGCCTATGACAATCCTTGTTGAAAAAGCTAGCCTTCACGGTGTAAGAATTGATGTCAAGATTCAAGTGATATGCAAGATTGGAAGAGGATGTACCGCAGCCCACTCCTGAGAAGGTCGGCATTATCACTGAAAAGAAGAATGGGCAGGATGCAAAGAAGTTTCAAAGGGAAGACAACAACGACTGAAGCAAGAAGGCAAGCAATGGGGTCTATACTGTCTTCAATGATTCCATGTATAAGATTTTGCTCCAAATCCGCGACAAGCCGTTCTTAAAATAGCCCCCGAAGTTGGGAGGATACCCTACAACCCGAGACCAAGGAAAGTTTTGTTCCTATCACAAAGAGAGGGGGCATCAGACGACAAACTGCCGACATCTAAAAAACCACCTTGAAGATTTGGCAAAAGCTGGCCATCTTGACTAGTATATCGACAAGGAAAAAATAAAACCGGAGGCCGAGCAGCCAAGGCTGGAGGCCACCCCATAGATAGAAGACAAAGTTGAACCAATTTGGGTGATCAACGTGCTGCATGAATCGGTGGACTTAGAAGCTACTGACTAACATAGATACCGGGCCGATATTCGAAAGGCCATGCATTTAAGGGAGGTAATGTAGACAGGCCCCCCTCTGAAGAAAGGCAAGGTCGACAATGATACCGCAACCATAACATTTACTGATGAAGATCTCATAGGAGTTCAAACTCCCCATAATGATGCACTTGTCATTACTCTGCGCTTGACAAGATGTGACGTGAAGAGGCTACTCATTGACCAAGGGAGCTCCTCTGAGGTTATGTACTATGACCTCTTCAAGAAGCTAGAACTGCAAGACGCCGACCTCTAGCCCTCACTCAACCCATTGATAGGGTTTAGCTCCGATCTTGTTTGGCCACTTGGAAAGGTAACTCTCCCTGTCATGGCGGGGTGAATTACCCTACAGATAGAATTCCTGGTGGTCAACGTACCATTCTTATATAATGTAATCATGCTCCAAACATGGTTGCATCTCATGAAGGCGATCCCCTATAGTTTGTACGCAGGAGGCAACTTCCTTCAACAAAAATGTAATCCTTGCCCAAATCAATGCAATTGGAAGCTACTTAACAAAGTTAATGCCACTACAAATTGCAAAGTATTGAAGGAAGATAAAAAAACCAGGTGTAAAAACCTGGTCCTGGATCATTTATGACTAGATCGGCCAATGAAGGTCACAAAAAATTAGGTATAAAAACCTGGTCCTGGATCATTTATGATTAGGTTGGCCAATGAAGGTCCTTAAAACCAAGCGTAAAAACTTGATCCTATTTAAGTTGGACAAGTCGACCAATGAAGGTTACAAAAAACCAAGTGTAAAAACTTAATCCTAGATCATTTATGACCAGGTCGGCCAATGAAGGTCACAAAAAACAAAAAAACCAGGTATAAAAGCCTGGTCTTGAGTCATTTATGACTAGGACGACCAATGGAGGTCGTTAAAACCAAATCTAAAAACTTGGTCCTATACCAAGAAGGATAGGTCGGCCAAAAGAACACACGAATCTAACGCTTAACCTTGGTCCTGCCTAGGTCAAGTAGATTGGCAAAGAGCTTCATCAAAGTGACAAAACTAAGTGTCCTAACTCGGCCCTAACAAAATCTAGTGGATTGCCTAAATTTCTCTTTATCTAAAGTTATGAATGGGATGAAAATTAGGAGTTTTTACTTCGTTAAAATAGACTCTATCTTCCTAAGCTTGGCAAAGATGTTATTTGCCAAAGTATGACAGTTCGTCAAATTTTTTCTGCCTAAATTGGGCAGGGATTCTATTTGCCTTAGTTCGGTAGTTCAAACAAACAAATAACAAAATTTTTATTTAAACAAAGGTAATATTCATAAAAGCATATGTTCAAAATTGATCCATGAAATATACACTTCTTGCAAGGGTAATACAGTTCAAGAAAAAAGCAAAAAAGAGAGGCCCTAAGGTAGCTTGGTAGCTAGAGGTTCGGCAGTGGATAGGTTAGTCGGAGTTAATTCAGAGGTCGATGGTAGTTCTGCTAGAGGAAGCTCAGTAGGATTGGCTTCATTAACCACTTGAGTTTCAGGGGCATCTTTATCCCCCTTATGTTCGGTTTCATCATCGGCCTCATTCTCCGACTCAAGTACCGCATCAGCTTAGGTAGGAATCTCCGTCTAGAGGGAGGAAGACTTGTCCAGCTTCGACTACCTCAGAGCCACCTTCCAGCCATCTTGAAATATATGCTTTACGATCTGCTTGGCTTGGGCCTCGTAATGATCCCCGGCATCCTCAAAACCCTTGTCATATTTGGCTTTAGCCACCTTTTTTGCTGCTCCACCTTTAGTTGAGCTTCATCCAGAGATGCTTCAGCTACTGCCACTGACTTCTCAGCTTCAGTCAATCTGGGCTTCAGATCGGCAGCCTCCGTTTTAGCTTTTCAGCAATCTTCTTCCTTCTACCCAAAAGAGGCCTGTGACTTGACAAGAGCACCCTAGCTGTCTTGCCAAGCCTTCTGGAAACCTTTGGCCTCCCTATCTCTTTGATGGAATTTCTCTTTCAGCTCAGAGTATTTTTTCAGAAGAGTCCCGTGCCGTTCTTGCAGGCTACAAAATCGTTACACAACTTCCAAGCCGTGAATGGCCCCCTGAAGAGGACAAGTAAAAAAAGGCATTAGCACAGAGTTTTCAAATCAAACAGCCAAAACAAAGATTTCGGCATAGGAAACTTACCACGAATGCTGATTGAACAGCACCAAGCATCAAGTCTCCAGTGTCAGCGCCGCCTAATTCCTTGACGTCCTTAGGCGGTATAATAGCCTGGAGGGCCCTGATAGCGGCATCGGGGCAGCACAACACCGAGTCTTCGATGGTCATAGCCCGTTTATCGATCTTGGGCTATACTATGAATTATTCAGCTAATGGCCCTTCCACCATGCCCTTGCCTTTATCGGCAGCAGAAGGCCCCATCGATTCATCTTGGGTGGAGGCCATACCTTCGACCCTCGCTCGGGCAGCGACCTTCTCAGCCGTTGTCACCAACCTCCTTTTCTTTACCACCTTATAGGCTGTTGGTCCTTCGTCTAGATCGACCACATCGGTGGCAGTAGGAACTTTAGTGGTAGGCCCAATAAGAGGAGGAGGAGCATTGGTGTCGTCGACTTGAGCAACGATCTGGACAGAAGATGATGCCGCTCCCTTCCTCTTCCTAGAACCCCTCTGTCCTAGTGTAAGAGACAGATCTTGAACTTTGGGGGCCATTTCAACTCCAGAAGCAAAGGCGGGGACCGTGACAATAGGTGCGGGACTTAGAAGCGGCAAGAGAGGTGAGCGATCCCCAATATCGTGCCTAGCTCCCTCCATCTTTTGGGGAGCAATCACGTTGGCAGATACCCCATCCATCACAGTGAAGTACTAGTACTGAATTGGGTAACCCGGTAGTACGTGTGTAGCCCGGCCTATCCCTTGTAGTTCTCCCTCGCCTTTGTACACCCAGACTCGCTCTAAGGCAGTAAGATTGACGCCGAGGTGTTCGGTCTCCTTGCCCCTAGGGCCGAAGCTAGCTGGGAAATACAAAAGCACAAAGTCAGGTAACGAACCAAGGAAAAGTCAAACAAAAATAGAGAAAAGAGAAAAAACACATCAACTAACAAAGAGAGTGGTAGACATATCCTCTTCGGTGTTCTAGGGCATCTCATCTCTGGTGCTAGTTCTACAGGAATGTTGCCAAATTCCCGTGGCCCCCTCACTCTCACTATGGCATCGTCGATCTCCTTTCCCAAACTAGGAAGGAAATGGACCAGCTCCATTGACCCATGCCTGGCCCTAAAATAGTACTTATTGCTCCGCTTTACTGCCGCCACTCACCTCCCCGGCGGTATAACAATAGTTGAACTACTAAAGACCTAGGTTTAGGCCTAGATGGTGGTTCAAGTCAATCATCAACATCACTATTCTATAACCGTTCGATAGTACTTGGATTGGGGCGATTTCGTAGTGGCTAAAGAGTTGGTCAAGAAGGGATGGACGGGAAACCTAAGGCCACCCTCTACTATTGCGACGAGGGTAAACAGAGTCCCCTCTTCAGTCACCCTCCAGTCGTCATCCTTCGGCCCTACCAAGCCAATATCTACCCCCTCCAATAAATTATACTGTTGTTTGAAGGCGGTGATGGTGTCGGAGTTGCTAAGCATTCCCCTAAGTCTGGTGCCCATGGTAACTAAGGGGTTCTAGGGTTCAAAGCGAGAAAAATGAAGAAGGAATACGAAGAGAGGGAGGACTTACAGAATGGCGGTCTTTGTGACAGAAACGGATGCAAGGCATGGGGGAGTTCTGCGTTCGAACAATGGATACAACTCTCTAGTCTATGAAAAGAGTATTAGCACGACAGCAATAGATCTGGGGCAGCCCAATGGTCACATTCCATTTAAGACCGTCTGATGGTTAACGTCACCAAACCATCATGAGATAGTAGCCGAAGACCCCTACAATTAGGGCACTAGGGCTAAGGGGCAATTGTGACCAAATACATGTGGGCCCAAATTAGTTTATAAGCCCAAAAGAATTGGTACCCTGAATTAGGCCTGGAGCAGCTCAGAGGCAACTATTACAACACAGGCCTATCATATTCTATCAGCCCAAGCTAAAACCCTCTTTGCCTAACTTACAGATATAATCATGCGGATGGTCAGAACATTTAATAGAAAACAAAACCACGTTCAATATGGAGGAGGCGCTGCACGCAAACGACGACGCTTACGTTTGGTCAGTTAAGCTCGAGTATGGCAATATAGGAGAAATTATGTCTGATCAGCGAGCTCTAGCTGACATAGACCTGTGCAGTAAGTCATGATTAACGAAGTAAGCTCAACAGAGAGCGCCACACTATAAATACTAGAGCTTTGAGAAAGTAAGGTATGATCAATCTAATTAAGCCATATACACTTGTAAATTTTACTTCATTCGGGGTTAAGATTGCTAACTTGACCGTTTGAGTATGATCAGCTCAAAGAGGGTCGACCCATTCTAACTCCTTTGTCTCTTTACAACATGTTGAAAACTCATTGACAGTGATTTGAGTGATCAGCCAGGTCTTTTGAGAAATCCCACTTACAATTAATATCTGTAAAACAAGGGTGAACCTGAAGTAATTAATATATAAAACGGTAGAACTCAGCTACTATAAATGTTCTTGTGCTAACTGATGTGGGAAAACAAACTATTAAACCTTGTTACTTGTAGTCTAAAAAAAAGAAGAAAGTCAAGCTAAAACGAATGGCAAGGCATAGCTTACACATATTTGGGACTATACTTTGCATGCACTGCACTTGGGAAGAGAACCAATGTCCAAAGCACTGTATAAATACCCGCAGGCAGAGAGAGAGAGAGAGAGAGAGAGAGAGAGAAAATGAAATTGGTCTTTCCGTCTCCTTTTAATCACACACACAAGCATCAATTAATGTATTTTCTAAAGCTTTGCAGTGCTGCCCGAGGCCCTGAACCCATAATTATATCTTTGTTTTTCCTACGGAGGGAGGGAGGGAAGGAAAAAGAGATGATTTTCGTTCTCCCCTAAAAGCATATTTTGTCTTTCAAGGATTACCCCATCGTCAGGGTATCTTTTCACCTTTACCTTTTTAATTTTTTTTTTTAATACAATCGATCGAAAAGTTTTCATAAATTAAACATTAATTATGTACTTTTCTGACCCTTCATTGTTATTCTCAAGCTTCTCATCAAAACTCACTTTAGAAGGAAAGAAAGAACCAAAGATATGTTAAAGAACCGAAGATATGTTTGAATATACCACCAGCTTCAGTGAGAGAGAGAGAGAGAGAGAGAGAGAGAGAGAGAGAGAGAGAGAGAGAGAGAGAGAGAGAGAGAGAGAGAGAGAGAGAGAGACTTATCGTTAGTAGTAAAATTATTGTAGCATGATCCTTCAAAACACAAGTGACACTGCACAAAGACAAATGTGCCATGAGAGGTAATAATGCAAAAAAATCCAAGATGACACATCCATCAATATTTCTTTTGAGGAATGTAAAAGGTCTTAGTTTAAAAGTATGGCGAGCTTTAGATCTTTTACATGTGAATTCTCATCATTCCGCTTACCACCGAATGGTTGGTTCAGTGAATTAGGATTCAGATTTTTTGATTCAATACTTAGTTTTGAGTCTCTATAGTCATTCGGTAAAGTTAAATTTACTTTTTAGCGTCCAGAGCACACGGTAAAGCCTAATATTTGGCTCCAACGTAAGTACGGTAGAGTCTTCCGACCACAAATGGCTATGTGGTGATTAGAAGTAAAGCTTATGTGTGAAGTATGCACCCTTTTTAGTACAAAACAAAAAAAGAAAGAAAAATGAAATGCTTTATATTAATCATGTAAGTTATATATCTTTTCACTCCCCCTTCTATGAATCCAAACGTAGTGGTATTGTTTTACTGTCACATATGTCTCTGTACTGTGGTGACCAACTTTGGTACTTTGCAGACAATTTATCTGGAGCTGAGATAAAGTGTCAAAATGTCAAAACAAAAACAGAAGGATATCTAGCTCTTTAAGTCTTAGGTTTTCTGTCTCTTCCAAGACCAAAAAAAAAAAAAAAAAAATTTTTTTATTGGAAGGACGAAGGAGTAACCATTTGCCATTAGGAAATCTGTACAGCAAAAATGGACAAAATGGAGAGCCACTCTTAACCCAATTCATAGACAAAAGAGCATAACAGTATAACACCCTAAATTTTGAGCACGGAATGATAAAATGCATGGCACCAAGTCATGCCTGCACAACTCAGAAATTTTGTTTTGGAGGAGAAGGAGAGACAAGGTAAAAGTTCTTGAATTTTAGAATGTAAAATAAAATTTTTAAAATTTTGAGAGACCATGCATTATTTCTAATTGTAAATACTCATAAATTTGTAAGACCTAAGTAAAATTTCTAAAGCTAAAGGGGCTTCAGGCCGTTAGTCTACATGTGATTCCACATGTGATTCCGCCACGCTGCCTGCAAAGAATATCCATCTACACAATAATAATGGTAAATGTTGAAAGATAAATAATCTCCATGTCCTATTTATTGTATCCTAATTTGAAGATAATAGATATATAAGTGAGAATTGCAATGCCACATTAATAGTGGATGAGATAATATTCTAGTGTTTGCTGATGCGGCCGGAGTGTTAGTTTGGTCAAACACGTGCCACCACCTGAAAAAAATAAATAAAAAAGAAACTCTTAAAATCAAATGCAACTTTTGAATTTAAAAAGCCACCTTGATTTTTTTTTTCTTTCTTTTCTGGATAGCTATATTTTGTAGTCTAAAACTATGTTTTCCATAATTCGTCTAAAAGTTGCAATATCCACGTTTAGATCTTGAATTTACTAAAGAAAAGCAAAATAAAATTAATCATAAATCTTTATTTTTTTTATAAGGAACTAAACAAAGAATACTTATTAATTTTTTTCTCATTTTCCTAACAAAACTAAATAATTAAAAAAGACGTTATTTCTTTCACTTTATTTTCTTTTCTTACATTTTTCTCATCTTTTCTTTTCACTCTACGCATTCAAAATCTAAATATAAGGTAAATGCATACTTATTTCCATGGGATAATAGATTTGTATAGGAGCATGCAACTCTAAAATGTCCCGAAGACTTTGTTGACTAAGCAATGTCAAATTTTTAGTGGTACCTTTTCACATGCCGTACATCTAAATCTGTGCTAGTGAGAGACAAAAGGTCAACTGTCAGACATCTTCAAGAGAGAGAGAGAGAGAGAGAGAGAGAGATGCAAAGCATTCACCAGTAAACAGAGTTGAAAATGAAAGAAGACTCTCCAATCACTGCATATGGGTGGGTTAAAAAAGAGTAGTGGGTCAGATGGAGACAGAGATAGATATCATGTGAAGCACTGAAAAATGTTCACTGCATCCTCTGAAGTTGAATAACTTGGGCATATTTGGAATAGAATCTTCTTCATTATTGAAATTCCCAATTCCAAACTTCAGGGTTCTATATACACTTATATATATTTACATGTGCACCAAACTGGGGGACTTAAAAAAAAAAAAAAACCGGTTATTGCCACGTTCTTCCGGTGCCTGCCAATGTTCGGGTGAGGTTAGTTGCCCGGAACCGCCTACGTCTCTCACATCGGTAGATTTTAGGTGTGTGTGCATTTATAAATCTTCTTACCATTTCTCGTTTTGAACTGAGTTGTGTTAAGTTTGATTACTTAAAAAAGAAACAAAAAAAAAAACTGAAGGACTTCCAATGGTCCTCTACACATATAATGAGAGCATGTTTGGATGTATCACTCAAAACGAATCATTTGGCTATTTTTATTGTATTTTAGCAAATCTCTCTCTCTTAACGGAGGGAGTAAATATTTAGTGTAACGGTAATACCACGTCATCAGGTTGACATGGTATACAAATTAATAAAATTACATCAAAATACAGTTATTATCCTTATCACTTAGAATTAAGAGTTAGTTGAAATATTTTATTCGCATTACCCTACTAATTGATATGACATCTCATCATAACATACTCATGTGAGTATATATCATTGACTTGTTATACCACATCAGCAATGATGACGTGGTATCACCGTTCCATTTAATATTTTCTCCAATGGAGGGACCATCTTTACCATTGCTAGCTATTATTAAAGGCCCAATATAAAGTTATGTTCTGGTATGGCTAGCATTAATTTTTTTTTTTTTTTCAAGCAGGGCCTTCATATCAATCCCTCGGGTAGTTTTTGCAAGAAATTCTCTGATTAGAATAAGGGTTAACATGTGCTTTGCATTGTTTAAAAAAAAAAATTTGAATCATGCCTTTAAAATTTTCCCAAATTCAGCGTACATTTGGTGATATTAGATTAGGTATCCAAATTTTATGGATCCTAATTAATTTAAAAAAAAACGTAAGTATGATCTTAAAGGCTAGAATACTCAACCAAATTGAAACTCAAACAATTGACCTTATTAATATTTTTGATGCAGCGAGCGATAATGAAAAATCTTAAGTTAAACACTTTTTACAAAGTTGTTAAACTTTTTCACAAGTTACTAGAAAATTAGGCAATTATTGTTTGCAGTTCTCTAATAAGAACACAAAAACAATATGAATTTTAAGAAAACAAACTCATATAAGGCACAACTGTTCTTTTAGTATCAAAGAACAAGGACCACAGACAAGGAGGTGAGCCAATGGGCCAACCCCTCTCCTCATGTGGTACGGTCCGTACATATAAATTTATAAAAAAATATTGCAAATCTTATTGGCTCTAATTACAACTAAAATTAACAAAATACAAAATTTTTTTAAAATAGCAAATTTGTGTTAAGCTCAAATTTGGGTAATAGGCACTTAAAGAACTTGTAGAAAAAACCTAGATTAATTAGGAATTATATCGACCAAGATGTTGAGGGCAAAATCATGAATTTTGAGGTGTAAACAACGGAATTAACCAAAAATTGATAGGTCCATAATTTATATGTATTTTAATTTCTACCACATTTTCAGTCAAATTACCATGTTTTATATAATGCTGGGCTCAAAGAATATGAATTTTCTCAACTTGAGATATAGCAATTTCTAATAGCTCGTGTATAGCAACGTATCATATAATTATATATTTATGTTTATATTTTTTATTTAAATATTTTTCTTACAAATATAATAATTTCAAATATAGTGTCCAGTACCACCGTGCAAGGGAATCTAAAGGACCCCGTACACGAGATCGTCTCGTTTGTTTATATAGAGGAGGGAGAGGTGGCTTTCAATTCACCCCAAATGAAAGAAACAGTCTTCTAGGGAAATGGGAAATGATTTTTCATCTACGAAGGTAACATGTTTTAGTAGGGGAGGAATAGATTATTCCTTCCACCCCAATGAGTGAAGTACTTTCTCCAACACCAACCAACAATAATTTGTCACGGGTATGCCTTGAACGCCGTAAAGAAATTAAATGACGATGACATGCTATAAATAAGAAGAGTAATGGTAAAAAAATTTATATAAAATTTATTATTAGACTGATGTCATCAGATGATCATTTATTTTAAGACAAAATGTTTATTAAATAATTTTTAATTTTAAAAATATTATTATAACATTATTTTGATAAAATTTTTTGTATAAATTTAATGTAGTAGCCTAGCATATTTACTTTTCTTGCTTGCTAGTTAGCTCTAGTGGGTCGCTTACACCATTTGTACCTAATACTTATATTTGTTTTGTGGAGTATTGTAGGCTACCTGACATTTATGATTCAAACATTAGAGGAGAGAGATATTGTAAGAATTTGAGCTATTCTTTATGATGTAGAATCATAGTAGATTAGAGCATTGGTAGAAAGAGGGAGAGATTGAGAGTGATTTGAACTCTTTTTTTTTTTTTTTAAACATTTGACCCAAATTCTTATTTTCTAATACCATTCTAATGGTTTGGTTTATTTTTTTTAATTTAAGAATTTTCAAACAAACAAATACACCTAACTTTCTTAATTTCTCAAAAAACAAAAAAATCCGATATTCTCCAGTTAAGACAACTTTCTTCCCTTGGGGCATGACTTTGTATTATAACTAGGTGTCAGCCATTGCAATTGCATAGAAAATAAAGCTGCTTCAAATTCACAAGAAAAAGGTTATAAGGAATTAATTCAAGTGGTTGAATTTTAATTCACGTGGCACTTTAATGTTATGTAAATATATTATTTACAAAATGTTAAAAAACATATAAAGTAACAATTTTTATTTATAAAATATGCACATATTATATGATTTAACAAAATATCTATTAATAGTGTTTTTTAAAATATTTACTTTGGATTATATATATTATACCAAAAAATCAACTTTGAAGGATAGAACTCAGCCACTATAAATAAATTAAGCTAAACTAGAGAAGAATTAATCTCAGATTCCTTCTAACTTGGTATGTTGGCTTGGTTCCACATTGACTAGTGTCATTAACCCCTTCAAAAGATAAAACTATTTATTTCTTCTCTCTTGAAGACCTGGAAGTCCACTACTGATGCTAACCTTGTGAGTTGTGATTTTATGCTTAATTAAGGAGAATAACTGTAGAGTTAAACAATTCTTATATTCACATGCAGGTAGGGCATAAAAGTAGTTGTACAGGGACAGAATTGTCCTAGCGAGATGAAAGGTTCCAAGATGCCTACAGCCTCCGAGGGAACAATCCATCAATTAATAGCTAATTAAGAGATGACTGGATCTAATTATAGTAAAAATAGATAGAAAATTCCAATACTTTACTGACATGGCCATATGCTTCTTAAAGTTACACTAGCTTTTATTTTACTGACATGGTCATATGTTTTTGTTCCTTAAAGTTAGAAAATTATAATGAGAGAGAGAGAGAGAGAGAGAGAGAGAGAGAGAGAGAGAGAGAGAGAGAGAGATGCTTTAAACGCATGTTGGATTGAATGGGAAAGGTGTAACGAGTGGTAGAAATATATAGCAGCTAGCTAGGTAGCACATCATCCTCTGGCAGTAGTCTTAGGTAGGTAATGGCATTCATGGACCGGAGTGAAGAGATGGTTTTCTGTGTGGAATCCCAGAGAGCATTAGCAGTTGCACCCTTCCTGACGAAGACATACCAGCTAGTAGATGACCCTTCCACTGATCCCATTGTGTCCTGGGGTAAGGATGAGTCCACTTTTGTTGTTTGGAGACCCCCTGAATTTGCTACTCATCTCCTTCCGAACTGCTTCAAGCACAACAACTTCTCTAGCTTTGTTAGGCAGCTCAACACTTACGTCAGTCTCTCTCTCTCTCTCTCTCTCTCTCTCTCTCTCTCTCTGTAGCTTCTTTTGGTGGAAGCGATGCTTCAAGATGGTTTCCATGAATCAATATGTAGTAGCTGTGAAAGTTGTCCATATGGCTAGTGTGATTTTTAAAAGGGTTTTCCCTGGCCTTTTTAGGTTGGTTTCTCTTAACTTGGATTGCTTGACTATGTTGACATAATGATTTCACTATGAGAATTTTCATAGAGGGGTTTTCTAATTTCTCTTCTCTCTTTTATCAAATTAATTTGACAAATGATATTGTTGTAATTAAAAGTTATCATAATGTGTGTTTTGTTTTAAATTAAAAGGCACTCATTTGATCACATCCAGAAATTTTATGTAAATTTTATGATTGTATGGCATCATTCTTAAGTTAAACATAAAAGTATCATCTTGTAAACTGTACTTCTTTGAAGATTCAGCAGTGAGTTCTAGTAGATTGTAAATATTCTTTTATTTGTTTATTTACTTTTTCTGATCATTTTTCTTGGAAAAATCATGTGAACACTGAGATCTCCTTTCGTGCTTTATCTCTCTTTCACACGAAAACAAGTTTTACTTAATTATCTAATTAAATTAATATTCCTTGGAAATAATCCTGAGGAATTTCCATATATACATGATGATAATTAGTAAGTAAATGGATATCGATATTTTCATTAGTACTAATGAGAAGAACTTGATCATAATTAGCATCTCTCTAATTTTTTTTTTCCCCTTCAATTGCATGTCAATAATATATTGCAGGGCTTTAAGAAGATAGTGACAGATAGATGGGAGTTTGCAAATGAGTACTTCAGGAAGGGAGCAAAGCACTTGTTGTCTGAGATTCACAGAAGAAAAAACTCTCATCACCATCACCAACAGTACTGCCATGAACAACAACAACAACAACAACAACAACAACAACCAGCTGCTCAAATTCTCCAACCAGACGACATTAATAATATTAATGGTTACAAATACTGCTGGAATAATATTGATATTGATTCCCGATTACCATTCCCGAAAGCCCAAGCCCGTTCGGATATTCTGCTAGCGCTCACCGAAGACAATCAGCGACTGCGAAGAAGGAACTACATGCTTATTTCAGAACTCGCCCACATGAGGAACCTTTACAATGACATTATCTACTTCTTCATTCAAAACCATGTTGTTAAGCCTGTAGTAGTAGTAGTACCACCCCCAAGTCATGACGACCAAATATCCATTAATAATAATAATGCAGTTGTTGATCCGTCTCGGCAAACTCATCTTTCCTGTACTTCTATCCTCCAAACCATGAAAAGCTACTACGGTTCGTGTAATGGCTCGGAGCCTGATGGTACTGTGAAGCTATTTGGGGTCCCTCTGCGTGCGTGGAAAGAAGAAGATCGAGCTAGGTCGCACCCGGAAAAGATTGATGATGAAGAGGAACTCGAACCTCCTGGTTTGACCCTTTGATTGATTAGCTTAATTATATGGTAGGATTTGGGTGGTGGTTTTTGCATGATTTATTAGAGATAGAACCTAAGTAAAAGAGAAGCTACCTACGTAGATATGAGCGGAGTTTCAATTAATGCAACTAAAGCTACTGGTTCATGATCATCCTAAAATTTCACGAAAGTTTCCATTTAATATTTCTTTCCTTCACATCGAGACTGACTAGCAAATATATATATATATACACACACATATAGGAAACTCCAATATTCCTTTGAACTTGTGTACTCTTTGCATAATTATAAATCAACTAACATGTAGCATCTTTTTTAAGCCTAGCTAGGAAAGTACAAGGATATTATCTTTAAAAAATGAATAAGCTCTGAAAGAACCACTAAAGTATACAATACAAATAATGTTTCTATGGGTCTCGACTCTCGGGCATGGCCGTCATGTGCAGCATATGTGGATGCAAGATTATATATAGATCACGTGACTTGTTTGGAAAAAAGAAATAAAAACAGGAAATGGTGAGTTCGTAGTCTGCCAATCATTTGATGCTTTGTTTTTTTTTTATGTTAAAGACCATGTGGTCTGCAAAATTTTATTTTCTGCTATTCTGAAAAAGAAAAGAAAAAGAGAGTCTATAGAAAGAGGAGATAGCAGGCAAAAAAGAGAGGGACCAAAAAAAAAAAAAAAAGAAAGAAAGAGATTGCTTCGGGATTGTGATACAATGCGATTCTTTGTCATGCCTCGATTTTATGGAAACTTTTAAGAGCTGCCACTGCTTAAAATCCCTTAAATCATGGTGATCAGTACTCAAAAAAAATACTGTATATTCGATTATCCAGAAAGGAAAGAAACTGTTCTTTGTTTTTCTGTTTTTCACCATGCACCCAGGTGAATGTGTGGATGCAATTCAATTCTTGTTTGTCATGGTGAATAGAAGAGCCGCTCACGTATATCTTTAGTACTCATCAAGAAAACAAGAATCGTCGCAGAAGAATACATAGTAGTTTTTTTTGTTTTTTGTTTTTATTAAAACAAGGTCATCATTTTGCCACCAAATGTCAAAACAGAAGTACAGAGCACTTACATTCTCATAACTCATTAATCTATTTCAGTCAAAGTCCGATTTTATATTTTTAGAAAGCTGTTTTCAATCACAAGCTAGCTAACAAATGGTGGAAACAAAAGCTGTGCAAAATGTTTCGAGAGATGCACACAAATCAAGGTTAAAATCACCGCTTTAAAATGGCTGTTTAATTTGGTCATTTAACACCCATTTTCATTTAATCACATGTGAACCTAAGACTTCAGCTTAGCTTAAACTCAAGCTACTCTAGCCGAGGCGCACCTCAGATAGAGACAAATTCAATTATATATATATATATATATATATAAGCATGCGTTAACTTGAAATCGCTTGAAGAAGCAAATGTTTGGTTAGTCTCTGTTTAAGTTTACTCGAATTAATTTTCATGGGTTGGGCATCCCATTGACAAAAGTAAATAATAATAATAGTAATAATAATAATAATCATAATAAATATGCATGCTGGATTTTGAGAGAACACTACTGAATTTAGATCTATCAAAGATCCAAAAGAAAAATATGAAAGACAACTTAGCTTCCAACTTGTTCAAATGCAAACTTGTACTCAAAGATCAAGTTTGAAATCTAGATATTAATATGTACTGATGATGGAAGAAGAAAAATAACAAAGCACACAATTTAGATGACAACAAAATACCATTTTGAAAAATAATTTATAAATAGCAAAAATGAAAATAAAAATAGTGTCAGCTCCTGTTTATGCATGCAAGATAACACATATAGGTGTGTTTTAGTCTAGGGGAAATCCTTCGTGGGCATGCCTTCTTGTCCTCCTTGTGGGATTAGTGTGTGGATGGTACTTCCGCTTGAGAAATAGGCATAATCAATATTTAAAATTACTAACCAACTGGGGTTAGAGTTCTTGGTCTTTATTATGGCAGTTAGGAGATGGAACCCTCTCTCCCCAAGTCCCTTTTCCGACTTCGGCCCTCTTTGTAATTTCTTTTGACGAACCAAAAATAAAAAATTAAAATTACTGATTGGTTATATTTATAAAAAATTAAGAAGAGTATTAAATGAAGTATAAAAAAACGGAAGAAGAAATTATCTGCCAAGTGTTTGAAAAATTAAAGTGGACCAGTGCACTTTTCAGCTTAAGGCAAGTCAAGACCTATGCCCACACCCAACCCAAGTTTAACTTGGGCTAAGCTTTCAGCCCAAGCCCATGCCAAAGTTTAAAAGAACTTAATAAACCCAATAAAATTTTGGTTTGGCCTCGGTTGCTCAAGTACTTCAGTTCGTCGTTATTGCAGATTTATGTAAAAAAAATCTTGGCTTCTAATTTCCCCATAGCTATATCAAATAATGGACAATTATAAAAATCTGATGACTTAGTTTAACCTCTGCGGTTTTTTTATTATTTTTTCTAGATTTGTATGAAGAAACATATAAAATAAAATTATGAATTGTGACAATTACTCAATGTAGCCACAAAACATATGCAGGAGTCATGATGTTTCTACTTCATCACTTATGGCCCAGCCAACTTCAACAAATCCATTTCTTTCTTCAAAATTTTGGTAGAATATAATTGTAATACCTTGAACTTTTATTTCCTGAATTAATGCGAAGTTTTAACTCCCGTATTATGTTATTTCATTTTTGAGTCAAAGTTAACTAATCAAGACTTGTGTTGTAACTTATGCCTTATGTGTGAGACACATAAGATTAATTCTTATGGTTGTCTCCTAATTTCATACTTACACACACTTTCGAATTAAAGGAAGAAAACAAAAGAGAGAGAAGAAGACGAGGAGGACGAAAGAGAAAGGAATCAAGAAGAAAGATCAAGAAGAGATGTCAAGAAGAAGCCTAGAAATCTCAACCCGAGCTAGAAACCACAATTGATGACGCTTGAGGGAGCTTGGAAGAAGGTAAAATTTCACCAACCCTTGTATGAGCATGTATATATATATAAATGTGCTATAGTTATGTTGGGTGACTCTTTTGAGTCCCAATTACATAGATTTGGAGAGTTTGTAAGCTTCCATAGATGGATTGGGAGTTGGGGTTGAAAACCCACAAATTTGTGCATGCTGGGTTTGACATTTCAAACCCTAAATCCCTTTGTTTTACTTGTTGGTTTAGCTTAGTTTTGAGATATTATAGTCTTCTTAGGTCAATCTTTGAATCCTAGAAGCATTGGTAAAGTTTGGGGTAGTTTAGATTTGAACATCTAGGGCTTAGAGAACCTATTTTTGAACCAAAACTTGCGGAGTTTGGGGGTGGCTACAAGTCGTTCGGACAAGTTGCTAACAACTCTGATACTATTTAGTAAAACGAACATAACTTACTTTAGAAAATTAGGATTGACGCACAATTTAAAGCATTTAAAAGTAGACTCATAGATCTTTGTACCCATATAAAGTTTGTACTCTAATTCGTTATAGATTGAGAGATATTCAAGTTTAAATTTGACTCTAAATTTCTGTCAGCAACATTGTTCTTTAGAATTTTAGTTTATTTTTCATGGGATATAACTTCTTCATTTGAAATGTATTTTTGATCCATGACCTATTAAATTAAAGTTATTTAAGCCTATTTTCAAGTGAAATTGAGCTAGAATGTAGGCTCATTATTTTGATGTAAATGAGATGCAATGAAGGAATCGGTGTTCAGGGATTCATGTTTTAAATCTTAACTTTTATATTCTTGCATTGCATCAGAGTCTTGTGTTTGATGCTTCTATATACTCTGTGTAGGAACACCCTTATTTAGCACCAATCTTGAAGGATAGAGGTGAGGAACGATATGACATGAGTAAAATCCTATTATTTTCCAAATATTTTAAGTCTAGTTACATCTCATGCAATGTTTTTCATATGATTTCAATGTATTAATATTTATGCTCGATTCTAAATGTCGTACTTTTAAATGTATGCAACTTATACTTACATTATGAATCAAAACCTATGGACTAGAATGTTTACATGAAAGAGATGTAAGATTTTCAATGTATGGTGACAACTCGAGGTCTTTCGTGAGAAGACCCTAAACTAGCAATTATGGTCCTACGGTAGGGAACGTGAAATAATCTATCGCCATGTTTGGAGATGTCCTTCGGACTAAAGAGCCCTATGTGTGAAAATATTAGGACGCTCCTTCAAAATCTTAGATGTCCTTCTCTTACTCATTTAGATGGTATAAGGATGTATTCCTTAGTCGTCTTATGCAACTTCCAAATGCTAATAGTGATCATTGGAAGTCTAAATTTATTGATGATCTTCCCTTTCTCTTTGCTGAAATAATGAAAAAAGCATTTAGGGATCGAAATGATGGTATTTCTATTCCTTATTCTAACCATTCTTTTGGTAGTCTTATAGATACATGTATCCAAGAAGGATTAGCTTTATGCAATGATATTAAGCTAAGAAATCAGCTTAAAAATTAACGACTTACTGAGAAGTCTCAACTTAGAGATTTCTGTGATAATTTTGCCATGGATATGCCTAAACCTCCTCTAGATTGTCATATTTGATCTAAAGGAAAGAAGAAATCGTCTTCCAAATCCAAATTCTCCTCTTATAGGAAAAAGAAACATACTCATGAAGTTTCTACAAGTCAACCTTCTATAAAGTTTATCAAAAAATCTTTTTCTACGAAGAAATCACCTACTTCTAAAAACGAAATTAAATATTGGAAGTGTGGCAAGATTGGCCATTATGCTAATAAATGTCTTACTAAAAAGAAATTAAATGAACTTCAAATTAATGAACAACTAAAAGATACTTTAGCTAAATTATTTTTGAATAGTGAAAGTGAACCTGATGACTTTGAACCAGAAGACTTTGAGTCACATGAATTAGTCTAGGTTCAAGAAGATGATATTTCGTCTTCTAGTGATACTGAACCAGACAAGAAAAACTCTTGTCCAGGTAATTGTAACTACTATAAAGCCATTGTTGATATGTATGGTTTAAGTATTAGTATGCTCACTTAAGATCAAGAAGTGATCATAAAAATTTTAGATTAAATTCTTGATACAACTATGAAAGCTCAAATGATTGAAAATTATTTGAAACAAGTTAAGAAACAAGATGATATTCTTAATATCAATAATGCTTATAGCATGTCTGAGGTTATCAAATGAATTCAAAATAAGCAAGAAAAACCTATTACTTTACAGGATTTAAAAACTAAAATCAATCAGTTAAAAACTGAGATTAAATCTCTACATGATGACAATTTAAGTCTTACTAGGGTTTATAATCTAGAATTAGGAAAATCGATTTCTTTTAGTTCGGAATCCTTTAAGTCCTCTATTCCTCAATATTTGGCCATCTTAAATGATGTCACCTCTCAGAAGTGGTTTATTAAGATTACTTTATTCATTTATAACGAATTATTAATTGAAAATCTCACTACCTTGGTTGATAGTGGTGCAGATTTGAACTGTGTTCAAGAAGGGTTAATTCCAATCCAATATTTTGAGAAGATAAAGCATTCTTTGACTTCTGCTAGTGGCAATAAGCTACAAATACTGTATAAAATTACTAATACTCATATATGTAACAACGATATATGTATTCCATCTACTTTTTTACTTGTAAAAAACTTACAACATCATGTTATACTTGGTACGCCTTTTCTTCATAGTATTATGCCTATTGAAAAAATTGATTCAACTAGTATTTATACTAATTTAAACAATCTACATATTGTTTTTCAGTTTATAACTGACCCCCCAAACTAGGTATTTAAATGAAGTAAAAGATATTCTTTTAGCAAAAGAAAATCAAATTAATTTTTTCAAACAAGAAATTTCTGTTTGGACTATTACTGAATCTTTAGTTAAACCTAAGATTCAAGATAAAATTAAAATAATTGAAAAATAATTTCTTAGTGAAATTTGTAATAATCATTGTAAGCACCCCATTTTTGCTTGCTCGGCAGTCTCTAGTCCGTCCAGACTTATATTCAAGTCAATATAAACATATTCCAATCTAAATCAAATTTTCAAGTCTGATCCCGTCAATTCATCGCTTCGCAGGCTCGTTGGGCCCAAATAGAGGCAAAATGACTAAAGTACCTTTGGGGCATTGTTTGGTCCGATTCTAGTGGGCACGTCTTTTCGGAGACAGTAAGTCTCCTTTTCAATCCAATTCCAATTCCAATACCAATTACATCTGGCACACCTATCGAGAAAGTTGATTCCTTAAGGTGGTAAGTCCATCCTGTCTGGCACGTTTCTAAGAGAACTCTTTGGAACGGTAAGTCCCTTCAAACTTGTCGACCGAGACAAGACCCCAAGTCCCCTAGATGGTAGAACGGTCCACCTTTAGCGCCTGCTAGCCAATGTAGAAATGTCCGTTTCGACATGCCTTTCGAGAAAGTTGATTTCTCAGGCGCTAAGTCCACATAGCAGCTTCCCGAGATCAAGCAGTCTCTAGAATGATCGCGACTCGTTAGAGTAATGGAAATACTTGTAAACATCGCAACCGTCAGAGTGGCGGAAACACTCGCAAACAGGTTAATATAGGGAATTGCCGACACACCCCTATATCACGAGACCACCGTCAGAGTGATAGAACAACTCAAAACATAGGTCAACACCAGTGCCTGCTAGCCCACTCCCGTGAAAAATAACCAAACTACCCCTAGGGCCATTTCCGGCATGTTTATCGAAAAAGTACCTAAGTCCTCAGAACAGTAAGTCCACCCTTCCAAGATTGTCTTAAAGACAATCCGGTATGATTATGGGTCTTTTAGTCAGTTTTAGGCCAATTCTGAGACATTCCGGTCAGGATGACCATTTTGCTCTTAGGCATCGGAATGCCTCGAGAACCACACCGACTCTGGATATCAAACAGGTAGTCTCCCGAGAATGCCTCTTATAGTATTTTCGACCTTCTATTATTTTTTCGGATCACTCCGAGTCAGTTCCGGCAAACTTGGTGCAAAATAACCATTTTGCCCCTGGTAGGCCGGTCGCTTTTTCCAACCACACTGGCTTTGGGTATCAAACCGGTAACCTCCTGGGACATTCTAAGTAATGTTTCTAAACCTTAAGTCTTCTTTTGGGACATTATGAGTCCATCCTGGCAGCTTTTCAGCTCGATTGACCGTTTTGCCCCTAATGGCCCCGTGAATTCCTTGAACACGTCCTAACATCATTTTTCAAGTCTACTACCCCCAAGACACGGTTCTAAGGGTTCCTGTCCCTTTCCAGCTTTTCGAGACATTCTCGGTTCTTTTAAATCATTCCCGAACCTTTCGGAGTCACTCCTAGTGAAGTCAGGCTAAAAATTGCATGGTAGTCACTAGTACAGGTGCCCAAATCTTTTGAAGATACGTTGCTTGCCGACCTTAAACATTTCCTAATTTGCTGGCGCCACTAGTAGTGGCGCCAAGCTAAAAAATGGCCTGGCGCCACTACAACAGGCACCATTTCATTCCTTTGTCTATAAATACAGAGCCTTTTTCAGCGTGAAAGGGGTTCACAAACTCAGTCTAAAAACTCTCCTCTTCGATACATAGAACTCGTAGCCTCCTTAAACCTTAGTCTTCTTTAGATTTTTCAAAACCTTAGATCCCATACACAAACCCTAACTATCATACACTCACATACACCCCTATACACTTCTACATTAGCCTTCAAAGCCTCCATTGAAGACTTAAAGTGCTATAACTCTGAAGTTTCTAAAGATCTAAACAATCTCTTGAAGATCAAGGCAAAGACTGAAGCAAAGCAAGAAGAATAAAGAAAGCAAACCGAGCAAACAAATAAAAGAAGACACAAGGTAGGCTTTCTTTTTACGTTTACGCAAATCCCCCCTCTCTCTTCTCTCTCAGAACCCACTTGGGTTTTCTTCTATTTTAATCCTCCATCTTCTTCCCCCCCTTTCTTGTATGCTTGAAACAAGGGACTTCCTGGTCCATGTGTGGGATTAGGCTATTGAAAGTCACCGTGTCGGGGGCTTTCTCTTAGTCTAACAGGAGACCACGTAGGTTTGGCCTCCTTGATTATGTGGTGAAGCCTTTAACCTTGTATGTTCACGACCCCAACTTGCGTTGTGTATATCATGATCATGTATCTCTCCAAAATTCATTTTTAAACTTGTTTTCAAAACTTGCATCAAAACTGTTTTCAAAACTTGCATTAAAATTTTCTTTTTCAAAATCATAATCCTAAGATGATTCTAGCATTTCCATTGTTAGGGTTGTTTTAGAAAAATGTTACATTTAAGGTGACTATTATGGTCCATATTTTCAAATTATTGTTGTTTTCAAACCACAATCTTAGAATGATTCTAATCTTCTTGTGGTTAGAATCGTTTTAGAAAAATGAGATATTTTTAGAGACTTATAAAAGTCCATATTCAAATCTCTCTCCAAAATCTCTTTTTAGATTTACTTTCCAAAACTTCTTTTAAATCCTCCCCAAAATCTATTTTTACGTCTACTTTCTAAAATCTCTCTCCAATCTCCTTTCCAAAGTTGCTTTCTAAAATTCCCTTCATGAAACTTACTTTCCTAAAAACTTCTTTTTTAAACTCCTTCCCAAAAAGCTCTCTTCAAAATTCAAAATTCACTTTCTAAAAACACTCCCTAAGTTTCTTTCCTAAAAATCTCTTTCCCAAAAACTCTTTTCAAAAATCTCTTTCTAAAAACTTTCTTTTCAAAATTCAGTTTCCAAAAACTCATTTCTAAGATTTCTTTCCAAAAATCTTTCTTTCTAAAATCTCTTTTCTTGGAGTCCAAGTTAAACCCTAGAGCCAACGATCAGGAAACCCTAATTTTCTTTCCTAAAACATAATTTTTAGTGTTGCCTCAAACTTTTAGTTCCCAAAACCCGTTTTCTACATCAAAACCATAAATTTCCAAAACTATAGACTTCCAAATCTAGGATTTTCAAAACCTCATCTTTCTAATTCCATGTCCTATCCAATCTTCTCTTTCGGAAACCAAATCCAATCTCCTCATTTAGGAAACTAGATCCAATCCTCCGTTTTTGAAAACAAAGTCAAAACACCTCTTTTAGAAACAAAATTCAATCTTTTGTTTTAGGAAATAAGAATCTCAATCCTTCCTAATCTAAACTTTTCCTAATCCACTCTTTCCTAATCTCATACTTTCCTAAACCTTAAGTTTCCAAAACTTAAACTTTTAAATCTTTCCTTAACTTTAAGCTTCTTAATCTTTCTTAATTCTATACCTTTCCAAATTTTAACTTCCCAAATCTAAATCTTTAAATCTTTCTTAAGCTCAAACCCATCCTAATTTCAAGTATTTCAAAAACTTAACTTTAAATCTTTCTAAAATTCTAAATTTTCTAAAATTCTAAACTTTCCTAATTTAAAACTTTCTAAAGTCAAAATTTTCTAAATTTGAAACTTTCTTAAGTTAAAACTTTCTAAATTCTAAACTTTCTAAACTCCAAATCTTTCTTAAACTAAACATTTCCTAATTCAAGCACTTTCCAAAAATCAACTCTTTTTTAAAAGAAGACTTTCCAATTTTAAAACTTTCCTATTTCAAAACTTTCCAATTTTAATTCTTCCCTAATTCAAAACTTTCCTAAATCGAAACTTTTTTGAAATGAAACCTTTCTGAAACGGAACTTGCCTATTTTGAATTTTTTCTAATTTAAACCTTTCTTAAATCTCCATCTTTCCAAAGCAAGTATAATTTTTCTTAAACCTCAAGTCTTTCCTAAGTCTAGATTTTCCAAAACTCTATCTTTCCAAATCTAGTCTAAGTTCTCTTTGAAGGGTCAAATCCTCTTTCAAGTTCAATTCTAGGTCTAAGTCCAATCTTGGATTCAAATATTCTATTCTAAGTTCCAAATCAAAATCTCTTTTTCAAATCAAATCTTCAATTTTCTACCAGACTCTTGTCCGAACTACGACTGACTTGATTCTTCAAAAAGGATACGTAGGCAACCCTCATGGGTGCAGTCACAATTTTTTTCAAGCTTCTATTTCCACAATCTTTTTCAAACTTTCAATTCCAAAAATCTATTTTCAAATCTTCAATTTCAATTTCCAAAATTTTCTTTCCAACTTCAAACTTTAATTCTTCTTTCCAAATCTATTTTTAAATCGAATCTTTTCTTACACTTGCATATCATGCATCATTCTTCTAAACATTCTTTTCTAAGGTGGATAGTTTTGGACATTTGTTAATCAACAACTCTAATGGATGAATCTAGGGTGAATAGACATGTAGGTATTGTAAGGGCGGGGTATGGTGATAGCTTAGTGTGTCTTCCCTACACGTAACCAACATCCGAACTTAGATCACTGTTTTCGAAGGACCAAAATGGAGTTATTTTAAAAAAAAAAAAGGTTTAAATATTTTTCAAAAGTTGCCAAACAACCTGTTTTCTTAAAAACCCTTTCTTGAGGAAGTATTTTCAAAATTGTTTTCAAAAAGTCTAAGTGTGGTCTTCAGATTGTGCTTAGTTTTTAGGTAACCTAACTCACTTTGATCAAGTTAGGTGGCGACTCCAAATTGTTTTCCAAAAGCCCTTTGTTCAAATCAATTTTCAATTCAAACCTAGTCACACTCATTCTTCTAGGAGGATGAGTTCTAATGAGAGAGTACAATATTTTTTCTGCTTGTGTGTGTATTCCTCGAGTATGAAAATCTGGGCCCGACAATCAGCCTAATGCTTTTTGGGATAGAAAAAAAAAGACATATTGTCTCTCTTCCTTATGAAAATGATTTTTTAGATAGGCAAATACCGACAAGGGCTCGTCCTTGTCAAATGAGTCAAGAATATCTTGAACTCTGTAAAAAGGAAATTGCTTCCTTATTTGAGAAAAAGCTCATTAGAAAATCCTATTCTCCTAGGAGTTGTATAGAATTTTATGTTTATAAAAATGCTGAAATAGAAAGGGGTGTTTCACGATTAGTTATTAGTCATAAACCCCTAAATAAAGTGTTAAAATGGATTAGGTATCGTATACATATTATTAAAGATTTGCTTGACCGCCTTCATAAGCTTTTTATCTTTTTCTAAATTTGATTTAAAATCTGGATATTGGCAAATCCAGGTTGCTGAACCTGATAGGTATAAAACAACTTTTACTGTTCTAATAGGGCATTCTAAATGAAATGTTATGCCTTTTGGTTTGAAGAATGCTCCTTCTGAATTTCAGAATATTATGAATGATATTTTCATTCCATATACTGATTTTATTCTTGTGTATATTGATGATATTCTTGTTTTTTCTCAAACTCTGGAGCAACATTTTCGTCATTTAGACATATTTCAAAAAATTATATTGCATAATGGATTAGTTATGTCTGCTCCTAAGATGAAACTATTTCAAACAATTGTTCGCTTTTTGGGTCATAATATCCACCAGGGACAAATTGTTCCTATCACTGGAATTATAGAGTTTGTTTCCAAATTTCTTGATGAAATTTTGGATAAAACTCAATTACAAAGATTTTTAGGGAGTCTAAATTATATTAATCCTTATTATAAAAATCTTGTAAAAGATTCTGCCATCTTACGTGACAGATTAAAGAAAACCCTTTCACCATGGACTCTAGATCATACTCTGACTGTACAAAAGATTAAGGAAAAGGTTAAAAACCTTCGTTGTTTAACTCTAACTAATCCTGCATGGTTTAAAATCGTGCAAACAGATGCTAGCCATATTGATTATGGTGGAATTCTTACTCAAGTTATACCTTATACAAAAAGCCATATCTTGATAAGATATGCTTCTAGAAAATGGAACCCTGCACAACTCAAATATGCTGCTGTTAAGAAAGAACTTCTTTTTATTGTTAAATGTATTTCTAAATTTCAAGATGATTTATTAAATCAAAAATTTCGTTTAAAAACAGATTGTCAAGCTGCAAAATATGTTTTCAGCAAAGATGTTAAACATGATACATCTAAGCATATAATTGTTAGATGGCAAGCACAATTATCTGTGTTTGATTTTGATATAACTTATATCAGAGGAAAAGATAATTCTCTTCTTGATTTCCTGACTCGTGAATTTTTATAGGAATGAGTCCATATGATCGTGGAAAAGGAAGGGGCAATAACCCTAACCGAGGTAGAGGTAGGGGAAATACCCCCTTCAAAGGTCGTGGTTTTAACCAGGTCTCATCATCTAGAACTAAACCAGAAAAAGTTACAGTTATATCTGTGACTGACCCTCTTTATGAAAAAGTTCAACAATTGCTTGAACAAGAGCGCCAAAATAGTGGTTCTTAACCAAGTAATACTAAATTTGAAGCATTATATGCTCAAATGGTAGAATCTCCATCACACTCCTTGGCCCCTATTAAATTGCCATTTACAGATCATATTTTGTACCTTGAACCTATTGATAATCAATGGAAAAATGATCCATGGTATCTCATGGATAAATGTTTTCAAACATTTTCTTATCCTTTTGGAAGTCAAAAATTCCGATCAGCCATGCAAACAATTTTCGAAATGACTGATTCGTGTGATTTCACAAATTTTTATTCAAATATGACAATTATTAGGACTATATCCAAGCTTTTACATGGACTTTTTATTATGAAAATCCAAAAAGAAAACACACATGGTGGATTAAATTAAATCCACAAATTTATAAAAAAGGATGGCTGCAATGGTTAAGTTTGGTGAAAAACATTTGGCTCACTTTATATCATTTTACCTGAAGTTGTCTAAGAACAATTGGGCCTTTGTGCTGTATATTAGCCCCAGATTAACAAAATGGACCAAGCACATTATATGGATGGATCCAATCTTTTACATTTTTTCACAAAATTCAGAATACCCTGGATTTGAAAATGGACTCCTATTGTCAAAAAAGACCAAGATAACCTTCTTTGTTTCTATTGTCAATTTCATGTTGGATGGTGGTCCAAAATGGACAAGGATTTGGACAAGATTGTAGCAGAAATAATTGCCATTGTAAATGATTATCAACAAGAATTTGAGTTCTAGAGAGTTCGAGCTTATCCTTCTACATCCAAATTGGATATAATGAAAAATGCAAAATCCTCTTATGAAGGATAAAAAATTAATATATAAATGTTTATGCCAATTAAAAGGAGAATTTTTGGCCACATTCAAATTTGACTCAAATTCTGATGAAGAGATGTAATCCCAATCCTCTCTTCACACCTGTCTAGCAGGAGAATCCCAAGATCCCTATGAGGATGAACATGATTCGGATCCTACTCCGACCATAGAGGATCTTTTTGATGCTATGCTTGAGATCATGTCCACGAAAAAGTTAAGAAGACTTTGCTCTCATGCCTCGTCAGATAAGGATAAGGATGACAAAAAGTAACCATCCCATGTGAAGGAATATCTTCACTTTTTGGCTGACGCACTAAACGACAAGAAGGTAACTTGCCTTTGACGCAAATGGCCAATCGACTCCAACTCATCTGGGACCCACCCCCATTATGCGTCTTTGCTTTTATAAAGCAACTTTTGACTTTTGTATAAAGATTTTTGTTTTTGTCTCTTCGGACTTGTAATTATAATTTTGGAATCCGCAACAGTTCTTTCCTTTGGTCTATATAAGGGACCCTTCACCCATTGTTGAAGCCACCACTCATTCTCTCCCTCTCTCTCTTGCTAATACACTTATCTCTTTCTCTCAATACTCTTGTGTTCTATTTTCATCTTATTGGTAAGATTTTCTATTTTATTGTTGTTGTTATTATTGTTTGTTGTTTACCTGGGAATATTTGGTATCAGAGCCATGACTCTGTTAATGGTAGCATAAATTAAGGTATGTAATTCTAAGTTTAAAGTTTGTATATACAGTTTATATGAATTATTGTTACTATTTTCCTTCTTCTCCATTGCTCAAGCAAGTGGTACAGTACTCAAGTCAAGCCTGGTTTTGCTATCTCTTGTCTTATACTCGCACAAATGGTTGGTATTCGGATGTGCCCGTAAGTCGTCGTAATATCCCGAACCTCTATTTATTTGAATTAATTAGAATTTTTAGTATTTGCATTGTTTAATGTTAATTATTGCCTCATTTGAGTCAAGAGTGACCAATGGGAGCTTATGTTGTAGCTTAAGCCTATAGGGTGAGACACATGAGATTATTTCTATGTGTATCATTTTATATACTCTTATATACACATAAAACACACACACACATAGACACACACACACCCGACTGGTTGAGAGAGGGAGAAGAGAGGAGAAAGAGGGAAGGGGAGATTGAAGGAAGAAGAGCTTGAATGAGAGGTGAAGGAAGAGATTGAAGCCATTAGAAGACTTGGGCAAGCTTGAAGAAAGGTAAGATTTCATCTCTTTCTACAATTGTATATGTGTATGTATTTATCTTGGTGGGTGGTGATGTTGGATTGTTCTAGGTGACTTCTTTGAGTCCCAAATTGATTGAATCTCAAGTATTGTAAGCCCAATTAGAAGATTTGAGAGTTTGGAATTGAAATCTCCAATTTATGCAAGTTAGGGCTTGGGTTCCAAAAACCCTAGATTTCCTTGATTTACTTGTTTAAAGTGTTTCATGTTGAGATATTGTGGTCCTCTTGGGTCAATTTTTGGACCCTAGAAGAATTGAAAGAGTTTGTGAGAATTTTGATAGAGTTTAGGTGAGATTTTGGGATTTTTCGGTTGGATTTTCATTTTTCCCAGGTAATGTGTCGACACCTTGGCCTCATGTGTCGACACATTAGCCCTAGAGGACTCCTAGATTAACTTTTTTCAGCTCATGTGTCGACACCTTGGCCTTATGTGTCGACACATCCCGGATTCGCTTTCTCAACTCTTACACTGTTTAGTAAAACAGGCATAACTTTCTCTAGAAAACTCGGATTGATGCACCGTTTGAAGAATTGGATAGTAGATTGATAGACCTTTGTATCCATATAAAGTTTGTACTCTAATTCCTTATAAATTAAGAGATACGGGAGTTTAAAGTTGACCTAAAATCTATGAGAACAACCTTGTTTTTCAGAATTTTAGTCCACCTTCCATGAGGCACAACTTCTTCACCCAAAATGTGTTTTTGGGCCATGACCTATCAAATTAAAGGCCTTTAACCCTATTTTCAAATGGAACTAACCTAGAGCGTGAACTCATCCTTGAGAGGTGGTTGGGATGCAATGAAGGAGTCGATGTCTCGGCTTTCATGTTCAAACCTTAACCTTATATTCTCGTTTTACATTGAGGCCTTGTCTTAGAGTTTAGCCTCGCTCTCTCGTTGTTTGAGTGAGGTGTTGATAAGTCAGAGTTAAGGGACTTATGTGCTTAGTCTCAGTTTACGTGTTATTGCTTTGCCTTGAAGTCTCGTATTAATATTTTTATACGTCTATGTGTATTTGTGTAGGAACACCTTGTTTAACACCCATTCTATCGGAAAGAGGTGAGTAACGATATGTCATGAGTAAGACCTATTACTCTCCAAATGCTTTCAAGTTTAATTACGTTTCATACATTTCTTTCCATTTATTTCAATACCCCAATGATTATGTTCAAGTATAAATGTCATGCTTTGAATTATATACAAACCTTACCTATGATATGAATTACAACCCACAGACTAGAATGTTCACATAAAGTAGATGTAAGATTCCTAACATATGACTCTAACTCAAGGTCTTTCGTGGCAAGACTTTAATTTAGCCCGATAGTCCTAGAATGGGGGACGTGAAATAAACTATCGACATGTAAGGTCTTTCGTGGCAAGACCCTAAACTAGCAACGATGGTCCTACGGTAGGGGACACGAAATAATCTATCGCCCTATTGGGAGACATCCCTTGGCTTAAAAGTCTAGATGCGACCTTTATGGTTACTATAACTGAGCATAGCTCTGATGATTGATTTAAAAGGCCTATGTATGACCTTTATGGTTACTATAACTGAGCTTAGCTCTTATGATTAGCATAAAACACTCTACATGCTAATGACTAAGCGTAGCTCTTAATGACTAACCCTAGTCTCATGATTGGCTTAAAGTACTCTATGTTGCTAATGACTAGGCGTAGCTCTTAATGACTAAGCCTAGCTCTCATGATTGGCCTAAAGAGCCTATGCGTGACCTTCAAGGTTACTATGTTGGCCTAAAGAGCCTATACATGACCTTCAGGGTTACTATGTTGGCTTAGAGAGCCTATGCGTGACCTTCATGGTTACTATGTTTGCCTAAAGAGCCTATGTGTGACCTTCAGAGTTACTATGTTGGCCTAAAGAGCCTATGCGTGACCTTTAGGGTTACTATATTGGCCTAAAGAGCCTATGCGCGACCTTCATAGTTATTATGTTGGCCTAAAGAGCCTATGCGTGACCTTCATGGTTACTATGTTGGCCTAAAGAGCCTATGGGTGACCTTCAAGATTACTATGTTGGCCTAAAGAGCCTTACACGTGACCTTTGTGGTTACTATGATGGCCAATACCAAAAAAACCTCTTAAGTGGGGTGAAGTGATGGATAGGTTGGCCTAATGTAAAGACATGACACACTTATGTTCCAAAATATGAAATATGACTTGTTTAAATGCTTCACAACGAGTCATGCATGTTTCCACAAGTATTAATGTCACGGTGTATCACTTCCTTTCAAGACACTATGATATGCCTTATAGTATCATGCCACGGTATGCTTATTATAGCTATGTTATGCCTTACGAAGTTATGTTATATGTTATGCCTCACTCCTATGATGCTATATTCGAAATGTTATAGTATTCCAATGTGATACTTATGCTATCTACGTTTCCAAGGCTACGCTTTATAAGTTACTAAGAATGGTAATATTTGATGTGTCCTATATTATATGGCGAGACAAGACGTACGCTCACAAGATATGGTATGTTATGCTCATGACAAGTTATGCCACGCTCTAATAGTTCATGCTACAACACGCCTGCCTCTCTTCTTCAACATTATGTTTTAGAAATGATGAAATGCTTGAATACAAAAGTCTATGCTTCATGGGTCTTTAAGATTATACTTATACGCTTTCTAAGTTCATGCCACTTATGCATAAATGTACCTCTATTATCATGTACATTAAATATACATGTAGTCTATGGTATTTTATGCTCATGCATTATTGTTATTCACTAAGCATTAGTTTATGTTTTTCTAAAAGTATTTTTAGGTGACTAAACTGGGAGGCCTTGAGGGAGGCCCATTACGTGGATATTTGGATTGCGGCTCACGGGCCTTATGTTACGTACTGATATAGGGGTTTGACCCTAATGTTTTGTAATATTAAAATATTATAACTGTGGTGGCCTTTGATAGGCCCATCTTGTGGAATGTTTATGTTTTAGAGGTTAGGCACCGCTCTGCTATGTATGACACACATTTTACTTTATGTTTATAAAGTTTTAATTTCACAATTATGTATCTTTTAAATGATAAATGCACTGGTGTTCAACCGGGGTTATGTAATGCGGCCTTGGGTAGCCAAGCTATTGGCCGGTTATGCACCCTAAATCCGTATAGGCCAGGTTCGGGGTGTGACAGTTATTGACAATTGTGCTTGCTTGATCAATGGATGGTAGCCTGAAAACACTAATAATATTTCATATTTTTCGTATAACGATATTTTATACAAGGAATTACATACTCTCGTCTTGCCATGATGAATCCTTTTCATCGTGCATCTTCTTTTAAGAAGATGATTAAAGAAGCTGAGGTTAATGAATACCCAGACTAAGTAGAAACTCTTAGTTAGTGGGTTATACCCTCTGTAAAACCTTCTTCTATCTATAAGATAGGTACCTTTGATTTAAAAGGAGTAAAAACTCTTAAAACAGTTGAACAAACTATAAATTTGAATTCTGAAGAACAAACAATCCAACTTTTGGACGCTATGGATATTATACGATATCAACATAAATATAATTTTCTACATATAGGACTCATACAAGTTAACTTTAAACCCCTTACCTTAAGTGGTTTATCAGCTAGTTTTTTAGCAGTCCTTCGAGTTGCTAGATGTCTCAACTGGAAATCTTCCCTTATGGGAACTATGCAATTTAGTGTTGCCCATGGACCAGTATACTTCAATGTATACTCAAATTTATAATTATCTCTTACAGACACCAATCTATTGGATACTGCGAGTTTGAATACCAAACTCCATGGCTATAATTTTAAGCCAGGATCTGAGCCATTATGTCTTAGTTATAGGATATATTATAAAGTTCTTCACACACTTACACCTAATTATAAGTTGTTTAGTTCATCTGGAAATACTGTTGTGATTGAATCTAATCTTCTTAGCTCTAATATAGCTACTAATTGTCAAATCACCTAGGATGAAATTCAATTCCCAAAAACATGGCAGCTTCAACAAGTTGTTCCACCTGCTCCTCTGATCTAAGAAGAAATGGATCAAATTATCCAAACTCCTAAAGGAGATATAGAGGTAAGATTTACTTCTGGCTCTTCTCAAGGAACGAGACCCCGATCTCTTTCTAGATCTTCTTCTACTAGATCTTTAGTTCCTCCTCATAAGATTTCACTTCCACAAACCTCTAGAGTTTCTACCTCTAGACTTTCTAATAATATTGAGTCTATTAGGATCTCTCTGACCAATAGATTCCTTATGGAATCCCTAAATCTTCAGTAGAAATACCTACTGCCTCTAAAATGGATTTTCGTCTTTAATGGATTTGAGTCTAGGAAGTGCAATAAGAGCAATCCTTAATAAGGAATTGTTTCAACTATATTATAAATATTTTTGTGATTGGTATTTTTCTAGTTTCAATCCTACTGAATTAGAAAATTAGAAAAGTCAATATTTTAATCATTTGAGTCAAACTCAACAAATAGAACATTTTGTTCTATGGTTTCTTCAATATTATGTGAAAACTTCCTATATTAATATGCTTGAAGAAAAAACTTGGATGATAAATACTGGGTGTGTTATTCATTCTGTTTTTTCCCCTACTGAACCTTTAAAAGTCACTAACTCTTCAACTTCACAAGTTCTAGAAGCTAATGCCAATGTTAAACCTTATGTGATTGATATAGTGTCTATCACTATGAAAGATTTGAATCAGGCTTTTAAACAAAGTAATTATACTAATTTATATTTGCAAACAATTGGTCAACAGTTATTGCATGTAGATCATAAGCTAGATTAATTACACACGAAGATTTTTCAAATGAAACTTCAAGAGGTTAAACCCTCTAAGAAAGCCAAGGCTACTTTCCAACCCCCAATGAAGGTTAAAGGATTTAAATTAGAATCTACAGACGAATTTGTTAATGTGTTGGAAAAGAAATTACAATCTTTTCAAATTTTTACTCTTTCTGTAAAATCAAATCATACTTCTGATCAAGATGATAACATTTATAATTTTGAATCCAAACTCAATAAAATTGAGGCTAAACCTAGGCGTTTAGAACATTATTATTATAAACGACCTACTCCTCAAGATATACTATTTGAGAAAAATGATAATTTTATTCAAAATAATTATTAAGGTAATTCCATCTATGAATGAAATCTTGATAGTCTTGCTGATAAACAGATATTTGACATGTATCATCGTATTTGTATGTATAGTACAATTTATAAACAGTGTAATAATAGTGATAAATCCATAACCTAAATGATAATTAGTGGGTTTATTGGTATCCTTAAAGGATGGTGGGATAATTATTTGTCTCCCACTGTAAAATCTGAAATCATAGATGCAGTCAAACAGGAACCTTCCCCAACGGATCCTAACAATTTTACGATCACGGAATAGTCAGTTTATACATTGATTCTAGCTATATATGAATATTTTACTGGAAGATATTCTAGTAATAATAAAAATATTAGGACACTCCTTCAAAATCTTGGATGTCCTACTCTTACTCATTTTAGATGGTATAAGGATGTATTCCTTAGTCGTGTTATACAACTTCCAGATGCTAATAGTGATCATTGAAAGTCTAAATTTATTGATGGTCTTGCCTTTCTCTTTACTGAAAGAGTGCAAAAAGCTGTTAGGGATCGAAATGATGGTATTTCTATTCCTTATTCTAACCATTCTTTTGGTAGTCTTATAGATACTTGTATCCAGAAAGGATTAGCTTTATATAATGACATTAAGCTAAAAAGTCAGATTAAAAAGCAATGACTTACTGAGAAGTCTCAACTTGGAGATTTCTATGATAATTTTGCCATGGATATGCCTAAACCTCCTCCAAATCGTCATATTCAATCTAAAAGGAAAAAGAAATCTTCTTTTAAGTCCAAATTCTCCTCTTATAGAAAAAAGAAACATACTCATGAAGCTTCTACAAGTCAACCTTCTAGAAAGTTTATCAAAAAATCTTCTTCTAAAAAGAAATCACCAACTTCTAAAAAAGAAATTAAATGTTGGAAGTGTGGCAAAATTGGCCATTACGCTAATAAATGTCTTACTAAAAAGAAATTAAATGAACTTCAAATTGATGAACAGTTAAAAGATACTTTAGCTAAATTATTTTTGAACAGTGAAAGTAAACCTGACGACTTTGAACCAGAAGGCTCTGAGTCACATGAATTAGTCCAGGTTCAATAAGATGATATTTCGTCTTCTAGTGACACTGAACCAGACAATAAAGACTCTTGTCGATGTAATTATAACTACTATAAAGCCATTGTTGATATGCATGGTTTAGGGATTAGTATGCTAAAGGTATTTAAGCCTATTTTCAAATGAAATTGAGCTAGAATGAAGGCTTATTATTCTAATGTAAATGAGATGCAATGAAGGAATCGGTGTTCAATGATTCATGTTTTAAACCTCAACTTTTATATTTTTGCCTTGCATCAGAGTCTTATATTTGATGCTTCTATATACTCTATGTGTAGGAACATCCTTGTTTATCACCAATCCTAAAGGATAGAGGTGAGTAACGATATGCCATGAGTAAAACCCTATTACTTTCCAAATATTTTAAGTCTAGTTACATCTCATGCAATGTTTTTCATGTGATTTCAATGCATTAATATTTATGCTCAATTCTAAATGTCATACTTTTAAATGTATGCAACTTATACTTACGCTGTGAATCAAAACCCATGGACTAGAATGTTTACATGAAAGAGATGTAAGATTTTCAATGTACGATGCCAACTCGAGGTCTTTCGTGAGAAGACCTTAAACTAGCAATGATGGTCTTACGGTAGGGGACGTGAAATAATCTATCGCTATGTTGGGAGTTGTCCCTTGGACTAAAGAGCCCTATGTGTGTGACCTTTAAGGTTACTAATGTGGAGCTTAGCTCTGATTTTGGCCTAAAGAGCTCTATGTGTGACCTTTACGGTTACTAATGCGGTGCCTAGCTCTAATGTTGGCTTAAAGAGCCCTACGTGTGACCTTTAGGGTTATTAATGCGGAGCTTAGCTCTGATGTTGGCCTAAAGAGCCCTATATATGACTTTTAAGGTTACTAATGTGGAGCCTAGCTCTGATGTTGGCCTAAAGAGCTCTATGTGTGACCTTTAAGATTACTAATGCGAAGCCTAGCTTTGATGTAAAAACATAACACACTTATATTCTAGAGTGAGAAATATGATTTGTTCAATGCTTCATGACAAGTTATGTATGTTTCCACAAGTATTAATGTCACGGTGTATCTCTTATTTTTACGATATTATGATATGTCTTACAGTACCATGCCATGGTATGCTTATCACAAACTACGTTATGCCTTACGTGGTCATGTTACGATTTACATCTCACTCCTATGATACTATATTTGAAATGTTATAACATTTTAGTATGAAAGCTCACGATATAGTGTTTCAATATGATCTTATGTAACCTATGTTTCAAATCTATGCTTTATTCGTTTTCGAGAACAACAATATTTGATGTATCTAATGTTATACGACGAGCTAAGATATACTCTTACAAGTTTATGATATGTTATGCTCATGACAAGCTATGTCATGCTCTACGAGATCATGCTACAACATACCTGTTTCTCTTTTTCAATAATATGTTTTAGAAATGATGAAATGCTTTAATACGAAAGCCTATGCCACATGTGTTTTCAAGCTTACGCTTATACGTTTCTAAGTTCATGCCAATGATGAAATGTTTTAATACGAAAGCCTATGCGACATATGTTTTCAAGCTTACGCTTATATGTTTCTAAGTTCATGTCATATTTGCATAAATGTACCTATATTGTCATGTGCATTAAATAGAAATGTTAGTTCATGGTATTTTATGCTCGTGCATCATTGTTATTCACTAAGTATTAGCTTACTTTTTCTAAAAATGTTTTTAAGTAACCAAACTGGGTGGCCCTAGAGGGAGGCCCATTATATGGATATTTGGATTGTGGCCTATGGGCCTTATGCCATGTATTGACATTAGGCTGGACCCTTAATGTTTTGTAAACTTGTAATGATATACATTTGTGATGGCCTTGCATTAGGCCCATATGAATGTTTATGTTTTGAAATTAGGTACAGCTCTGCCATATATGACACGTATTATTTTAAGTTTATAAGTTTTAAATTCCACAAGTATGTAACATTTTAAATGATCATACACAGGTTTTCAATTGGTTCATGTAATGCTGCCTTGGGTAGCCAAGTTACTGGCCGGGTATGTATCCTAAATTCGTATAGGCTAGGTTACTGGATGTGACAGTGTGGTATCAGAGCCATAGGTTGATACCGTAAGATTGAGTCATGTCTAGATAGAATTCTAGATTTGACTTGAATATGTGCTATGTGGACGTATATGTAAGCTATGGGTATAAGGATGTGCCAAAGTGTATTACGTATAATAATAATATGTTTCATGCTTGACCGCTTGTTTGCATATGTATGAATTGTATGTTGCCAAGAGGAAGGAGTCGTAAAGGAGCCAGAGAGCTCGAGGACTATATGGATCATATTAAAAAGATCTTGGCCAGACTTGTTCAAGTGGCTCATCACTTGCATACGGCTCCGGTACCTCGCAAATATGTTTTGTATGTGTCCTTGCTATTCAAAAAATTCATTTATGTGATAGGATCTTGTTGATTCTGGCTCCACGCATTCGTTGTCTTATATTTGTTGCTAAATAATTGCATACCTCTTTGAAACCATTATATTATGTTTTATTCACCTTTTGTCACCCAGAGATTTCGTGGTATGTGATAGGATTTATAATCTTTGTGGAAATATTGTTAATGATATGTCCATGCTCGTAAATCTTATATATTTAGAAATGCACAATTTTGATGTCATCTTAGGAATGGAATTGTTTTGCTTGTATCATGCCAATATTAATTGTGAACTTAAGTGAGTTGGGTTTTACTCTTTTGCCCGTCTGGGACTTGTTTTCGAAGGAGTGAGCATTATGCCTTCTCCCTATCTCATTTCATCCTCGCAAGCACGTCGTGTAGACCACAAGGGAATCCCACCATCCTTGGAGGATATCCATGTCGTTTGGGAGTTCTTGAGGTCTCACGTAATGAGTTTCTTGGACCCTTAATGGATCAGGAGATTGAGATTCGAGAAGCAATGTCCCGTTTTGTTTGAATGATGATTTATATCTAGTTTGGGGACCAAACTTATTTAAGGGAGGAATGATGTAGTGGAACTTTTATTTCTTGTATTAATGTGAAGTTTTAACTATTGTATTATCTTATTTCATTTTGGAGTCGAAGTTGACCAATCGAGACTCGTGTTGTAATGTATGCCTTATGTGTGAGACACATGGGATTAATTCCCCTGGTTGTCTCCTAATTTCACACACATCCACACACACTTTCGGCTGAAGGAAGAAAATAAAAGAGATAGAAGAAGACGAGAAGAAGGAAGAAAGAGAAAGGAATCAAGAGGGAAGATCAAAAGGAGATGCCAAGAAGAAAATTGGAACCATTGATGAAGCTTGAGGGGACTTGGAAGAAGGTAAGATTTCACCAACCTTTGTATGAGCATGTATATATATGTGTTATATTTGTGTTGGGTGACTCTTTTGAGTCCTAATTGTTTAGATTTGGAGAGTTTGTAAGCTTCCATAAATGGATTGGGAGTTGGGATTGAAAACCCCCAAATTTGTGCATGTTGGATTTGAGATTTCAAACCCTAGATCTCTTTGATTTACTTGTTGGTTTAGCTTCATTTTGAGATATTGTAATCTTCTTGGGTGAATCTTTGAACCCTAGAAGCATTAGTAGAGTTTGGGATGGTTTGGATTTGAACATCTAGAGCTTAGAGAACCCATTTTCGAACCAAAATGTGCTAAGTTTAGGGGTGGCCATGGGTCATTCGGATTGGTTGTGTAGAGTTTGGGGGTAGCCATGGGTCATTCAGATGGGTTGTGCAAAATTTGGGGGTGGCCATAGGTCATTCAGACAGGTTGTTCGGATGGGTTGCACAAAGTTTGAGTGTGGCCAGGTTCGGACGGGTTGCGCAGACTTTGAGGGTGGCCACGAGTTGTTCAGATGGGTTGTTTAGATGGGTTGTGCAGAGTTTCGGGGTGGCCACAAGTCGTTCGGAAGGGTCATGCAAAGTTTGGGGGTGGCTACGGGACATTCGGACGGGTTGCTAACAACTCTAATCCTTTTTGGTAAAACGGGTATAACTTGCTTTAAAAAATCCAGATTGATGCACAATTTGAAGCATTGGAAAGTAGACTTACAGATCTTTATACCCATATAAAGTTTGTACTCTAAATCCTAATAGATTGAGTGTCACGACCTATAACCCGGCCTATACGGATTAGGGTACATGACCGGCCAGTAGCAAGGCTACCCGAGCCGCATTACATTAAACCGGTTGATCACCTGTGCATAATCATTTAAAATGATGCATAATTGCAGAATAAAAACTTTTGTAACTTGAAATATAAACCGTGTCATACATGATAGAGCTGTGCCTAATCCAAAACATAATATACATAAGGACCTAATCAAGGTCTACTGAAGTTATAGCATTATATCATTACATCATATTGGGTCCAGCCCTCAAACATAATACAAAACATAGGCCCGCAGGCCGTAACTCAAAATCCACATATGGCCTCGCTCTAGGGCCTCCCGGATTGGCTACCTGAAAATTATTTGAAAACACGTAAGCTAATGCTTAGTGAATAACAATGATGCATGAGCAAGAAAATATCATGGACTAGTATTTATGGGACGTACAAGGATAGATAATCATTTATGCATAAGCAATGAGCTTTTGAACCTTTAAAGCGTAAACTTGGAACTCATAGATAACGTAACCATCATTTGAAACGTTTAACATTTCAAAACATAGTATCATGAGAAGAGATGCAACATAATATTATTCTTGAGATAACATTTCATATCTTGTCGTAAAACATGTGAACATATCATAGTTCTAAATTCAAAACATAAGTGTGCTACAACTCGACATGTGAGCTAGGCTCCATAGTAACCATGTAGGTCACGATAAGGCTCTTTAGGCCAGGGACGTCTCCCAACATAGATAGTTTATTTCCGGTCCCCTATCGTAGGACTAGATAATTTATTTCCTGTCCCCTATCATAGGACTAGATAGTTTATTTCACGTCCCCTATCGTAAGACTATCGGGCTAGATTAAAGTCTCGCCACGAGAAGACCCGAGTTGGCACCATACATTAGAAATTTAGCATCTCTTTCGTTTAAACATTATAGTCCATGATTTTCATTCATAACATAAGTATGGCTTGCATGCATTTCAAGGTATGACATTTATACTTGAACATAAACATTGATGCATTGAAAATATATGGAAAACATTGCATGATATGTAGGTGAATTTAAAACATTTGGAAATTTATAGAATTTTACTCATGGCATATCGTTACTCACCTCTCTCCGATAGGATGGGTGGTAGACAAGGTGTTCCTACACAAAATGCACATAGAAGTATGGAAATATCAATACAAGACCTCAAAGCAAAGCAACAACGTAAAACAAGAACAAAAGGTTGAGGTTTGAACATGAAAGCCGGTACATCGACTCCTTCATCGCGTCTCAACCACCCCTCAAGGAAGATTTCGCACTCTAGCTTAGTTCCATTTGAAAATAGGCTTAAAGTGCTTTAATTTGATAGTTCATAGGCTAAAAACACATTTCGGATGAAGAAGTTATGCCCCATAGAAAATGGGTTAAAAGTTTGGAAGAAGAATGTTACTGGCAGAATTTTGGGTCAACTTCAAAATTCAATATCTCTCAAACCACAAGGAATTAGAGTACAAAATTTATATGGATACAAAGATCTATGAGTCTACTATCCAATGCTTCAAACGGTGTATCAATCCGAGTTTTGTAGAGAAAGTTATGCCCGTTCTACGAAACAGTGTCTGAGTTGGAAAGTGAAACCGGGGCTGGACGAAGGTGTCGGCTCCAGAAACAAATCTGGGAGTTCTCTGAGCAAAAGTGTCACCTCCGGAGACTGAGGAGTTGCCTCCAGAGCTGAAGAAACAAATCGGGGAGTTATCTGGACAAAAGTGTCGCCTCCGGAGACTAAGGAGTCGCCTCCTAAACTAAATGAATAAATTTGGGAGTGCACTGAGACAAGGAGTCGCCTCCACAAAATGAGGTGTCCACTCCAAAGCTAAATACCCAGGTTTCACCCGAAAATCTCCAAACCTCACTCAAATCAAAACCAAACTCCATCAAAACTCTCACAAACCCTTCCAATGCTTCTAGGGTTCAAAGATTTATCCAAGAAGACCACAATAACACAAAATCAAACATTTTAAACAAGAAAATCGAAGGGATCTAGCGTTTTAGGAACCCAAGCCTTAACTTGCATAAGTTGGGGATTTCACATCCCAATCCCTCAACTCTTTCCATGGGGCTTTCAACACCCTAAACTTAGCTAATTTGGGACTCAAAAGAGTCACCCACAACAGTACAACAACACACCACACAAAGATAGATACATACACATATACCATTGGAGAGGAAGATGGAACCTTACCTTTCTTCAAATTTGATTAACTCTTCTATTGCTTCAAGCTCTTTCCTCAAGCTTCTTCGTCCTCTTTCTCTTCTCTTCTTCCCCCTCTCTACCTTCTCAATCGGCTGAGCATAAGTGAGTGGTGTGCACTTATGTGTATAAAAGATGATACACATGGGAATAATCCCATGTGTCTCACCCAAAGGCTTAAGTTACAACATAGGCTCTCATTGGTCATTTTGATCCAAAAGGAGAAATAATTAACATCAAACATTATATATACTAAAAATTCTCATTAATAGAAATAAATAGAGGTTTGGGATATCACATTGAGAGATATTCAAGTTTAAAGCTAACCCCAAATTTCTGTTAGCAACATTGTTCTTCAGAATTTTAGTTCATTTTTCATAGGACATAACTTCTTTATTTGAAATGTATTTTTGATCCATGACCTATCAAATTAAAGGTATTTAAGCCTATTTTCAAATGAAATTGAGCTAGAATGTAGGCTCATTATTCTGATGTAAATGGAATGCAATGAAGGAATCGGTGTTCAAGGATTCATGTTTTAAATCTGAACTTTTATATTCTTGTATTGCATTGGAGTCTTGTGTTTGATGCTTTTATGTATTCTATATGTAGGAACACCCTTATTTAGAACCAATTCTGAAGGATAGAGGTGAGTAACAATATGTCATGAGTAAAACCCTATTACTTTCTAAATGTTTTAAGTTTAGTTACATCTCATGCAATGTTTTTCATATGATTTCAATGTATCAATATATATGCTCGATTCTAAATGTCATACTTTTAAATGTATGCAATTTATACTTACGTTGTGAATCAAAACTCATGGACTAGAATGTTTACATGAAAGAGATGTAAGATTTTCAATGTATGGTGCCAACTCGAGATCTTTCGTGGGAAGACCCTAAACTAGCTATGATGGTCCTACGATAGGGGACGTGAAGTAATCTATCGCCATGTTGGGAGATGTCTCTTGGACTAAAGAGCTTTATGTGTGTGACCTTTAAGGTTACTAATGTAGAGCTTAGCTTTGATGTTGGCCTAAAGAGTCTTATGTGTGACCTTTAAGGTTACTAATGCGAAGCCTATCTCTGATGTTGGCTTAAAGAGCCATATGTGTGACTTTTAAGGTTATTAATGCAGAGCCTAGCTCTGATGTTGGCTTAAAGAGCCCTATGTGTGAATTTTAAGGTTACTGATGCAGAGCTTAGCTCTGATGTTGGCTTAAAAAACCTTATGTGTAACCTTTGAGATTACTAATGCGGAACCTAGCTCTGATGTAAAGACGTAACACACTTGTATTCTAGAGTGAAAAATATGATTTGTTCAATGCTTCACGACAAGGTATGTATGTTTCCACAAGTATTAATGTCACGATATATCCCTTATTTTTACGATATTATGATATGCCTTACAGTACCATGCCATGGTATGCTTATCACAAGTTACGTTATACCTTACATGGTCTTGTTATGATTTGCATTTCACTCCTATGATACTATGTTTGAAATGTTATAACATTTTAGTATAAAAACTCACGATATAATGTTTCAATATGATCTTATGCTACTTATGTTTCAAATCTTTGCTTTATTCATTTTCAAGAACAACAATATTTGATGTGTCTAATGTTATACAACGAGCTACAATATACTCTTACAAGTTTATGATATGTTATGCTCATGATAAGCTATGTCATACTCTACGAGATCATGCTACAACATGCCTGCCTCTCTTTTTCAATATTATGTTTTAGAAATGATAAAATGTTTTAATACGAAAGCCTATGCCACATGTGTTTTCAAGCTTATGCTTATACGTTTCTAAGTTCATGCCAATGATGAAATGTTTTAATACGAAAGCCTATGCCACATGTGTTTTCAAGCTTATGCTTATACATTTCTAAGTTCATGCCAATGATGAAATGTTTTAATACGAAAGCCTATGCGACATGTGTTTTCAAGTTTACGCTTATATGTTTCTAAGTTCATGCTATATTTGCATAAATGTTTCTCTATTGTCATGTATATTAAATAGAAATGTTAGTCCATGGTATTTTATGCTTGTGCATTATTGTTATTCACTAAGCATTAGCTTACTTTTTCAAAAAAATTTGGTGTCCAAACCTCAGCTTATGAAGAAGAAGGGTACTGTTCACGCACTTGGTGAAGAGAGTGCAAATACAAAGGTGATGGGGAAGGGTCTTGTCTCCACTACTTTGGGTTTGGGAAATAGGGTGCAGCATGCTTCCATGGGTGAAGAGAGTGCACATGCAAAGGGGATGGAGAGAGGTCTTGTCTCCACTACTTTAGGTTTGAAAAATGGAGTGCAACATACTTACTTGGTTGAAGGAAAAGCTGGAGATAAGTTTGCCACAGCAGAAGTCAACCAAGCATGGAAGTAGCATGGGGGGGGGGGGGGCATGGTCAACAAACCTGGTGAGAAGCAAAGTGGTCCCAATGGTCCAAGTAAGTGGGTTTCCATTTTAAAGTCAAAGAAAGGCTCTTTTATGAATCTTGAATATTTTATACCTGAAATGGGAAATGGTCGAGTTAAAGTTAAACTTCCTTCGAAAGGCTGCCCAAGGTGTTGAGTTGTGGGAAAATACTATAGTTGGGTACTTTATACAAAATAAACTACCATTTAATTTAGTCAACAACATTGCCAAGAAATTATGGAATAAACTTGGGTTTGATAAATTGTTGACCACTAATAAGGGGTTCTATTATTTTAAGTTTTCATCAGCTATGGGTTGTGAACGGGTCATAGAGAATGGACTATGGCACTTTGTTGGGCATCCTATATGCCTAAGAAAATGGCAACTCCATATGAACCTTAGTAAGGATCGTTGTAAATCAGTCCCCATTTGGGTTAATGTCTATAATGTTCCTTTGGAATTATGGACTGCAAAAGGTCTAAGTTATGTGGCTAGTGTATTGGGAAAACCCCTATATCCTGATAACTTAACTGAAGAATTAAAGAGAATAAACTTTGCTAGAATTTGTGTGGAAGTTAATGCTGAATCTAAACTTCCAGTTTACTTTGGTCTAGAGGTGGAAGGTAGGGGTGTTGTTAGAATAGCTATTGAGTACAATTGGGTTCTGAAGATTTGTGAATTTTGCAAAGAATTTGGGCATGTAGTGAGCAAGTGCAACAAGGTGATTAAACAAGAATGACAAGTTAAAAAGAATTCAGTAGTAGAGATTGCAAATGAAGAGGGCTGGACAAAAGTTAAGCGCAAAGGGAAGGGGATAACTATTGATGAAGATACTACAAGTGCTTCAAGTTTAGTTGGTCCAAGTGGTGCTGGGCAATTAGAGGAGATGTTGTCTACTACTCCGAGGGCAATAGATGCCATTCCAAGTGGTGTTTGCAGAGGTGATCAATTTGTAGCCATGAAACCAGCCAATCTGATGATGAAACCTGTTGTTGAGGTCATAACTCTCAATAGAATTCAACAATTGGACAAGATAGAAGATATTGAAGACATGGAAACTAGTAGGGATGGTTAGTCAAATTTGATGGCAACTCCTGATGCAAATCCTTTAGGAGACAAGGTAGCGGTAGTTGATGAAGTTGATCAAAAGAGACAACAGAATAAAAGCAAGAATGAGAAGAAAAGAAGACAGAGCTCAGCTAGTAGCTCTAAGTGGAGCACCTCCTTTTCTAAGTAATTAATGTCGTTTGCTTGCTGAAATGTGAGAGGTCTCAATGACCTCTCCAAGCATTGAGAAATCAAAGATTTTGTTAGGAGGCACAACATTTGGTGTTTTGGTTTTTTAGAAACTAGAGTGAAGTTGGAGAATAAAGATTCAATCTGCCAGGGGCTGATGAAGAATTGGGATTTCATCCATAATTATAACACTAATGGGGATGGTAGAGTTTGGGTTGGGTGGAATTCAAATTTTGTGAAATTGGATGTTCTAAGCATGTCTAACCAAATTATTCATTGTAAGATCTTTCTTATTGAGCAAAAAATCCATTGCTACATTTCTTTCGCTTATGGTTTACACACTGTAACCCTTAGAAGGCAGCTTTGGAGGGATCTTGAGCAATATGCAAATCTGGTCTATAATGAACCTTGGCCTGTCATGGGTGATTTTAATGCTATAAGATCTCCTTTTGAGAGGAAGGGGGGAAGCACTGATTGGCCTAGTTTCATGGATGAATTTAATGAGTGTCTTGTGGAGGCTGAGCTGGATGATCTTTGATATGGAGGTTTCCATTTTACTTGGAACAGTGGATGTGCTATGAATTATATCCTAAGAAAAATTGATAGAGCTCTTGTTAATAGCTGTTGGAACTCTAAGTTCAAATTTTCTTCAGCAGAATTCTTTCCTTTTGGGGTTTTAGATCGTAGCCCTATTTTGGTTTGCTCGGAGCTCCATATGAAGGAAGGTACTAAACCATTTAAATTCTTTAATTTTTGGACTGAGTATGAGGAGTTTTAACCTACAGTGTAGCAAGCTTGGAATACTGTTATTGATAGGTACCCAATGTACCGAGTTTGCAAGAAGCTGAAGATGGTGAAAGCTAGTTTGAAGAAACTAAATAAGAAGAAGTGTTATGATATTTCACTGTGAGTTAATGAAGCTAGAGATGAGTTGCTTAATCTTCAAAGACAATTAGAGGCAAATAGTGGGGATCCTGGGCTTGTGGCCAAGGAGAAAGAGAGCCTTTCCAAACTTAATACTTTGAATAACCAAGAGGAGAGCTTTGCCAAGCAAAAGAGCAGAATTTTGTGGCTGAATGAAGGGGATCAGAACACCAATTTTTTTCTTCAAGTCAGTAAGGAATAGAGTAAATAGGAATAAAATCTCCTCCACAAAGAAGGAGGACAGTACTATAGTGGAAGATATTAAAGAGGTCAAAGAGGAATTTGTAAAGTACTTCCAGAACTTGTTGGGCAAAGAAAATGATGTGAAGTATCCAAGGAAACAAGAACTTCAGCAATATATTAGTAAAGTGATTTCTGAAGAAACAGCTGCAAATATAGCCAGGAATGTCACGAAAAATGAGATTAAGCAAGTGCTATTTAACTTAAATCCAAACAAGGCCCCTGGTCCTGATGCTTTCAATGGTTTTTTCTTTAAGAAAGCCTGGCTTGTAATTGGAAAGGAGGTGGTTGCTACCATTAAATCATTCTTTGGTTCTGGTCGTTTGTTAAAGGAAGTTAATGCTACAATTGTAGTTTTAATCTCCAAAGTTCCAAATCCCATAACCTTAAAGGACTATCGACTTCTCTCTTGTTGCAATACTCTGTACAAATGCATTATTAAGATTATTGCGAATAGAATTAAGAGTTTGCTACCTCTAGTTATTGATGAAGCCCAATCAGTTTTCATTCAAGGAAGGAAGATTTGTAATAACATTTTACTTGCTCAAGAACTTATGAAAGGCTATCATAAGAACAAGTTGGCTAAATGTGTTGTGAAGGTAGATCTCATGAAGGCCTATGACTCAATCAGATGGGAATTTGAGTTGGATGTTTTGGAGCTTATGGGATTTCTGAAAAAGCTAAGGAATTGGATACAGGTTTGCATCTTTTCTCCTATGTACTCAATCAGCCTTAATGGTGCCCTAGAGGGCTTCTTTCCTGGAGCTAAAGGCTTGAGGCAAGGTGATCCTTTATCCCCTTACTTTTTTGTAATTTGTATGAATGTTCTATCTCAAATTATTCAGCAGCAAGTGAAGAGGAACCCTAATTTTCAGTTTCATTGGAGATGCAAGAAAAGTAGCTTAACCCATCTTTGTTTTGCTAATGACTTGATGCTTTATTGCAAGGGTGAGATTGCTTCTGCTAGGATTTTAAAGGAGGCTTTGGATACATTTTCTAAATTCTCAGGTCTTGTTCTTAATTATGCTAAGAGTAATATATTTCTCATTGGTTTGGATGATCATGGGAGGGAGCAATTGTTAAATCTCTTCAAGTTCCAGCCAGGTGTGCTTCCAATTCGGTACTTGGGGGTCCCCTTGATTTCTTCTAAGTTGAAACCTGAAGATTGCAATAACTTGGTTGATAGAATTGTGAGCAAGGCCAAGTCTTGGACTAGTAAGTTCCTCTCTTATGCTGGCCGGTTGCAGCTCATCAAATCAGTTTTATTTAGCATGCAGAGCTACTGGTGTGCCCACTTCATTATACCAAAGGAAGTTTTGAAGAAAATTGATCAATATTTTAGAGCTTTTCTTTGGAAAGGACCTGATTTAAAGAATACTGGAGCTAAGGTTAATTGGGAAGAGGTTACTAAGCCAAATGATGAAGGTGGTCTAAGCATAAAGAAGTTGGTGGATTGGAACCAAGCTAATATAGCTAGATACATCTGGTTGTGCCAATCTTCTACAACCTCTTGTTAGGTGAAATGGGTCAGAGCTAATCTTCTAGTTAGAAGTCAATTCTGGGTGGCTAAGGTTCCTTGGGATTGCACTTGGTCTTGGAGGAAAATTCTGCACCTAAGAGATATCATAAGGCCTTTGATCAAGTACAAAATTGGGGAAGGCTCACAGGTTTCCCTTTGGTATGATAACTGGCTGCCAATGGGACCTATACATTAAAGAATGGGGGATAGAGTGATCTATGATTCTGGGCTAGGCAAAGAAGCAAAAGTCAGCTCTATTATTAGAGACAACTAGTGGCATTGGCTTGTGGCAAATTCCATAGAGTTGATGGAGCTCAAGAGGTGTATATCTTGTATTCCACATCCTAATAGCTCTTATAGTGATCAAGCTATATGGATTCCAAGAAAAAATCACCAATTTTCAGTTAGATCAGCTTGGCAAAGTATTAGAAACCATAGTCCTTAAGTGGAGTGGGTTGAAGTTGCTTGGTTTAAGAAGGCTATTCCTAGATATAGCTTCATCCTTTGGCTTGCTATTCGAGAAAGATTAGCCACCCAAGACAAACTTGCTGCCTATGGTATGTTAAATGACATGTGTTGTGTGTTTTGTAGAGATAAAATTGAAGACCACAACCATCTCTTCTTCTAGTGTTCGATCACTAACAGATTGTGGGTGCAGCTGCTAGCAAAATGTAACGCCCAATGCTTGAGTAATGAGTGGCAAGGGATTGTAGCTTAGGCTTGCACCTTGAAGGGGGAGGCTTTGAAGAATATTCTATGTATGTTAATGCTATCCACCACTATTTATATCATTTGGAAAGAAAGAATGATAGATTAATGGCTAACAAGTGTATGGACATGAAGGCAATGCTCAATGATATAGTATTTCAAGTTTGTAATAGAATGGCTAGTTTGCGAGGCTTTCATGGAACGACTCCAAATAGGGATCTCCAGCAGATATGGCAGATTCCCAATGATATTTTCAAGAACTAAGGGCAGCTGTTTTTGCTATTTGTTTAGTTCTTATAGTTGTTAAGTTAAGTTAGCTTGTGTTGTGTACTTTTCTTAGCTAGTGCTAACTGGGTTCTTTTGTTTGTTTAGTGGTTATCTTTCTTGATTATCCTTATCCTTTGACATGGGGTATGCCCCTTGTATTTGTACTTGATCTTTTGATATTTTTTGTCTATATATTGTTTCTTACTTAGCATAAAAAAAAAATATTTTTAGGTAACCAAACTGGGAGGCCTTAGAGGTAGGCCCATTATGTGGATATTTGGACTATGGCGTATGGGCCTTGTGTCATGTACTGATGTTGGACTGGACCCTTAATGTTTTGTAAACTTATAATGATATACATTTGTGATGGCCTTGTATTAGGTCCATATGTATGTTTATGTTTTGGAATTAGGCACACATCTGCCATGTATGACACGTATTATTTTAAGTTTATAAGTTTTAATTCTGCAACTATGTAACATTTTAAATGATCATACATAGGTGTTCAATTGGTTTATGTAATGCCGCCCTGGGTAGCCAAGCTACTGGCCGGTCATGCACCCTAAATCCGTATAGGCCAAGTTACAGGACGCGACAACGTGGTATCAGAGCCATAGGTTGACACCGTAAGATCGAGTCATGTTTAGATAGAATTCTAGGTTTGACTTGTATATGTGCCATGTGTATGTATATGTAAGTTATGTGTATAATGACATGCCAAAGTGTATTACGTATAGTAATGCTATGTTTCATGCTTGACCATTTGTTTGCATACGTATAAATAGTATGCTGTTAAGAGGAAAGGGCTGTAGAGGAGCCAGAGAGCTCGAGAACTGAATAGATCGTATTAAAAGGATCTTGGCCAGACTTGTTCAAGTGGCTTAACACTTGCATACGTCTCCGGTACCTCCCAAGTATGTTTTGTATGTGTCCTAGCTATTTGAAACTTTCATTTATGTGATAGGATCTTGTTGATTCTGGCTCCATGCATTCGTTATCTTATATTTATTCTTAAATAATTGCATACCTCTTCGAAACCATTATATTATGCTTTATTCACCTTTTGCCACCTGGAGATTCCGTGGTATGTGATTGGATTTATAATCTTTGTGGGAATCGTTTTAATGATATGTCCATGCTTGTAAATCTTATATCATTAGAAATGCACTATTTTGTTGTAATCTTAGGAATGGATTGATTATCCCCTTATCATGCCAATATTGATTGCGAACTTAAGTGAGTTGAGTTTTATTCTTCTACCCATCTGGGACTTGTTTTCGATGGAGTGAGCATTGTGACTCCTCCATATCTCATTTCGTCCATGCAAGCACATCATTTAGACCACAAGGGAATCCCACCATCCTTGGTAGATATCCATGTTGTCCGGGAGTTCTTGAGGTCTCACTTAATGAGTTGCCTTGACCCTTAATGGATTAGGAGATTGAGATTCGAGAAGTGATGTCCCGTTTTGTTTGAATAATGAGTTGTATCAAGTTTGGGGGCCAAACTTATTTAAGGGAGGAATGATTTAATACCCTGAACTTTTATTTCCTGAATTAACGTGAAGTTTTAACTCTTTTATTATCTTATTTCATTTTGGAGTCAAAGTTGACCAATCAAGACTCGTGTTGTAATTTACGCCTTATGTGTGAGAAACATAGGATTAATTCCCATGATTGTCTCCTAATTTCACCCTCACACACACACACACCCACACACACTTTTGGCTGAAGGAAGAAAACAAAAGAGATAGAAAAAGACGAGAAGAAGGAAGAAAGAGAAAGGAATCAAGAGGGAAGATCAAAAGGGGATGCCAAGAAGAAACTTGGAACCATTGATGAAGCTTGAGGGGGCTTGGAATAAGGTAAGATTTTACCAACCCTTGTATGGGCATGTATGTATATATGTGTTATAGTTGTGTTGTGTGACTCTTTTGAGTTCTAATTGTTTAGATTTGGAGAGTTTGTAAGCTTCCATAGATGGATTGGGAGTTGGGGTTGAAAACCCCCAAATTTGTGTATGTTGCATTTCAGATTTCAAACCCTAGATCCCTTTGATTTACTTATTGGTTTAGCTTCATTTTGAGATATTATAATCTTCTTGGGTCAATCTTTGAACTCTAGAAGCATTAGTAGAGTTTGAGGTGGTTTGGATTTGAACATCTAGGGCTTAAATAACCTATTTTTGAATCAAAATGTACAGAGTTTAGGGGTGGCCACAGGTCATTCAGACCGGTTGTTCGGATGGTTTGGCAGAGTTTGGGGGTGGCCATGGGTCATTCGGATGGGTTGTGAAAAATTTGAGGGTGGCCACGGGTCATTCGGACAGGTTGTTTGAATGGGTTGTTCGGACAGGTTGCATAGAGTTTGGGGGTGGCCACAGGCCGTTCGGATGGGTTGTGCAAAGTTTGAGTGTGGCCATGGGTCGTTCGGACATGTTGTTTGGGCTAGTTGCGTAGAGTTTGGGAGTGGCCACAAGTTGTTCGGATGAGTTGTTTAGACAGGTTGTGTAGAGTTTGGGGGGAGCCACGGGTTGTTTGGATGGGTTGCTAACAGCTTCGACACTGTTTAGTAAAACATGCATAACTTGCTCTAGAAAATTCGGATTAATGCACCATTTGAAGCATTAGGAAGTACACTCATAGACATTTGTATCCATATAAAGTTTGTACTACTTATAGATTGAGAGATATTCAAATTTAAAATTGACCTCAAATTTCTGTCTGCAACATTATTCTTCAGAATTTTAGTCCATTTTTCATTAGACATAACTTATTCATTTGAAGTGTATTTTTGACCCTTGACCTATCAAATTAAAGGTATTTAAGCCTATTTTCAAATGAAATTGAGCTAGAATGTAGGCTCATTGTTCTGATATGAATGAGATGCAATGACGGAATCGGTGTTCAAGGATTTATATTTTAAACCTCAACTTTTATGTTCTTGCATTACTTTGGAGTCTTGCATTTGATGCTTCTATATACTCTATGTGTAGAAACACCCTTGTTAAACACCAATCCTCAATGATAGAGGTGAGTAACGATATCTCATAAGTAAAACTCTATTACTTTTCAAATATTTTAAGTCCAGTTACATCTCATGCAATGTTTTTCATATGATTTCAATGCATTAATGTTTATACTCAATTATAAATATCATACTTTTAAATGCATTCAACTTATACTAATGTTATGAATTGAAACCCATTGACCATAATGTTTATGTGAAAGAGATGTAAGATTTTGATTGTACGGTGCCAACTTGAGGTGTTGGTGGCAAAATCCCAAACTAACAACGATGGTTCTACGATAGGGGATGTGAAATAATCTATCGCCTCGTTGGTAGACATCCCTTAGCCTAAAGAGCCCTATGTGTGACCTTTAAAGGTTACTAATGTAGAGCCTAGCTCTGATATTGGCCTAAAGAGCCTTATAAAGGTTACTATTGTGGAGCCTAGCTCTGATGTTGGCCTAGAGTGAGAAATACGGTTTGTTTAATGCTTTACGACAAGTTACGTATGTTTCCACAAGTTTTAATATCATAGCGTATCTCTCCTTTTTACGATATTATGATATGCTTTACAGTACCATGCTATGATATGCCTTATGTGGTCATGTTACGATTTGCATCTCAATCCTATGATACTATGCTCAAAATGTTATAACATTTCAGTATGAAAGCTCATGATATAATGTTTTAATATGATGTTATGCTACCTATGTTTCAAATTTTCACTTTATATGTTTTTGAGAACGAAAATATTTGATGTGTCTAATGTTATACGACGAGCTAAGGTAAACTCTTACAAGTTTATGCTATGTCATGCACTACGAGATCATGCTACGACATGCATGCCTCTCTTTTCAACATTATGTTTTAGAAATGATGAAATATTTTAATACGAAAGCCTATGCCATATGTGTTTTCAACCTTACGCTTATATGTTTCTAAGTTCATGCCAATGATGAAATGTTTTAATACGAAGGCCTATGCCACGTGTGTTTTCAAGTTTACACTTATACGTTTTTAAGTTCATATTATATATGCATAAATGTACCTCTATTGTTATATACATTAAACAAAAATGTTAGTCCATGGTATTTTATGCTCGTGCATCGTTGTTATTTACTAAGCATTAGCTTACGTTTTCTAAAAACGCTTTTAGGTAACCAAATTGGGAGGCCTTAGAGGGAGGCCCATTACGTGGTTATTTGGATAGTGGCCCACGAGCCTTATGTTATGTACTAATGTTGGACTAGACCCGTAATTTTTTGTAAACTTATAATGGTATACATTTGTGGTAGCCTTATATTAGGCCCATATATATGTTTATGTTTTGGGATTAGGCAGAACTTTGCCACGAATGACATGCATTATTTTAAGTTTATAAGTTTTAAATTCTGCAACTATGTAACATTTTAATTAATCATACGCACGTGTAGCCAAGCTACTGACCGGTTATGCGCCCTAAATCCTTATGGGCCGAGTTACGGGGCGTGACAATAATATTAATTAGTTAGTTTCCCTTTTCTATAGTTTCATTTTACTATTTCTTGTTCACCAATGTAGTTGTGCATATATACGGGCTTTCTCAATGTAAGAAAATACACAATGTATTATGATACAAAAATCTCTCTCTCTCTGAGCTTTCTCTCGTGTCGCGCCCTAATTTTTCGCACTTAGAAAAACACACAAATGAGAAAAACAATGTACTCTCTCGTTAGAACTCATCCTCCTAAAAAGACGAGTGCGATTAGATTTGAATTGGAAATTGATTTAAATAAGGGATTTTGAAAAAAGTTTGGAGTCTCCACCTAACTTTGTTAAGGTGAGATAGGTCACCTACAACTAAGTGCAATACGAATATTAAACTTAGGATTTTTGAAAAGGCTTTGAAAAACTTCCTCAAGAGAGGATTTTTAAGATAACAGGTCATTTAGTAACCTTTGGAAATATTTAAGTCATTTTTTGAAAATAACTTTATTTTTGGTCTTTTGAAAACAGTGATTCTAGGTTCGGAGGTTGACTATGTATAGGGAAGATGCACTAAGCTATCATCCTATCCTACCCTTGTGGTACCTATGTGTCTATTCACCCTAGATTCACTCATTTAGAATCCTCGATTATTCATTGTCCAATTGTATATACTTTGAAAAGAATTTGAGAAAGAAGTTTTATATAATGTATGACATGCTAGTGCGAGAAAACTATTTGATTTTGAAAGTAGATTTGAAGAAAGGATTTGAAGCTTGAAAAAAAGGTTGTAGAAATTGGAAACTTAACAAAGGTTGTGGAATTGAAAATTTGAAAAGGGTTATGAAAATTAAAAATTGGAAAAAGGTTATGGAATTAAAAATTTGAAAAAGGTTATGACCGCACCCATGATGGTTGTCTACATATCCCTTTGTTGGGAATTGGGTCAGTCGTAGTTCGGACTCGGGGTCAAAATGAAAATAGACACTTTGAGTTCTTTGAAAAGTTTGATTTGGAACTTTGATTGGAAGATTAAAAATTGAACTTTAAACTTAGATTTAAACCTGACTTAGATTTGAAATCGAACTTGAGGATTTGAAATTGAACTTTGAAGTAGAATTTGAACTTATTTTGGAAAGATTGAGTTGAACTGTAAAATTATCTTAACTTGTATTGAAGTTTTAAAACCATCTTGAATTTGGATTTGAGTTTTAGAAAAGAGTTGAGGCCTCCTAACTTTATGGTTAGGGTTAAACTAGGGTTTAGGTATCCTAGGATTTAAATAACCTATGGTTGAAGCATGCACTTGAAATAGAAAAGTTTAATTTTAGAAAGTGTTGAATTAGAAGGCTCCAAATTAGGAAAGTTTCATACAAGCAAAGTTTCAAATTATGAAAGTTTTGAATTAGAAAAGTTTCACATTAGGAAAGTCTTAAATTAGGAAAGTTTTCTTTTTAGAAAAGAGTTGGTTTTGGAAAGATTGGAACCTAAAAAGATTTGAAATTTAGAAATATTTGAATTTGAAAATAAGATTTGAAAGTTTGAAATTGGGAAAGGTTTGAAAGTTTGAATATAAGAAATATTAAAATTAGGAAAGATTAGAAATATGAAAGATTTGATAGTTTAAAATTTAGAAAGTCAGGATTTCAAAATGTTTAAAATTAGGAAAGATTTGACTTTTGTTTTCTAAAGTTGAAGATTTGATTTTATTTTCAAAAATAGATGATTTGATTTTTTTTCTAAAATTCGTGGATTTGATTTGATTTTCTAAATTGAAAGATTTGATTTGACATGGAATTGAAAAGGTTGAGTTTTGAAAATCTTGGATTTGAAAATCTATGATTTGGTGGAAATATGGTTTTGGAAATATATGATTTGAGGCAAAATAGAAAGTCATGATTTTATGAAAGGAATTAGAGTTTCCTAACCATAGATTCTAGCGCTTGATTTAGACTTCAAGACAATGAGTTTTTAGAAAGTAAATCATTGAAAAGAGTTTTTAAGAAGTAAATTTGCAAAACTATTTAGAAAGATGTTTGAATATTGACTTTTGCAAATCTCTTGACTATCTCAATTTCCTAAAATGATTCTAACCGTGAAAAGATTAGAACCATTATAGGGTTGTGATTTTGACAATAGGGTTTGAAATATGAACCATAATGTTCAAATTGAATGTAACACCTTTCCTAAAATAATCCTAACCATAGAATGACTAGAATCATCTTAAGATTATGGTTGTGATGAAAACAATGTAGGGTTTACACCCAAAATTTAGACCTTGATGATCATATTGAATATGACACTTCCCTAAAACAACCCCCAGCATGGTGACCTTTAACATTCGTTTCTCGGCATAAATCGGGGAGTCCCTTGTTTCAAGCATGCAAGAAGAGAAAGTAGAAGATGAGGATTAAAATAGAAAAAAAAAAACCTAAGTTAGTTAGGAGAGAGAAGAGAGGGGGATTACATAAAGTAGATAGAAAACCAACCTTGTCTTCTTCTTGCTTTAATTGTTTTGTTTGTTTTACTGAACTTGAACTTTGAGAATTTTGAAGATGCAGCACTTAATCTTCAATGGATATTTGGAGGCTTGTGTTTGAGTGTTTAAGGTGTATGGAAGCTAGGGTTAGAGTGCACTACAAGAAATTGGTCTTTTAGCGAGAAAATGATTCGCGACTAAACATCATATATTCGTTGGTAAAACTTTTTTGCAAGGAAATGTTACTCGTCGCTAGCTCGTTGTTAACGGTCATCTCGAATTCTATTTTGCGACCAACATATGATTCCTTGCCAATAATACATTTTTAGCAACAAAATTGGTTTGATACCAAAACTTCTTTGTTTTGCGACACAATCATTCCTCGTGTAAGTTTCGACGCTAAATGTCTTTATTTCCTCGCTAAAAGTCTATTATGAAAATTATTTAAGGCGAACTTTAGCTGCAAGCTTGTTGTCGCAAAAGAATATTAGATATTTAGCGATGATGTCTTTTGGTTGGTAACTTGTCGTCGCAAAAGAATATTAGACGTTTAGCGATCATGAGTTCTGGTTGCTAGCATGTCGTCGCAAAAGAATATTAGACATTTAACGACCATGAGTTTTGGCTGCTAGCATGTCGTCGCAAAAGAATATTAAAAATTTAGGGACAATAGTTTCTGGTTGCTAAAGATTAATTTTGGCGACGAATTTTCTCCTTGCTAAAAGACATACGATAAAACCGCCATGAATATTTGTGGCATAGTTGTTTTGTTGCTAATAGAATTTTTCCTTGCTAAATACACAATATCTAACTTGCAATAATGGTTTATTTCTTGCTAAAAGTGGCTACTGCTACTATTTACTCTTTTAAGTTTCCCTTGTTGTGCATTCACAACCATACTATATTTCCAAACATACATCCATGAAAAAAAATATAAAGAAATTCTAAAGAATATCATAAAAACACTTGCGAAGTTTACAAATATTTCCAATATCTAAAGTTTAAATCCACAAAATTATACTTAGGAAATAAATGCACAGAGACAAAATAATCCAAAAAAAATTCAGTTGTGAGCTTCTCTCATCCAAGAAGCACAAAATTGTAACAATAATAATCCATTATCTAAAAGTATAAAAACAAATTCATAATTAAAATTTTCTGTTATCTAATACTTCATCAATCTCTGTCCTACAAAAGGTGTCGTACCTTAATCAACAATCTGTATATAAGACAAGATATAAGAATTAGAACAAAAATAGGAGTAATGGATAACTAATAAACTAGAAGGTTTGCTACCAAAATAAAATATAGATAAACTTTGATAGAGAAAACACTTCACTGATATCATTATCCAAAAAAAAAAAAAAAAACAAATTATAGGAGCAAAGAGAACAAGGAAGAAGTCATAAGCATAGAATCAAATGAGAAACCAAATAGGGAATAATCATAAGCATAGTATTTATCAGTTTGATTGCATGTTGATAACAACTTCCAGTGTTAGGGTACAAGTCAAATTATCTAGTTTGTCAAAACACAATGCAAACCCTATTTTTCATCCCACTTTACATTGAAATCTGAATCTATTGGAAGTTAATTAGTAAGCAAATCTTACATGGATGGAAAGATATACAAGTCTATTTTCTAACAAAAAAATAGAGCATGATTTGCTTTACTGTGGAGAGAGATATGACTGTTTTACTAAAGCGTGTCATAGATGCAAAGCTAGAAATTCAAAAACTCTGTTTTTCAGCTGACTTTACATTGAAATCTAAATTTACTGCAAATTAATCAGCAAGAAAATCTTAGATGGTTGGAAAGATATACGAGTCTATTTTCTAAAAAAAAAAAAAAAAAAACAGAGCATGATTTGCTTTACTGTGGAGAGATATGGTTGTTTTACTAAAGAGTGTCATAGTTGCTTGCAAAGCTGAAAATTTAGCAACCTGCTTGATTTCCTGCGTCCTTTAGTCCAGCCCAACTCTTTTCATTTTCTTTGTTCTTAAGTGTGTTTTGTCAAGAGTCTCATAAATATTTTCCATGGTTATCTTGTCTTCTCCATAAATGATGGTAATCAAAGATTGATTGTCTTTGTAATCAACCAAGTGTGGGTGTGTCTGTCAAAGTGACTTGCTTTTCAAACAAATCATAGAACAATTAGCGGCATAATGTGAAACTAACTAGGGATAACCCATGCCTATGGCACTTCTTATATAAATTTTTACTGCATATTTCTTTTGAGCAACAACTATCACAACCTCAACAACTATTATTTCCACCATGGTTCCGATGGTTGCTGTGTGAACATCAAAACCAAAATTTTAGGAAAATCAATATCTAAACAATCATTGTAGCTAATTTTCAGGTCACCACAATTTCTAGGCAACATGATTTTCATCAACACCACACAAAACCTGCTACATGAGTAATAAAAATTTTGCTGCTTTGATGAAGTTGAGACAAACCTAAAACAATACGCAGTAATATGCTATGCTCATTCTCTAAATCAATGCTCTCATAGTCAATTACAGTCTTAAGGCAAAAAATAAAGTACCCATATATCACCAAACTCTACCTACACTCACAAACTCAATCCGAAATCTAGATCATTAAAAATTTCTAAGACAAACCCAAATTGCAAATCATGTTGAGTGGAAAAATACATCTAACCCAACTTATTAAATAGGGTTACTGAAAGAACTCAAGTCAGTAAGCACATTTTAAGTAAAAACTTAAACGCAAATAAACATTAAATGGGGTTGTAAATCTAAAGCCAACAAATTGCGACCTCAAAAATAAACATCTTCATTCCAACATGCAAAGAAAGAAAATAGGACGTGGTTAGAAAGTTGTTACCTGTTTTATACTTCTTTTGGAACAAAAAAGTAACTCAATTAAAAAAAAGTGCAAATTGAAAGCAAAACAATTGAAATCTTCAATAATGCATGCATAAAGGAGTTAGAGAAAAAAAAATGGCACTCTCTTCATTTAATTCTAGGAGGATATATTGGAAGAAGAAGAGAGAGAGAGAGAGAGAGAGAGAGAGAGAGATGTAACTATCCTAATAACTAGATAAACATTATCCAAAATCCAGTTGTCTCCGATAAAAAAAAATTCAAACGTAACTAAGCCAATCAAGATACTAAGACTCAAATTTACTACGCCAATAAAAAAGTTGAACATCTAAAAATGGAGTAACCAGTAATAATACTTTTCAAAAAACTAGATAAACATTATGGCTTTGTACAGAACAAATACTTGAAGAAGAATTGTCTTAGCTTCTCTCTCTCCCTCCCTCCCTCGTCCCTCCTTCTTAGCCTAAAAAGCCAAAAAATAGAGAGATAGAGATTAGCATACAAAGAAGAAAAGAAGATAGTAAAGTGTGAGAAGACAGAGAAGGGAACTTTAACCTATGGAGGTTTACTTTTCCCTTTATACTTTGCATCTGGTGTGATAGACATATAACTAAAATTTCATGATGGACATAATACGTAATCCAACTGAAATAGCACACACTTCTCAATACCACACATATAATGATTTGGTAGTGCCTAAATATAGATGTGAGTTTTGACTAAATTATAGGAAATATTGTCTAGTTACAAATTAGAAGCTCACTATATTGATAACTACAATAACTAACATTATAAACAAACTACTAACTTTTGACACCGAACCAAAATGGAAATAAATAAAATAAGAGCTGCAAAAATTATTTCCATTAGTTTACCCATGGGATTTAAAAATTTTTGGAATATATGATTTACTATAAAAGAAAATTCAAAATTGTAAACCATTAAAAATCCATTAATTCCAATTCAATTTCAATCAAGTCAAACCAGTAAATATAAGATTCGATTGTGCTAGAATATAGATGTGAGTTTTGACTAAATTATAAGAAATACTGTCTAGTTACAAATTAATAATTTTATAGTCATTTAATTGAGTTTTAGTTGTAGAAGCTAGCTAGATTAGAAGATGAAGTGATTTTGCCAGAAGACCTGAATTATGACATCCATAATTTTCTCAGAGTTATCAATTAGCTTTACCCAACAGATGTTGCCAATTAGCATTTTCCTAAAACTAAATTGAAATGGTTGCTAAAACCACTTCAAAAAAAAAAAAAAGAAAGAAAAATGCATGTCTATCTATGAAGGAAGGTAAATGAAAAAATAAAAGAAAATAAAAGAAAAGCTTAACATTCAAATAAAAGTATAACTCCCTTATTGAAATAAATGACTAATTTAAATGAGTAGTATTAGCTTTATCTTTATGAGCCAACCTTTAATACAATGGAAGACCCAATTCATGACCAATTCATGAGCATGCTCACTACATTGATAACTACAATAACTAACCTTATAAATAAACTACTAACTTTTGACACCAAACCAATATCGAAATAAATAAAGTAAGAGCTAGGAAAATTATTTCCATTAGTTTACCCCATAGTTGCGTGGAAACCCATTTTGGGGGCGGAAACGTGTTTTTAGGATGGGGACGAAACTTGTTTAAAAAATTTGAGAAAACTTCAGAAACACAGGGGAAACGTTTCAGAAACTTCTTGAAAACGTTTCGGAAACTTGTAGAAAACTCTTTAGATACTTAACGAAAAATCTTGGGAAACGTTTGAGAAACTCTTGGAAAACGCTTCGGAAACGTAAAATGTTAATTTTTATACATTTTTTCCCTTAAGTTTTAACTAAGTATCTATGAAATTATTTGCATAGGTTTCCACTAAGTTTTTCAAATGTCTCTATTAAGTTTCCCCAAGGTTTCTACTAAGTTTCCCAAAGGTCTCTACTAAGTTTCTTAAAAGTCTCCTCTAAGTTTTGGAAAAGTTTCCTGCTAAGTTTCTTAATAGTTTTCCGCTTTTTGTTTTTCCTTATATTTTTTGGTCGCGCTTCTCACTTTCGTTTCCCCTAACATCTCCCGCTTCCGCTTCCCATTTCGGCAACTATGGTTTACCCATGGGATTTAAAAAATTTTAGAGTATGTGATTGACTACTATAAAAGAAAATTCAAATTTGTAAAACATTAAAAATCCATGAATTCCAATTCAATTTCAATCAAGTCAAACTAGTGAATAGCAAAAAGACCGATATTGACCAGTAAATCAATCATATATTCAACATGTAACTTACTATGTAAGAATCATAACTTCTATGTAGGAATAAATAAAAATAAACATAAATTTTGGATACTCCAATACCACATCTCTAAGCTTATATCTTAACCAAATGTGAACAAATGCCTAAAAAAAGGAAAAAAAAAAAAACAAACAAAATGACTTCTCACTCTTATATATACACTAAATATTACCCGTGCCTACAGCACTCTTTAACAAAATTGCTAATCAATTCAAATGATTTTGAGAATTTTCGATAGGATTTTGTGATGGTAGCAGTGATTTTGGCCAAGAGAACAACAAACATGACGACTCAATAAAAAGCAGGACACACAAACATAAATATAAAATTATCAACTAGTTCTGTTGGAGCACGGTAAAAGTTTTCATCCAAAAACAACCCCCATTAACTAAAAAATTTCGTCCAAATTGAAACAGTGGGGTTGTGTCTTCAACTTGGGGTTTCTTGTTTCACTATGGGTATGATATATGTGTACTTACATATAGGCCAAAAAAGGGAATAACAAATCTTCTTCCAGTGAGCACTCCACCCTTCACCCTATTTTTCCTTTCTCCACCAAAGCCCACGGCCATAACACTTCACCTATCCAATAACCGAACAACGCCCCCCTCTTTCTGTCTTCCTGCTTTCACCTTTTTCATACTCACCAGCAAAACAACTAACTAAAACAGAGAATCCCCTGATATGGCCGAAACCCACTCACCCTCTCTCCTTGTCCATGGAACTTGTTCTCATCCCCTAACCCACACAACTTTCCCTCTCACTCTAGAACTCCATGGTAGCTACCTCTCTATTTCTCTCTCTAGAAAGCATACAACATTCCGTGAACTCAAAACTAAAAAAAAAAAAAAAATCCCATAATCAGATCATTTAAAGGAGAAAGAAAATGAATAATTCTTATCCTATGAATTTGGGACTGATTTGAGCGATTTCTCTGTTCCAGCCAACAACTCACATTTGTGAACCTGCCACAACAATTGCAAATGGGTGTCTAGAGAGAGAGAGAGAGAGGGAGAGGGGGTGTAGAGAGAGAGTGATTTAGTTGAGGGGAAGAGAAGGTGGCAGCCACTGTTCAAGCTTTGTAGTGTTGGATGTCTTCAACACAACTATGGGTGAAGGCTGACAGAGAGAGTGGTTTGGCCATGGTTGCAGGTGAAGGCTGAGAGAAGTGGCTGGCCGACTGAGAGAAAAGATGGAAGAGAGTAGCGTCAGGAGTGATAAAGTGGATTTCTAATGCACTAATTTTTTTATTTTTGACTCTTTAATCTAACGGCTGAGAGGGGTCCAAATTTTGAACCAAGGGTAGATATATGTTTGTTGCTCCCAAAACACTAACATTTGTGGGTGGGATTCTAAAAGTGAAAATTGAGTGATCTAATCCGTTTAATCGCAAGGAAAATAAAAATCAATCGTTAGATAAAACTATAAGAGATAGACAATTTGAAAAACCCTGAGCTGAAATGTAAGATAGATGGTTTCAGCAGGTAATGGCAAATTCTTTATATTAACCGAGCTAATGCATCCTAATTTAGCATTATTTAAAAATTAGATTGTCAAAGAAACATTTAGAATTTCAAAACAGTAAAAAACAGGGCACCAACTCAATTCCATTTCATGCTCTAATTCCAGTGACATTCAAATGTGGGATCTATTGCATGCTCTAATTCCATGTTAAGTTCTTAAGCACCAACTCATTTAAAAGCTTAAGTTATTAAGAAATTAGCCCAACAATAAAACATCATGTGATGCAACTGCTCCAAATAATTTACGTCAAGTTCACAGGTTGAAATAAATTACCAGGATTACTTGAAGATCTGCTACCAAATTATTGTTGCAACAAGGCTAATTGAGATTGCATGTTAGCCATAGTTTCTGCTTGTTGCGTCTCTAACAATTGATATTTCTCTTGTAGCTCTTCAGTTTTTTTTCGTGCCTCTGTTGCGTCCCTTCGAGTCTTTGTAGCATCTTCTCTAGCCTGTTCAACATCTCTCATAAGCTGTGAGCGAGTGGGTAATCCAGATGATAATGAGCTAGGCTTTGGACCAAGACCTAAGCCAAGTATATATCCTGATCTTGGTCTAAGGACCTTTTAAGAAAGTAGTTTATCTGACAATGGACCTAATCCTGATGCGATAGCTTCCTCATTAGCTTCACATAGCTTGTACTACAAACACCATATTAAAATTAAGCATATTTACATTTACTTGCAATGAACATGTATAATTGATAAATTTAAACCAAAATTTTAAGTTTCTGCCACTTACATATGCAATCTCTGAATTTGCATCCACTCATGCATTTTTCTTTTTGCTAAAATGAGTCTCTCTCCACCTTTCAGTGAAGTCAGGATCCACCCCAGTTTATTTTTTCTATTATATTAGTATTGTGAAAGCAGTCATATACATGATATATTATGTATAATATAATAAATTAATCTCGTAAGATAGAAAAAAAAAATACCAACTCAATTGCAACCTTGTAGTAAGTTTTTGAACCTACAATATGATGAACCTTCTGTTTCAATTTATTGATTTTATTTTTTTTGCACTTTACCTAAATTTACAACAAACAATTAACTAATGCAATAAGATTGATGAGAATTAACAAGCACCATTAAAGGATCCATTACATGTTCCAATTGGGCCAGTCATAAGAGCAAGATCCAAGAAGATTAAAGAAGCATTTAATGGGTTGATTTATGAGATTTGGGTTGATTCTAAAATGGGGCATTCCAAGCTTGGCTCAAAAGAAGAAGAAGACATAATAAATCTAATTCAAGCTATTGATGGGGTTGATTAGTCCCCTTTTGAGTTGGCTAATTGATTGGTTGATTGCCATCAACTAGGGGTTGATAGTCTTTTGAGTAATCTTTTGACTTGGCTAATTTATTGGTTGATTGCCATCAATTAAGGGTTGATTTGTAGTCTTTTAAGTAATCTTTTGACTTGGATAAATTGAATGGATGATTTGTAGTATTTTGAGTTAGCTAATTGATTGGCTGATTGCCCATCAATTAGGAGCTGATTTGTAGTTCCCTTTTCTCAATCATGTTCTATAAATAACATGCACTCTTTGTAATGAAGGAGACATTGAATTGAGATCAAATACACGTGTGTTGTTTCTTCTATTAGTTCTTCAAAAAACTTATGAACTTATCAAAGATTCTTTCTTGTGGCGTTCAAGTTTTATACCTTCGGTTCGTGATTCCATATAATCATTGGGTTGAGGTTTCTCTCAAAATCTGACTTTTAGCTTTCTTGGGCAAGTAATTCCGATATTGTTGTTGGGTCTCAACGCGTGTTGATTGAGGTTCACATCATTTGGTATCAGAGCCAAGTTCTAAAATCAGGTTTTCTATCCTTTTATCTCTATCATCCATCGTATTCCATTTGTGTTCATTACTCTTTGTTCTTGCCTTGTGTTGTACACTAAGTTCAAAAAAAAAAAAAAATCAAGTTTATTGTCCTTTTATCTTTTGTTTCTTGCTATCATCCATCGTGTTCCACTATTGTTCATTACTCCTTGTTCTTGCCTTGTGTCATACACTAAGTTAAAAAAAAAAAAAAAAAAACAGAAAGATAATAAAAGAGACTTAAAAAAAAAAAAAAAAGGGTGCTACTGAGGCAACAAATACTATCATTCACCACACTTGTCAAAGTTATTTGTTCTTGAATCGTGACTTTTGTACTTTTCGTTCTTAAAAAAAAAAAATCTGACTTCTATCCTTTTCCTTTGATTCATTGATTCTATAATATTTTTCTTGCCGTTGGTATTAGTTTATATACTACAAGTTGAATTTCTTGATCAAGTTTAGTAGTTTAATGAAGAACTGAAAAGGGGGAAGCTAAGAGTGGAAAAAGGCATGTGAGTGTGAGATTTATATCGAGAAAAAGCCAATTTTAGAGTGAAACACGAGAGCAAGTGACACACGTGAGGGAGTGTTATGAGAGTTTGTTGCTAACAATTCTCTATAGCTTCAAAAAAAAAAAAAAAGTCTTTTAGGGGCGACACATCACAGAAGGAAGGATGGGAGGATTCATTCTTTGTGTTACAGGCTATGCAACAACAATTTGAACGCGTGAACGTGGTATTTAATGAAATTCGGGATCAGATGGATCGGCAAGACGCTGTTATTGCTACTTGGCGTGAGGCGCATCCCCAAAGAGTTCCTAATGCTAGGAGGCAAGAAAGGCGTACTCCAGTGGATGGTGTTGATTGTGACCACGAGGATGAGTTTGAAGATGAAGAGGATCAAGCTTCTTTGAATGGTGAGGGCAGGTTCGTACCAAGGGGTGAAAGACGTGATAGAGTCTTTCGAAGAGATCCGAGATGGCGAGATGAAATTGGCAAAAACCTAGGAAACATCAAAATGAAAATTCCATCGTTCCAAGGAAAAAATGATCTTGAAGCATACTTGGAATGGGAGAAGAAGGTAGAGTTGATTTTTGAGTGCCACAACTATTCCGAGGTGAAAAAGGTAAAACTTGCTGTCATTGAGTTTATTGATTATGCTATTATATGGTGGGATCAGCTTGTGATGAACAAAAAGAGAAACCGTGAGAGGCTTATTGAGATGTGGGAGGAAATGAAGGCCATCATGAGGAGGTGGTTTGTCCTTAGTCACTACTATAGGGACTTGTATAAAAAATTACAAAGTCTTACTCAAGACTATAGGAGCGTGGATGACTACTACAAGGAGATAGAGATCGCCATGATAAAAGCTAACATAGAGGAGGATAGAGAAGCTACCATGGCGAGGTTTTTGAATGGGCTGAACCGGGACATTGCCAATGTGGTGTAGGTACAACACTATGTGGAGTTGGAGGACATGGTTCACATGGCAATAAAGGTGAAGCGGCATCTTAAAAGGAAAGGAACTCGGTTACCTCAAAATCCGAGCTCCTCTACTTCATGGAGGTCGAATTGAAGGAAAGATGAAGGGGCTGTTTCTATGTCCAAAATCGAACCACCAAAAGGAAGAGATCAAGTTCCTAGTGACCGCAAAGGTAAATCCGAATCCTAAACTCGTAATCGTGATATTAAGTGTTTTCGTTGTTTGGGAGTAGGTCACATTGCTTCACAATGTCCAAATAAGAGGACCATGATTGCACGTGTTGATGGAGAAGTGAAAACCGAAAGCGATAGCAATGATGACCACATGCCATCGCTTGCGGATGCTTGTGACCATGATGTGGCATATCCGGTGGAGGGCGAGTCACTTGTGGCTAGGCGTGCTTTAAGTCCCCA
>CM065380.1:40577500-40592500 GCA_033060915.1 Euryodendron excelsum | reverse complement strand
AAGGAAGGGATTCAATTTTTGTGGTTGTTGATAGGTTTTCTAAGATGGCACATTTCATCTCTTATCATAAAACATATGATGCAACCCACATTGCTGATTTGTTCTTTCAAGAGATAGTTCGACTCTACTGTTTACCTAGGAGTATTGTATCTGATCGTGATGTTAAGTTCCTTAACTATTTTTGGAAAGTCTTATGGAAAAAGTTGGGAACTAAATTGTTGTTTTCGACTACTTGTCATCCCCATACAGATGGACAAACCGAGGTAATGAATAGAACTTTATCTACTTTGTTGCGTACTATAATTCAAAAGAACTTGAAAAATTGGGAGGATTGTTTGCCATTCATTGAGTTTGCATATAATCGGAGTGTTCATTCTGCTACAGACTTTTCACCATTTGAGATTGTTTATGGTTTTAATCTACTGACTCCTTTGGATTTGCTGCATTTTCTAGTTAATAAAAGGACTACTTTGGATGGTCAAAAGAAGGTTGAGATGGTGAAGAAACTCCATGAAAGTGTCGGGCAACACATAGAGAAGAAAAATGAGCAATATGCAGCCAAAGCCAACAAGGGCCGTAGACGAGTCATCTTTGAACCAGGTGATTGGGTTTGGGTACATATGAGAAAGGAAAGATTTTCAGCCCGTAGGCAGTCCAAACTACATCCTAGAGGGGATGGTCCGTTTTAAGTCCTTGAGCGGCTCAGCGATAATGCCTACAAGTTGGATCTTCCAGGTGAGTATAACATTAGTGCCACATTTAATGTTTCTGATCTTTATGCTTTTGATGTAGGTGACGATTCGAGGACGAATCCTTTCAAGAAAGGAGCAATGATGAGAATCAATAAGCATCATTAAAGGATCCATTACATGTTCCAATTGGGCCAATTACAAGAGCAAGATCCAAAAAGATCAAAGAAGTATTTAATGGGCTGATTTATGATATTTGGGTTGATTCTAAACTGGGGCATTCCAAACTTGGCCCAAAAGAAGATGAAGACATAATAAATCTAATTCAAGCTGATTAGTCCTCTTTTGAGTTAGCTAATTGATTAGTTGATTGCCATCAATTAGGGGTTGATTTGTAGTCTTTTGAGTAATCTTTTGACTTGGCTAATTGATTGGTTGATTGCCATCAATTAGGGGTTGATTTGTAGTCTTTTGAGTAATCTTTTGACTTGACTAAATTGATTGAATGAATTGTAGTCTTTTGAGTTAGCTAATTGATTGGCTGATTGCTCATCAATTAGGGGCTAATTTGTAGTTCCCTTTTCTCAATCATGTTCTATAAATAGCATGCACTCTTTGTAATGAAGGAGACATTGAATTGAGATCAAATACACGTGTGTTGTTTCTTCTATTGGTTCTTCAAAGAACTTGTGAACTAATCAAGGATTGTTCCTTGTGTCATTCAAATTTTATACCTTCGGTTCGTGATTCCATATAATCATTGGGTCAAGGTTTCTCTCAAAATCTGACTTTTAGCTTTCTTGGGCAAGTAATTCTAATATTGTTGTTGGGTCTCAACGCGTGTTGATTGAGGTTCGCATCAAAGATCTATATAATAAGCCATAAATCTGGCATTTTTGATATAATTCACATTTATTGACACTGTACTATCAACCATAAATCTGACATTTTTCATATAATTCACATCTATTGACTTAGGTCGTCAATCTTAATAAAAAAAAAATAGATGTTAAATAAATGGATATTGGAGGATCTTGAGACAAGAGTCAGTCTTTGTTTTCGAATTATTCAGAAGCATTCTAGGATTATTTATTGAGAGTAGTTTACTTAAGTTGTTAAAAGTTTGTAGCCTTTTAAAAAAGGAAGTCAACTGTTCATGACTATTCAATAAGTATAAAGAAACAAGAAGTGCAATAGGAGCTAAGCTAAGTTAAGCTTCAATAATAAAATATGTTAGAAGAAGAAAGGATAAAAAATAGAAACCCCAATCTCTTCATCTTCCCTACCTGATTACAAAATGAAAATTTAAATCTTCATTGGCAGATTATAAAGTAGCAGGTGCAGGAAAAAGATCAGAGAAAATAACAAATCAAGTGATTGACTGAACTTTAGTGGGGTCCAATATTCTTTTGGAAGTTTCAGATTAGGTGGCCCAATTTAAGAACAAGAAAGAATAAAGCTTGATTGCAGTTTGATTGGAATCTCATTAGCGTAACATTTAGCAGTTTGATTGCATGTTGAAAATAATCTCCAATGTTAGAGAACAAGTCAAATTGTCCAAAACGAGGGGCTGTCCAGTTTGTCAAAACACAGTGCAGACCCTGTTTTTCAACCCACTTTACATTAAAATCTGAATCTACTAGAAGTTAATCAGCAAGCAAATCTTACATGGTTGGAAAGATATACGATTCTATTTTCTAACAAAGAAAACGGAGCACGATTTGCTTTACTGTGGAGAGAGATATGACTATTTTACTAAAGCGTGTCATAGTTGCGGAGCTGGAAATTCAGCAACCCTATTTTTCGCCTGACTTTACATTGAAATCTGAATTTACTAGAAGTATCAACAAGCAAATCTTACATAGTTGGAAAGATATACTAGTCTATTTTCTTAAAAAAAACGGAGTATGATTTGCTTTACTGTAGAGAGAGATATGACTGTTTTACTAAAGCGTGTCATAGCTGCAGAGCTAAAAATTCAACAACCCTATATTTCATCTGACTTTTCATTGAAATCTGAATTTACTGGAAATTAATCAGCAAGCAAATCTTGGATAGTTGGAAAGTTATACGAGTCTATTTTCTAACAAAAAAAAAAAAAAAAAAAACGGAGCATGATTTACTTTACTGTGGAGAGAGATATGGCTTTGGAGAGACCTTGTTTTCTTGCGTCCTGTAGCCAACCCACCTCTTTTCATTTTTCTTGTTATTAGATTTGTTTTGTCAAGAGTCTCCTAAATGTTTTTCATATTTTTCTTGTCTTCTCCATAAATGGTGGTAGTCAAAGAGGACTGTCTTTGTAATCAACCGAGTGTGCTTGTGTGTCTATCAAATTGACTTGCTTTTCGAACAAATCATATAACAATCAAAGGCATAATGTGAAACTAATGGTTTCAGCAAGCATAATCTCAAACTAATGGACATTGGAGGATCTTTAGATCAGAGTTAGTCTATGTTTTCTAATGATTCAGATGCATTTTAGGATTGTTTGTTGAGAGTAGTTTACTTAAGTTGTTAAGTTGTATAAGAGTCAATCATCAAATAGCTATAAACTAAGTCAAACAAGTATAACTAAGACAATTTCTATTTTTTGACATGTAACCCAAGCAACACATATTTAAAGTTTACAATTTGCATTCATTCCTGATGATTGGGGTCTTGCCATAAGTCACATAAATATATCCAATACTGCTCCTTTATATGTGAGGGCCAGTTGGCACGTCCTTCTTCCGCTGTTGGGTAAGACTCGAATTTCTTCTTTAATCGAGAACGATTGTCACTATATTGTGTACCCATGGCTTGTAATATTTCTTCATTTACATAAGATGCTGTAGGAAGTTCGAATTTTTCCTACAATTTTATGAACTTATAATATTAGTTATATATTTAACATAGAAATTTCACGTAAACACTAGAATAGTAGAGTATATAGTACTCACTCGAATGTGTTCAATCAACCTTTCTTTCGCATGATCGGGCACTTTTTCCCATTTCAAAGCCTGCAAATGAGCAAACTTTCAAACAACAACGCCCAACTTTGTGGTATATCTCGTCAAGTCACCAGTAATTTCACTAGTTGGTTTTCTTGTTGCTCTAAAGAAGCCCAAGTTTATCTGCTCCCCACTACCTCTAACCTTGGCTAGCTCTAGACCTTTTGTTCTTCCTTGTCCTTTCTTCGAAGTTGATATGTCTGTTAAATCCATACACACACATACACATTATATTAGTAACTAGGGAATGGCCCGTTCCTACTGCACTCCTAAACAAACATGTAGTCAGTTTAATAGATAATTTTTATTTTGAAAATTTATGGATCAAAACTGCGTAAGTACATTCGTAAATTATTCTAAAACCTTTTTGAAGATACACCTGCTCAAAATCCCAATAAAACATTTTTTTTAATATCAAGCAACCACCTAACCATGTAAGATAGTTTCTATTTTGAAAAATTCTGAATAAAAAATAAATAGTTAGTCACCTCCAAATTGCAGAAAACAAAATTAAGCACTAACAAAAAATGAATAGAAAGTCAATTAGCCATAAATTTTGGTTATTCTCTAAATGAATCAAAGCAACTTCTATCCATGAATTAGCCTTAAATGTATTTTCTTTTTAAATGGTCTCACTGGTATGTGACATGCATGTGATGCAAGCCAAAAAGGGTGTTGAGTGCAAAATGGTGGGAGGAAAACCATATGAATTTGTGTGCGTGTGAGAGAGAAAAAGAGAGAGTTCAAACACACAGAAGTAGGGAAATAGAGGGGGAAAAGAAGAGAAACTCTTATATGCTCAGATTCTCGTGATAAAATAACATCCTATCCACCAATTTTGTGCCCTCAAAACTATAATTTAGAAGCAAACTTTTGGCAGAAACCCAACCCCAAATTTCTCCATGCCTAAGTAATGCCCTGCTTTTGGTTCTTCTACAAATATTGCATCATGTTCGTTCAATCAAATGCGTGAAAGAAAGATGTTTTGTAAATTGTAATCCACAATAAAGAGAAAAGATAAAAGAGAACACAGGAAAAAGAACGAAGAAAAATAGTGAGACGAAGAGAGGGTTTCACTGAACAAACGGAAATCAAGTGAAGCAAAATATAATTTTAATAACACAGAGAAGAAAGCAAACGTCCAAGGGGCATATACACAATCAAACATAGATCACAAATCTCATTAAAAAGACAAAAAAAATTAAATTGTAAAACTCAAAAGCCATAATTATCAGCTTACAATTTGACTTAAATCTTCAACATTGGACACGTTCGAGAGCCGACTCAGCCTTGAATGAGAATCGTTGTTCGCCTCTGCTGATGTGATGACATCCAAAGCTCTCTTCATGGAGATCTAATGGTAGAGAGGTTACATGATGGGTTGGCAAACTGATGGTCAAGGAGCAAGGTAGCCATGGTGGTTTTGCTGGGTTAGGCATGGTGGGAGTGTGGGACCACTAATGTGATGTTCCTGAGCGAATGTGTAAAAGGCGTAGAAAATGGACTTCAACCGTTGATCGAAGTATCTCATATGTTTTAAACCTTTAGATCAAACTTTATCTCTAACACATTTCAGCTATTAATCTAAGCCATTGAATGAAGATGAATACAAAATGTATGCCCCATAGGACAAATGTCCCATCAAAGATTCAAAAACTGAGTTGCTTTATTATATAAATGTGTAAAAAAAAATGCTTTCAATAATTAAAAAGTGGATATTTTTGATCAATTTATGCCATGTAACCATATTCATTATGCTATAACACATACCAGGTGTCATGAATGTGCTTTGTTCCACAGTCTCGGATGACTATGGATTAATATATGAACTTGGCTCTAGATTAAGGGTGGATCCTAACGATCCTACATCTACAGGTGCTGATGTAGTCAATCCTCGACCTCAACCTTGACCTCCAACTCGTCCTCAAGTAGGCATCTGTAATAAGTTTTTCTATAACAACTATAATTAGTTTAACAATAATTGCATTTATGATAATAAAGTAAAGAAAAAAAAGCATAATAAGTCCACACCTACCTCAAATCAATAAAATTTAAAGAGTAATATGAAACCCACTAATTATTGATACATAACAAACTGTAAAAGTATCACAAGACCAAAAGCTTTCATCAATATCGATCCATTTAATTTCAGTGAATTGGAAAAGACTTATTTGCAAAATTTTAAGTAATTTGCTACTACTCAGTATCACTATCTGTTGACATATTATCTCCCTCTGCAGTATCATCAGTAGAGGACTCAACATCATGCATTTCATTGTCGTCGTCTATAAAAGAATCTTCATCCTCTTCTCTCTCTTCATCACTTGGTATGGTATTGATATCAACATGTACCAAGTCCATGTCATCTCTGTGCATCATTACGGGTTGATCAATAACCTCAATTTTATTGCCAAATCCATATGACTCGTCCTCTTCTCTCTCTTGGTATGGCTTATGTTTCTCGTCCTCTTCTTCTTGTTCTGGAATGTCATATACTGCTCGAGGAAATATCTTATGTATAACTCGCCAATTAGCACCATTCCTCGTGTCACTCAAATAGAAAACTTGTTCTGCCTGAGATGCTAGCGCAAAAGGCTCATCTGCATACTAGGTTTTTGTTATATTTACACTAACAAAGTTGTGTTCATCAACAAGTACACCAGATGCCCTGCCAACATCCCACTAATCACACCTAAAAAGGGTAACACGGTTTCTACCTAAATATGACAACTCAATAAAATATGTAACAACACTGTAACAATCAATACTTTGCCCTTGATGGTCACCCTTTACAACTAAACCACAATTCTGGGTATTACGGTGATTCTCGCGTTCTTGAGTATGAAACCGAAGCCCATTAATTATGCAACCACTATATTGAGCCACTTCAAGATCAGGACCCCGATCCAAATTTAGAAGTTGATGGTCTACACCTTCATAGCCTTCTTTCCATTGTTGTGTCACCTGGTTTCATATGTGAATAAGGTTAATGTACAAAAATATATATCATTAAATTATGGCATATAATGGGAGGGTAACTAAAATGCACTGAAATGCTTCACATGACTTATAATCCTTACCCGTTCTAGAAACCATGCTTGAAAATTCTCTTGATGCCTCTTTTCTATGTTTTGATTGCTTTCTCCCTCAACCTCTTCCTTATGTTTCCTATAAAACATGACTTGCACTTAGATAGGATATGAATTTTGGAAATGAAACTCAAAAACTGAAATTAAACCCAAAGTTTTATTAGTAGTTAACTCACTCTATATAGGGGTATACTTCCTCACAGTTGTTCAGCATATATGATTGAACTCTGCCTAGATCTTCCAAATTAAGCTTCTCATAACGTGCAGCTCCCATTCCATGAGCAGTTTGGGCAAATATAGGCAATCCTTCAGCTTGCTCAACCAATGGATCTCCTTCGTAGTTTCACTCTATTCTGTTAAATCTCATTTCAATCCCTTCAAAGTGCATCGAACAGAAGTTCATGCATTCCATATTAATGAAATTTTCAGCAATGGATCCTTCAAGACGAGCTTTAGTTACGCACATACTCCTTTAGAATTTTCATGTAACTATTAATAAACATATCAATACATACAATCAGCCCACTACACTTTCAAGACGAATAGTAAAATGCTAAGATTTTAAAAGTATTTGTTAATTGTGATAAGTACCTTTCAAAGGGGTACATCGATATTACACTGGTCCAGCAAGCAGTGCCTCATTTGTTAGGTGAATTGTTAGGTGGATCATTACATCAAAAAAACCTGGTGGGAATATTTTTTCCAACTTGCATAAGACAAAAACAATGTCATTCTTCAGTCGTTGTAACACATCTATATTCAATGTCTTGGATGTCAACTCTTTAAAAAATAAACCCATCTCAATTAATGTCTTAGACACATCATTCTATAAATATCCGCGAAGTGCAACAAGAAGTCGTAATAGGACATGACAATCATGACTTTTAAGTCCTGTTATACGACAATTGCTGACATCACACATCGAGAAATGTTTGAGGCAGTCATCTAGAAATTTTATTGAACTTAGGAATTTACAAAAACCCCTCTTTTTGGTCGGGAAGAAAGTGTAACATGCAGAAGGGATGTATATTTTGTCATTCACATGCTTTGGATGTAGCTCAAGCCTTATTCCCGTATCCTTCATATCAAGTCGAGCCTTATATGTGTCCTTTGTTTTTCCTTGAATGTTCAATAAAGTTCCGATGATACTATCGCATACATTCTTCTTAATATGCATGACATTGAGATTGTGGCAAATCTTGAGGGTTTTCCAATAAGGCAATTCAAAGAAATGCTCTACTTTAACCAATTCAAGTAAGTAAGAGACTGTTTTATTGTCTTTCCATGTTCATCTACCTTCCCATATGTTGGCTACACAACATGTTCCAATTGTTTAATCACATCTTCTCCAAATAATAGTTTTGGTCTCGCCCTACATTCTACCTTACCATCAAAAGAATGCTTACTTTCCCGTAAATGGTGATCTGTCGGTAAGAATCGACTATGTCCCATATAACAAGTCTTTCTCCCATGATGTAAGTATTGATGAGATGCATTTTCGTTGCATGTCGGGCAAGCTAATTTCCCTTTAGTGCTCCAACCAGACAACAGTACATATGCAGGAAAGTCATGAATGGTCCATACTAATGCAACATGTAACTCAAAATTTTGTTCACTAGATGCATCATAAGTCTCAACACCTGTATCCCAAAGTTTTTTTTAACTCATCTATCAACGGCCATAAAAACACATCGATGTCAATTCCAGGAGCCTTATGCCCAGGAACAAGAAGAATCATCATGAAAAATGGATCCTTCATACATTTCCATGGTGGCAAATTATACGGGATAAGAATTATTGACCACATACTGTATGAGGTACTCATGTTTCTAAATGGATTGAAACCATCACTTGCCAACCCAAGCCTAACATTGCGAGGATCACTAGCAAATGAATTGTGTTTTTTGTCAAAGTCTTTCCATATTTTAGAGTCAGCAGGATGACGCAATACTCTATCTTTCTCGATTCGCTTGACCTTATGCCATCTCATAGCTACAGCTATCTTCCTTGAGGCAAATAATCTCTTTGGCCATGGTATCAAAGGGAAATATTTCAATACTTTATGAATAACCTGGTTACCCTTTCCCTTTTTAAATTTGTACCTAGGTGCTTTACATGAGGGACACTTGTTTGCAGATTTATACTCCTTCCATAATAGTACGTAGTCATTCTTACATACATTTATCTTTTCATAGCCAAGGTTTGGGTTTGAAAATAACTTTCTTAGCCTCATCATGGGTTTTTGGAATTTTTGCCCCAGAAGGAAATGCATCCTTCAATAGCTTAAGTAACATTGTTAATGACTTGTTACTTCACTTATTAATTAACTTTATGTGAAGCAACTTTACAATAAAAAACAATTTGAAGAACTTCTGACAACCTCTGTAAAGTTCTTGCTCTACATTGCTCATTAACTTGAAAAATTTATTCCTTTCTCCATTGGATCCACTTGGTATATTAGGACCATGGCTCTCAGAAGTCACCCCTGGCCAATCATTTGTGAATCTTTTACAATGCACATCATCTAGTATTTCTTGCATGTTATCCACAGCAGTGCCCTCTTCTTCAACCTCAGGATCATTATCATTGTCATTACATTCATGATCATACTTTTTCCCATGATGAACCCATCGACTATACCCAACTACCACACCCCATGCAAACATATGCTCCTCAACTTCATCTGGAGTCATCTCATTCATATTGTTGCAATTAATACATGGACATGGTATCGTAGTCTCCTCAAGTTTGATATGATTAGTTGCAAATTTGAGAAACTCTCTTACTCCTTTAATATACTGAGGGTGCCTTCTATTATGAATCTTCGTCCAACTCCTATCCATCTTGAAATTCATATTTTGTCAACATATCGCTGCATGAATGAATGAAACACATTACTATTAATGATGTATATATGTTATTTATAATAAAAACGATAAGAGAGAAACAAGGGATATGAAATAAAATAAATATTTACAGCATGGTACTCAGACAATAAAAATTGGAGAATAAATGATTTGTACACAATGATCATTAATTTTGTTCATGTTGTTATATTTAGTGATCACAACAAATAGTACCCAAGTAGACTAAATATACAACTTTAAGAAGTAACCATAATGAACACTACAGTCAATGATTAAGATTTTACTCAATAAATTCAATCAAATAATTTACCTGTCACTATTTTTCATGTAAATCAGTTAAATCTATCTTGTCAGCTATGGTATCTTAACACAACAAAAATGTCCTGTAAATCAGCAATGGATAAAGAAAAGAAAAAAGTAAACACCAGTACGAAGTCTGATACAATATTAGGGATCAAGTGCCCAATCAACATGGGACACCAAGTGAATGGACAACTCCACTTGCCTTGGTGGTGTCCAGCAAAGCCCCAAGAGGAGTGAGTGTTGGGCAAGCCATAGATTGGATGGATTTTGAACTAATTATATTAAATTTAGGGAAGAACATAAGACCAGGTGGGTGTGAGATTTCAAAATTGGAGTAGGATTAGCTACCAGATCAAAAAAGATTACTATTTTTCTGTGACATTATCTTTGTTTAAGCTTGTGCCAACACCCTAGAGGGGTCTCAATATGCGTTTAGGTAATAGACACATGTTTCACGCATCATGATGAAATTGTTTGGAAGCCAAGATCGTGAGGTCTCTATTCCCTTCGATTGGAGCCAGCTAGTCCCAGGATTCTACAACCTCTTATTGGGTGAAGTGGGTTAGAGCACTCCCTTCTCTCTAGAGTTTTAGCAGTTATTGTTTAATCTTTCTCTAGTTTCATGTGGCATTAATGGAGGTTGAAGGTGGAATTAATGAGTGTGGTGCAGCGGGGGGGTTAGTTAAGAGCTTCTCCTTCTAGGATTCATTTCGTTTTCTCTTTCTAGAATTTATTCTAATTTCTTTGGAGAAGACGGAGGGTGAGGATGGAGACCATCTTAGAGAGATGGGGGATATTGCTGTAGTTGGTGAGGATGGTTCACCTCTATTAGGCAATGGTGCAGGCATTTATGACCCTCTTAATGGCTCTCTTGAGAGATTCCTAAAGCTTAGAGCTAGGTCACAAGGGATTCACGTTGATAATTCTGTAATGGAGGTTGGGCGAGGTCAAGCCATTGTTCAAGGTGCTGCTGCTCATAGAAACTCTGAGTTGAACTCTAATTTGGAGCTTTTGAAGATGGAAAGAAATGAGTACAAATCTGAGAATGAAAGACTAAAGGCTATGGTATCTGAGTTATGCAATACCCCAGGTAAAAAGCTTGGGTCAAGTATGGCCTCAGAGATGCATGATGTCAAGGCTTGTTTTAATACTCCCGTTGCTAGCTTTGGAGGTCCACTCTTGTGCTCAAATGGTGAAAAATCTCCAGGTAGTAACTCTTCATCCAAAAGCTGGGTAGATAAGGTTGAGGAGGAAGAGGAAACTTATGTGGTGAGTTCTCCCCATGAAGCAACTACAAATTCGGTGTCTAAACCTTAGCTTATGGAGAAGATGGGTACGGTTCATGCAGAGAAGGTTAGAGCAAAGGAGGAAACTAATGTGGTGATTGCTCCCCTTGTAGCAGTTGCAAATTTGGTGTCCAAACCTCAGCTTGTGAAGAAGAAGGGTATTGTTCACGCACTTGGTGGAGAGAGTGCAAATACAAAGGTGATGGGGATGGGTCTTGTCTCCACTACTTTGGGTTTGGGAAATAGGGTGCAGCATGCTTGCATGGGTGAAGAGAGTGCACATGCAAAGGGGATGGAGAGAGGTCTTGTCTCCACTACTTTAGGTTTGGAAAATGGAGTGCAACATACTTATTTGCGTGAAGGAAAAGTTGGAGATAAGTCTGCTATAGCAGAATTTGCAGTCAACTAAGGATGGAGGCAGCAGGGGGGGGGGGGCACGGGCAACGAACCTAGTGAGAAGCAAAGTTGTCCCAATGGTCCAAGTAAGTGGGTTTCCATTTTAAAGTCAAAGAAAGGCTCTTTTATGAATCTTGAATATTTTAAACCTGAAATGGGAAATGATAGAGTTAAAATTAAACCTCTTTCGAATGTGGCTGCCCAAGGTGCTGAGTTGTGGAAAAATACTATAGTTGGGTACTTTATGCAAAATAAACTACCTTTTAATTTATTCAACAAAATTGCCAAGAAATTATGGGATAAATATGGGTTTGATAAATTGTTGACCACTGATAAGAGGTTCTATTATTTTAAGTTTTCATCAGCTATGGGTTGTGAATGGGTCATTGAGAATGGACTATGGCACTTTGCTGGGCATCCTATATGCCAAAGGAAATGGTAACTCCATATGAACCTTAGTAAGGATCACTGTAAATCATTCCCCATTTGGGTTAATTTCTATAATGTTCCTTTAAAATTATGGACGGCAAAAGGTCTAAGTTATGTGGCTAGTGCAGTGCGAAAACCCCTATATCATGATAACTTGACTGAAGAATTAAAGAGAATAAACCTTGCTAGAATTTGTGTGGAAGTTAACATTGAATCTAAACTTCCAGATTCCTTTGATCTGGAGGTGGAAGGTTGGAATGTTGTTGAAATAGCTATTGCGTACAATTGGGTTTCGAAGATTTGTGAAGTTTGCAGAGAATTTGGGCATGTAGTGAGCAAGTGCAACAAGGTGATGAAACAAGAATGGCAAGTTAAAAAGAATTCAGTAGTAGAGATTGCAAATGAAAAGGGCTGGACAGAAGTTAAGCGCAAAGGGAAGGAGATAACTATTGATGAAGATACTACAAGTGCTCCAAGTTTAGCTGGTCCAAGTGTTGTTGGGCAATTAGAGGAGATGTTTTCTACTACTCCGAGGGCAACAAATGCCATTCCAAGTGGTGTTTGCAGAGGTGTTCAATTAGTAGCCATGAAACCAGCCAATCTGATTATGAAACCTATTGTTGAGGTCATAACTCTCAATAGATTTCAACAATTAGACAAGATAGAAGATATTGAAGACATGAAAACTTGTAGGGATGGTCAGTCAAATTTGATGGCAACTCCTGATGCAAATCCTCTAGTAGTTGATGAAGTTGATCAGAAGAAACAACAGAATAAAAGGAAGAATGAGAAGAAAAGAAGACAGAGCTCATCTAGTAGCTCTAAGGGGAGCACCTCCTTTTCTAAGTAACTAATGTCATTTGCTTGCTGGAATGTGAGAGGTCTCAATGACCTCTCCAAGCATAGAGAAATCAAAGATTTTGTTAGGAGGCACAACATTTGATGTTTTGGTTTTTTAGAAACTAGAGTCAAGTTGGAGAATAGAGATTCAATCTGTCGGGGGCTGATGAAGAATTGGGATTTCATCCATAATTATCACACTAATAGGGATGGTAGAGTTTGGGTTGAGTGGAATTTGAATTTTGTAAAATTGGATGTTCTAAGCATGACTAACCAAATTATTCTTTGTAAGATCTTTCTTATTGAGTAGAAAATCCATTGCTACATTTCTTTCGCTTATGGTTTACATACTGTAACCCTTAGAAGGCAGCTTTAGAGGGATCTTAAGCAACATGCAAATCTGGTCCGTAATGAACCTTGGCTTGTCATGGGTGATTTTAATACTATAAGATCTCCTTTTGAGATGAAGGGGGGATGCACTGATTGGCCTAGCTTCATGGATGAATTTAATGAGTATCTTGTTGAGGCTGAGCTGGATGATCTTTGATACGGAAGTTTCCATTTTACTTGGAACAATGGATGTGCTAAGAATTATATCCTAAGGAAAATTGATAGAGCTCTTGTTAATAGCTGTTGGAACTCTAAGTTCAAATTTTCTTTAGCTGAATTATTTCCTTTTGGGGTTTCAGATCATAGCCCTATTTTGGTTCGCTTGGGGGTCCATATGAAGGAAGGTACTAAACCATTTAAGTTCTTTAATTTTTGGGCTGAGTATGAGGAGATTTTACCTACAGTGCAGCAAGCTTGGAATACTGTTGTTGATGGGTACCCAATGTACCGAGTTTGCAAGAAGCTGAAGATGGTGAAAGCTAGTTTGAAGGAGCTAAATAAGAAAAAATGTTATGATATTTCGCTACGAGTTAATGAAGCTAGAGAAGAGTTGCTTAATCTTCAAAGACAGTTAGAGGCTAATGGTGGGGATCCTGGGCTTGTGGCCAAGGAGAAAGAGAGCCTTTCCAAACTTAATGTTTTGAATAACCAAGTGGAGAGCTTTGCCAAGCAAAAGAGCAGAATTCTGTGGTTGAATGAAGGGGATCAAAATACCAATTTTTTCTTCAAGTCAGTAAGGAATAGAGCTAATAGGAATAAAATATCCTCCATAAAGAAGGAGGATGGTACTGTAGTGGAAGCTATTAAAGAGGTCAAAGAGAAATTTGTAAAGTACTTCCAGAACTTGTTGGGCAAGGAGAATGATGTGAAGTATCCAGGGAAACAAGAACTTCAGCAATATATTAGTCAAGTGATTTATGAAGAAGCCGTTGCAAATATGGATAGGAATGTCACAGAAGATGAGATTAAGCAAGTGCTCTTTAACTTAAATCCAAACAAGGCCCCTAGTCCTGATGGTTTCAATGGTTTTTTCTTTAAGAAAGCCTGGCCTATAGTTGGAAAGGAGGTGGTTGCTGCCATTAAATCATTCTTTGATTCTGGTTGTTTGTTAAAGGAAGTCAATGCTACCATTGTAGCCTTATTCCCCAAAGTTCCAAATCCCACAACCTTAAAGGACTATTGACCTATCTCTTGTTGCAATACTCTGTACAGTATATCAGTAAGATTATTGCGGATAGAATTAAGAGTTTGCTGCCTCTAGTTATTGATGAAGCCCACTCAGCTTTCATTCAAGGAAGGAAGATTAGTGATAACATTTTACTTGCTTAAGAACTTATGAAAGGCTATCATAAGAACAACAAGTTGGCCAAGTGTGCTGTGAAGGTAGATCTCATGAAGGCCTATGACTCAATCAGATGGAAATTCGTTTTGGATGTTTTGGAGCTTATGGGATTTCTGAAAAAGCTAAGGAATTGGATACAGTTCTGCATCTCTTCTCCTATGTACTTAATGAGCCTTAATGGTGCCCTAGAGGGCTTCTTTCCTGGAGCTAAAGGCCTGAGGCAAGGTGATCCTTTATCCCCTTACTTATTTGTAATTTGTATGAATGTTCTATCTCAAATTATTCAGCAGCAAGTGAAGAGGAACCCCAATTTTCAGTTTCATTGGAGATGCAAGAAAACTAGCTTAACCCATCTTTGTTTTGCTGATGATTTGATGCT
>CM065380.1:40510000-40570000 GCA_033060915.1 Euryodendron excelsum | reverse complement strand
TCGAAATTAATGAATATTTTGTGAGTTTTCTATATTCTTCTTGAGTTTCTTGAAGAACTAATCCAAACTTATTAAAGGATTCCTTGTGGCGTTCAAACTGGACTTATCAAAAGGATCATCCATTCCCGTTTGTGGCGTCTTTACCATACCAAGGTTCTTGCTTTGCTAAGCAACAGGTTGCAGTTTCCTTCAAGCTTTTAGGTTCTTTGGTCTTGTTTTCCAGATTTGGCGTCGGGTTTCGTCACATTGTTGGCAGAGTTTGTATCAAAATGTAAGACCCATTGCTTCAATAATGAGTGGCAAAGGATTGTAGCTTAGGTTTGTACCTTGAAGGGGAAGGCTATGAAGAATATTTTATGCAAGTTAATGCTATCTACCACTGTTTATATCATTTGGAAAGAAAGGAATGATAGATTAATGGCTAACAAGTGTAGGGACATGAAGGCAATGCTCAATGATATAGTATTTCAAATTCGTAATAGGATGGCTAGTTTGCGAGGCTTTCATGGAACAACTCCAAATAGGGATCTCCAGCAAATATGGCAAATTCCCGATGATATTTTCAAGAACTAAGGGTAGTTGTTTTTGCTATTTGTTTAGTTCTTATAGTTGTTAAGTTAAGTTAGCTTGTGTTGTATACTTTTCTTAGCTAGTGCTAGCTAGGTTCTTTTGTTTGTTTAATGGCTATCTTTCTTAATTATCCTTATCCTTTGGCCTGGGGTATGCCCCTTGTATTTGTACTTGATCATTTGATCTTTTTTTGTCTATATATTCTTTCTTACTTAGCAAAAAAAAAAAAGGAACCAGCTATGTGTATCTTATCCAGCAATTTCACGACATAACATAAGTTTGGTATAAGGATTTAATTCCTAAAGCTTGTCCAATTATTTTTTTAAAAGCCAACAAAATAGAGCATTGACACGGCACAATACGAGCCTTTCCATAATTAATGACTAAAAATTTATATCACTTCCTTTTAATATGCCATTCACAGAACGAAGTTTGTCTTTGTTCTTTAGGATAAAAGCAAGCCTAAAAATTTTTCTTCAGTCAATTGACATGGATATAGATAAATAAACAAGGTACTATTTGTGCTCAGAAACCTATATATATGTGTGTTATTATCACAAATCATGCACTTTGATAGACATCAGATGTTACTAGAAACATCATCTTCCTAGAGTCCAAATAAAATTAAAAACACCACATACATTTTACCACTTGTCACATCCAGACCAATTCAATTGCAAAAAGCATATAAAGTAGAAAAATACTAAAGAAAAGGGGAAACTGTGCTCATTACTAGGATAGCATAGTATATAAAAATTTCAAAAAAAACTCCAACACCCTAACCATGTGATTTTAGTAAATCTGCAAGGAAATATGAATCAGGTAATCATTTACAAAAGAAAGAGAATATGAAATGAATGGGTTCAGTTTCATTCGAATTCTAAATCATAAATCATTAGATTCAATCAAAAATTGTAAAATATAATGAAGCATATAATATACCAGGATAAGAAAACAATAATATTATCGATATTAAACTTATCGCAATTCATGAATGAATCAATGAAGCATTACCAGTCAAGCCAACCAATTTCCACAAGATCATTGAGTGGAATAAACAAACAAAATATGGGACCTATAATAACTAATAATCAGGGTGTAGGCATTACCTTCTAATTTAGAGAGTAATTTATAAGAAATTACCTTTTGTTCAACATATGACATTACCTATCTTCAGTCAGTACATATACTCTTAGAAATATTAGTAGTAGGCATGAACAAAAGAATAAAATAAAAAAAGTAACAAAGAAACCTCAAAAGCTAGAACCCTCCACCACCACTGCAACCCACAGCACACATCACAAATCTCATTAAGAAGATGAAAAGGGAAAAAAATTGTGAAACTCAAAAGTTCTACTTTTTAGCTTACAGTCTCCATTAAATCTTTGGCTTTGGACATGATCGAAAGCCAACCTGACCTCGGTTGAAAATGGCTATTCAGGTCTATTGATGGGACAGTGACCAAAGCTCTCTTCTTCGACATCAAGCGACTCAAAGAAGTTGGATTATAGATCAAGAAGCGAACAGGAACATGATTGAGAGCCAACCTACACCACTAGTACAACCCTCCCCTCCACCAACACCCTCCACCCCAAAACTCGAGTCATGAAAATCCAACACTCAAATACAAGAAAACAAAAAATAATGAAACACAAAGAGAGTGAAGCACTTACGGTATAAAGATCGGCGGTGGGGGGATTGTTGACTTCTTCGGTGGTGGATGAGAGAGAGAGTGCACGCAGGGAGAGAGCGCGGGAAACTTTTGAGATATAGGCAGAGAAAGAGTGGGAGATCACTTTATACGGTGGTGGCAGCAGCACAAGATAAATAAAATTCAAGAATAACCTTTTGAAATGGAATATAAAAAAACCCTACGAAAACAAATCACTGAATTTAATTTACTTACTGTTTGGAACCATGTATTTTTGTCAATTGAATTTCAAAATAGCAAAGGAAAGGGTTTCTAAGATAATCTCCTTTTTGTGTTTGGAATTAATTTACGAGAATTAAAAGAAATAATTTTAATTCTTCTTATTTGTTTAATGAGGAATCGAAAAGCAAAATATTTTGATGACAACAGTGCCCCTAGATTAGGCTAGTCAGATAATTAAAAAAAAAAAAAAAAAAGGGAGGGCAAGGTTGTAAGTATCTACCAATTAGGCATTAATTATTTCCAATTCACATGTAATCCGACTAATTGCCAAAGGATTTCAAGGTTTTTCATTTTTCTTTTTCAAATCCCACCGAATCAATCCTATTTTAAATTTATTCATTCAAAACATATGAAAGTGGATCATTCCAATTGTAGAATCAACCGGTTAGGTTGACCCGCAAACAACTCAAATGGATTGGTTGTTTAATAGTTACTTTTTTTTTTTAAGCCGGTACTTAAAGTAGTTTCGTTTTATGGGTTTGGACTAGGGTGTTCACGGGTTGGGTTGGGTAGTGACCCCCTATCCGAACCACCAATCTCGGGTTCAAAAACAATGTAACCCATTTCGACTTGGTTTGGTTTGGGTTGGGTTCGAGAATGGCCCTAGAGGTGTGCATGGGTCGATTTGGTTCGGGTTGGTGGCTAACCTATAACCGAGCCAATCTTCATCGGTTCCAAGATTGGTTTGGGTCAGTTCCTCAATTCTGCCCAAGCCAGGTTAGGTTGATTCTGCCTGTACAGTTGTAAGTTAATCTAGTATAGATACAAAATTTCCCAAAGAGATGCAATAGAGTCTCATAATGGTTTAGACATTTTCATAAGATTATGCAGTCTTACCACCTGTGTACGAACATGTTATTTCCATGTTTTGAACATATGACTCTAAATTGCAATAAAATAATCACATAAAATGAATGTCCATGTGGGTTGAGGTGCTTGCCTCTCGCACCACTGACCACCTTGTTATGGTGCAGTTCCTTAAGGAAAACATATTTTCACGTTTTGGCATGCCCCGCGCCATCATTAGTGATGGTGATAAGGATTTTTGTAATAAGCTAGTTGGGATTTTGATGCGTAAAGACGGGGTTTTGCACAAAGCTGGTACCCCATATCACCCCCAAACGAGTCGTCAAGTGGAATTGGCCAATAGAGAGATTAAGCAAATCTTACAAAAAACCGTGAACCCCACACGTAAAGATTGGTCTCTATGACTAGTTGATGTGTTTTGGGCATACCGAACAGTGTACAAAAGGCAATTAGGAATGTCTCCCTACTGGCTTGTCTATGGCAAACCTTGTCACCTCCCGGTTTAGGTCGAACATAAAACTTATTGGGCCATTAGACAGTTCAACGAGAGTTTAGCTGACACCGGAACCCTTCAAAAACTCCAGGTATCTAAATTAGAGGAATTGCAAAATGATGCGTTTGAAAATTCTTGCATTGCTAAGGCTAAAATGAAGACCTTGCACGACCAGCACACCTTACGAAAGACCTTCCATGTCGATCAGAAGGTCTTCTTATATAACACCCTTTTGCATCTCTTTTCGGGTATGCACCGCAGCAAACGGACTGGTCCTCTTCTTGTACGGGATGTTGTTTCCAATGGGGCCATCATTGTTTATAATCCTGATACAGGCTCTGAATTCAAGATCAATGGCCATCGCCTAAAACATTATCTTGAGGGTTTTCTGAGAGAACTGGAAAGTCTAGCTCTTTATGACCCACCCCCTTACGAGTAGTCCCCGCCCATCTCCTTTGTTGGTTGCATCTTAGGTTTTCGCATTTGTTTTTCATCTTTTTTTTTCTTAATTTTATTATTTTTGGTGTTTCGTGCCACATCTATCCTTTCTTGCTTGTCTTCCCGCCCGGTGGTCCGTGCTCGGTTCTAGTGGGGGGGGGGGGGGGGGGGGGGGTTGTTTCTATTTTTTTATTGCATTTTTTCTTCTTCTCTTCCTTTCTTTCTATCTTTTTCACCTTAGAGTTAGTTTTACTCTCAGATCGTCAGGACGCCCAAGTATCTCGTCCTAACGAGCCGAGAGCTGATGCCCAGAACAACTCTTTATTGGTCGAAGCGTCGGGATGCCCAAGTATCTCGTCCTGACGAGCCAAGAGCTATGCCCAGAACAACTCTTTGTTGGTTGAAGCATCGGGACGCCCAAGTGTCTCATCCTGACGAGCCGAGAGTTGATGCCTAGAACAACTCTTTGTTGCTCGAAGCGTCGGGACGCCCAAGTGTTTCGTCCTAACGAGCCGAGAGTTGTGCTCCCATTACTTGGCCTAGCATTAGGACATGATTCAAAACTATCCTGACGACCCGTGGGCTCTTCGGCCAAATTGTTTTAGCATTAGGACCGACTTTACCATCGTCTTGACGATCGTGCCCTTATTTGAACAGATTGAGGCTTTCTTTTCTTTTGTCGCCTGAGATTCATTCGAAGGAGGGAGAGGGTTGCTGCATCTTTAAGGGCTTTGGTGCCACGATTCAACCTTGAATCTTCTCCAGGTGTCTCGAAGCCTCCATCTAGGTAATTCCTCTTCGCATTCTAGTTTCATTTCTCATTCCTTTTCTTTAGCAACTCACACTCGGATTTTGCTAGGTAGCCTTTGATCAAATTAGGGTTTTGTTGTGTTTCATGTGGGTTGATTAGGTTGTTTTGATTCATTCTCGAATGGGTGATGTGAGGTGTTAGCTTGAACTTGAACCTTATATACATGGATTACTTTCTGTTTGCTTTGTTTAATAATTGATTTTGGGGATTGTTTGTGTTTAAATTGATGGTTGTTTGTTGAGTCTTTTGGGTTGATTATTGGCCAAGATTTTGTAAGTGCTAACTCTGTAAACCTTAACTTTACAATATGCAATTGGGGGTTGTTTTGGGAATTAGGTGAGCTGATGAGGTTGTTTACAATTGAATGGTTAATGTGTTTTCCTCGTTGCTAACCATCCATTTGCACATATTAATTGCCAATTAACTTGTTGAACTCTTCTCTTGTTTGGGGATATTTTGGGGTTCTTAGTTAGGGAACACCATGACTGAGAGAACTAGGGCCAAAGACAAGGCCAAGAAAGATGCCACGAGCAGAGCTATTGCCCCGTTTACTCAGTCTAGTTTCAAAGCTAGTGCCCCATCTGACTTTGATGTAGAGTGTTTTAAAACAAAAGATACACAAAAGGGGTACAACGAGGTTTGGAGAAGGAAGAAAATTGTCCTCGAGAGAGGGATCAATCTTATAGCCTTCTGAGATGAATCATACCTTTAGAAGGATGAAATTAAGGGGCGAGGCTGGAAGAAATTTGCTAACTTTTTTAGAGGTGCAGTGGCTATATTGTGTGGTGAATGGCTGGCAAATATTTCCAAGATGAGCATCACACCCGGGGCCCAACGAATAGAGTCTTGGGTAAGGGGCAAGGTTGTAGTTAATTAGAGAGGGTCCGCAATGCCCAATTCAAAGACTCAGTCGATGAAAAGATTGATATGACGGTGGTGGCCACTGAAATTTTGAAAGAAGAGAGGTGGGCAGAAAAGAAGAATTTTGTGGGGTGAAATGCACTAAAGGACAGGTACCTACCTTTACACCTATGGTCCTGTTACAGTTTGATTCCAATTGCCTGAACTTCAGAGGTAAGTAGAACGAGGGGGAAATTACTATGGGCTATAGGCACGCATAAGTCCATTGATCTTCCATTGTACATGTAGTACCAATTATATGACAGCCACTCGTTGTGGGATCCTATGACCAGTATCCCATTTTCATGCCTGCTCACGATGGCTTTTGCTAAGGCTAAGGTGGCTAAGTCTGCCTTCTTGTTCAAGAAATTGACTCAGCAGCCAATTGATAAAGCATCCATTAAAAAGTCTAAGGCTGAGTAAACCAAGTTAAATAGGAAGAAACAATGGGTTGGGCCATCCTCAAAGGGACAGTCATCACAGGCGGGGTCGACTAGCAATGTTGATCTTACCAGCATGGTTCAAATGGTAGAGCAGTAGAACCTACAAATGGACCACCAAACTGAGAGGTTGACAAAGTTGGAGGAGAAATTAGTGGATCAAAAGGAGTTTGGGGAATTCTAGCAGGTGATCTTGGGGCGATTTGATAAGTTAGAGGAGCAGCAAAAGAAGTTTGAAGATCAGCAGAGTGAGCAGACAAAGATGTTGAAAGAGATAGCCAGGCCAATGGCTCGTCAACAGCAGGAGCAAGATGAGGATAGGGAGGAAGATGTTGAAGCAAATGATGAGGAAGAGTACACAGTCATTGTGGAGGTGTAGAGTTTAGGTTGCCTTTCATTATACATGTGCATCATCCTGATCTAAAACTTGAATGTTTTGGTTAACTTTTGCCTTACTAACAAATCTTTTATATGTCATTTTTGGTTTCTATGATATTACTGAATGGTTTACCAAGTAGGCAGCACCCAATGCAATTTTCTCAACAGGTCAGAATTCTCACCTTACACTTTTGAATTTAAGCTAGTGAACATGCCTTATCTATTGTCATATTTCAATATAATACTTTCCATTAGAGGAGTCTTCAGTGGAATATTCACTATAACCTGTGATTTGCATTCTTCGATACTTGGATGGATAGCCATGGGCATTCACACACTTGGGCTTTGTATCGTCTTTTAGAGTGCTTTACATTTACTCAAGTTAAAATTATTCTGTATCTCTCCTATTCAATAGCCTCATTATGTTTGACTTTGATTCATTTAGTGAGAATTGATTGATGTGATTGACATGTTAAAATTCTGAGTTTTGTGCACTTTGGATATGACACTAGTTTTAGTTCACCTGATATCACTGAAGTAATCACTTGGATGCACCTTGTACACAGCCAGTTTGAGTCACAACAAAGAAACGGCTAGTTGGGTGTTTTGTCAATACCTCATGTCACTATATGGCAGCCCTGTTGCACAAGCAAATGATCAAAACGGGGTAGCATGTTGTTGATAAGAGTTCATGGGGATGGTTCTTTTCAATTCTTTTCACAAAAAAAAGAAGAAAGAAAAAAAAAAGAAAAAAAAGTGCTTAAAAAGGAGAAGAAAAAAGAGAGAAAAAGAAAGAAACTGGTGATATGAGATAGAGCATTGAAAGAAGAGGCCATTGTTGAGTCCACCTTGCGTACCCTAGAACGTGGTAAGTTTGTTGTCCATGTGGTCTTTTAGTTGAACCCTACCACCATTGAAAGCCTTTGTAGATTCGAAGTGTGCAACCCTTCTGAACTCAGTTAGTGAATTCTTGTGTTAATTGCATTGATTGATTCTTATTCTTAATATTCTTTGATGAGGCTATGTCATGTCATTTGCCACACATTATTTACGTTCTTCATGATGGGATTGCTTTTATTGATCATATTCATTTACTCCTATTAGAAGAGCAATCCATGAGAGTTCCTAGGGATTCAATTCTTGTTGAGTGAAAGACTGGTGAGTTTTTTAAATCGAAACTTGAAGGATACATGTGCTTGAGTCCGTAATAAGGCATTTATGGTACTTTGGTGAATCAAGCACACTTGACTTGCTACTTCTACTTGATGAGATGCAATCTTGTGTATGCATTGGGTATGAGAATGAATTGAAACTTTGAAGTTTCAGGGTGAGTATTCTTGGTGCTATCTGTTTAATTGCTTATGAATAGGGGCATATATGATGATTGAGAGACATTATGCATATGCTCAGTGCATTCAGGATTTTCACAAAAGTAGGGAACTATCCTTTTTGCTATTTATATAGTGTTATTTTTTTAGGGGCTAGCAAAATGCAAGTTGGGGGGTGTGATTTCACTGTAAAAGTGTAATCCTAACCTTCAAAGTAGCTTTTGTTAAGCCTAAAGGTGCTACATAGCTGGTTGTTTAGTAGTTATTTGGTATTGATTGGCTTCTTGGCATTATTGTAGGTTTTTGAGGTAAAAGAGAGGCAAAAGTGTGAAGCTATTAAAGGAGTATCGTCAGGACGCAGTTGTAGATCGTCCCGACAACCAGTGGAGGCAACAAACTCGAAAGGAGCTCATCGTCTAGATGCAGCTTTTGAGCATCCTGACGTCCAGATTGGAAGTAAAGTTGAACCCTAGCTATCGTCAGGACGCAGCAATGGAGCTTCCTGATGCCCAGATTCGAGATGAAGAAAAATTGTAAAGAAGAGAGCACCATCGTCAGGAGGCTAGATTATTTCATCCTGACGACCAAAAGGGAGGATATCCAGTTTTCGATTTATCGTCAGGATGCAAAAATCCAGCGTCTTGACAATTGAGCACGAGATTTGATTCTAGTTTTTTATTTCCTTATCAGATGAGTACCTATAAAAAGACAAGTTTTCAATTTGTTTGGGTTACGTAATATAGAGTGGTTTTTTTAGAGCTTTTGGGAGGACGCTTGTTATTTTTTGTTCTTGAATATGTACAATTCAATAATTCCGAGATCAAGTTATAATATAAGTTTGGGAGTTTTCTTTTCCATTATGCGTTATGTCTCTAATCGTTATAGGTAACTAATCATCTTCTTGGCGATGAACAAGAAGGCAACTAGGGTTTCGAGTAGTCACATAAGGTATTACAACGGGCAATTATTGTTATATCAGTTAATTCACGGATCATCTCTTGTTTATTCTCTTATCCAGAAACCTTGCTTTTGTGATCATATTCTAGTGGGTTCATGACTTACGTTACTGCATGGACTCTGCTTGAATCCTTGATATGAATGCTATGGAATATAATGTTTCAAACATTGAATGAAGAGAAAGAATCTTTATTAGGTTTAAATGAGAAATCTTCTGATTGAAAGGTGTAAGTTGTCACCAATGAATTAAGTTCATTCAATACCTTGTGGGTTTAGCGAATACTCAGTCGTTGGATTTTTTCGAGCCAAGATTGTCTTCACTGAGGTTTTAATATCAACTCTTTGCATTGGTTTAAATACAAATAACTGTTTCACATGACTCAAATCATTTTTTTTCACATTTCCTTTTGGAGTTGCTCTTGGTTTCTGTGCTTGTGCTATGTCGAACGTCGGTTCTCTTCTTGGACAGCAACTGTCTTCCCTGTGGATTGACGTCGGACCTTCCAAGTGGACTACATCGTAACTGTTCAATTGCGGTCTTTCTATCGCATATCTTGGAGGCGATCATATAATATAATTTAGTAAGTCCAAATGCCTAATAATTTGGTATTTACGTAAAAAGGGATAGACTAGCTAGTTACATATTTATTTATAATTAGGTTTTCCCACACGTCAAAATAAATAGTAATTTTTTAAGGTAGGAGTAGTAGTACTATACTAATATAAAGTCTTAATTATCATGCCCTTAAAAATTGGTTGCTCCTTTTAGTGAGGAATCTATCGTTTCCTTACTAAAGACTAATTTTTGACCACCATTAGCAAGGAAATTTATGTCTGCTCGCTAATAAATTTCCCGCTAAACAAGAAATTCCCACCAATTATTTTTGTGGTTACCATTAGCAAGGAAGTTTTTATTTTGTCGCTATAACATATATTAATTACTTTTTTAGTAAGGAGCCTACTAGTTCCTCACTAAAATCTTTATATTATACATCTAGCGAGGAAGAGTATGGCTTGCAAAAGGTTTATACCTTTAGAGTTAGCAACGAGCACACAATTCGATGCCAATAAGTAGTGAAGTTTTTTTTGCAATCAGATGCTTTTGACGCCAAAATAATTTCTTCAAAACCTTTAGCGACGATCTATTTGACCCCTCGCTAATACTTTTTCCCTAATCACCATTCGTGGGTAATTTTACTTTTCCATGCAAATTCACTATCCCGCCACACATCCAGTGAAAAAAAATTTTCACCAAAGATTTTGCATCGAGTATTTGCGAAATTTTTTTTTTTTGTTTGTCGCTAAATATGGTCATTTGAAGACTTTAGCAAGGAAACATGATTTTCCATGCTAAAAAGGTATCTTTAGCATCAAATTTGGTTCCCTCGCCAATACTTTCCTAGCTAAATGTCAAATTTTTTGTAGTGATGTATGGAGGCTAGGGCTTGAAGAGACTTAAGAGAATTAAGGTTTTGGGGAACTTCGAGCTCTGTTTTTAGAGAGAGTGTTTTTGGACTAAGTTTGCGGACTCTTTTTAAGCAGGAGAAGGGTTTGTATTTATAGGCAATTGAAATAGGAACTTGCGCCTATTGCCCTGGTTCCAGTGTTCTTTTAAGCTTGGTGCCACTCCTAGTGGCGCTAGCCATTTAAGAAAGTTTTAAGGCGGCAAGAAACGTCTCTTTTGACCCTTGGGACTTAAGGCAAAAGATTTGGGCGTCCGTCCTAGTGACTACCATGCAATTTTTGGCTTAGCTTCAGTAGAAGTGACTCCAAAAGCTCCAGGAATGATCCAGAAGGCCAGGGATGGACATAAACCCTAGAAATGGTGTCCTAGAGGTAATGGACTTTAGAAACAATGCCAGGGGTTTCCAGTTTGATACCCAGAGCCATTGTGGTTAGAAAAAATGATTGGCCCACTAGGGGCAAAACGATTATTTTGCATTGGGCTTGCCGGAATAGATTTGGAATGATCCGAAAAGGTGCTGGAAGGCCAAGAATGCTCTATTAGAAGGATCCTCGGGAGGTAACCGGTTTGATACCCAGAGTTAGTGTGGTTTCCAGAGGTGATCGAATGCCTAGGGGCAAAATAGTCATTTTGACTGGATGCTCTCAGAATCAATTTGGAAGTGACTGGAATGCACTTAAACATGCCAGATTGTTTTTGGAGTAATTTTGGAAGGGTGAACTTACTAATCTAAGGACTCAGGTACTTTCTCAAGAAGCTTGTCGGAATTGCCTAATGGGCAGTTTTGTTATTTTTCACCGGAGTGGGCTAGCAGGCACTGGTGTTGATCGGGGTTTTGAGTATTTCCGTCACTCTAACGGTGTGTGATAAGTTGTTTTCCAAAGGTATCCTATCTTTAAGTAAACGTGTCATGGCCAAAAGGCGTGTTTAGTCCAGTGACATAGGGGGTTCGTTAGCAATTTTTAATGTCGACCTGTTTGCAAGTGTTTCTGCCACTTTGACGATTGTGATATTTGTGAGTGTTTTTGTCACTTTGACGGTGTGCATTCATTCTAGAGATTGCCTGACCTCTGGAAGTTGTTGGATGGTCTTATTATTTGAGGGATCAACTTTCTCGAAAATCGTGCCAGATAACAAACATTCTACATTGGCGGGCTAGCAGGTGCCAGAAGTGAACCGTTCTAGTATCTCGCGGACTTAAGTTCCGTCTCGGTCGACAGGTTTGAAGGGACTTATCGTTCCAAGAAGTTTTCTCAAAAAACGTGCGAACCGTCTGAAGGATAAACTTTCTCAAAAGACGTGCAGGATCGAGTTTGGCTGGTCTGAATTTGAATTAGAATTGGAGCTAGATTTGAGATTGAAATTGGGACTTACCATCTTTAAGAAGACATGCCAACTAGAATTGGACCAAGTAATGCCCCAAGGGCATTTTGGTCATTTTGGACCTATTGGTATATCTTTTATTTCGTTGAGTTTGTGGAGATGTTAGAATATAATATTAATTAGTTAATTTCCATCAACAAAAGTTCATGATCCACATTTTGCTCTTATGCTTTAGTTTTTCATTGCTTCTAATTGTTGAAAAAGAGTCACTTTTCGCTCTTTACATTTAGAGAGCCAAAGTTAGATAGTCATTTTCTTGACTCTCTAAAATAACTTGTCACGACTTGAATTTTCCTCCCTGGAACAATCAAGGCGTGATGCTACTAATTACTAGCTAAACTTTCCAACTATTGGATCCTTAACGGTTATGGTTAATAGATAGGTACAAAATACTAAATGTGTCATTTGAAATAACACTATCATATCAACAAACTTAAAGACTCAACTTAACATGAAGTGATGAACTTGAAGAAAAATGTACAAGTTTGACCTGCAGATCTAGTAAACTATCTCTTATAATTTTGTGTTTAGCTTTGATAGACTAAACTCAACAATTCTTTTTGTGATCCTGCTTCACCATATGTAAGCACCCCATTTTTGCCCGCTCGGTGATCTCCGGTCGGACCAAACTCACATTCAAATTGACACAGACATACTTAAGTCCAAACCAGTTCTCTAGACTCAATCTAGTTAATCAATCACTTTGCAGACTCGCCGGGCCTAATAGAGGCAAAATGACCAAAATGCCCTTGGGGCATTGCTCCGTCCAATTCTAGTTGGCACGTCTTCCTAAAGACGGTAAGTCCCAATTTCAACCTCAATTCTAGTTTCAATTCCAGTCCAGACCAATCAAACTTAATTTGTCATGTCTTTCAAGAAAGCTGATTCCTTAAATAGTAAGTCCATCCACTTTGACATGTTTACCAAGAAAAACTCCTCAGAATGGTAAGTCCCTTCAAACTTGTCGATCGGGCTAAAGCCCAAGTCCCCAAGATGGTAAAATGGCTCACTTATGACGCCTGTTAGCCCGCCAATGTAGATTGTTCGTTATCCGACACGTCTTCTGAGAAAGTTCATCTAGCAGCTTCTCGAGATTAGGTAGTCTCCGAAATGAATGCACCGTCAGAGTGGCGGAAACACTCGCAAACAAGTTGACATTGGGCCTATGTAACGGGACCGAACACGTCTCTTGGCTGTGGCACGTTTATCGAAGGATGGGATACCTTTAGAAATCAACTCGTCACACACCATCAGAGTGACAAAAATACTCAAAACCCAGGTCAACACCAATGTCTGCTAGCCCACTCCGGTGAAAAATAACCAAACTACCCATTGGGCCTTTTTTGGTACGTTTCTCGAGAAAGTATCTAAGTCCTCAAAGCGGTAAGTCCACCCTTCCAAGATTGTCCTAAAGATAATTTGGCATGTTCAAGTGCCTTCCAGTCAGTTCCGGACCAATTTTGAGACCATTGGTCAAAATGATCATTTTGCCCCTACACATCCGATTGCCTCTAGGAACCACACCGACTTTGAGAATCAAACCGATAACCTCTTGAAGATGCTTCTAGTAGTATTCTTAACATTCCAACACCTTTTCAAATCATTCCGAGTCTATACTGGCAAACTCGGTGCAAAATAACCGTTTTGCCTCTGGTGGGCCGATCGCCTTTTCCAACCACACCGGTGTCGCGCCCCAATTTTTTGTATCCAAAAAAGACAAGTGAGAAAAACTCAATGCTCTCTCGTTAGAACTCATCCTCCTAAAAGGACGAGTGTGACCAGGTTTGAATTGGAAATTTGATTTGATTAAGGGCTTTTGAAAAATAATTTGGAGTTACCATCTACCTTAATTAAGGTGAGTTAGGTCACCTAAAACTAAGCACAACCCGAAGATTACACTTAGGATTTTTGAATACAATTTTGAAAACTTCATCAAGAGAGGGTTTTAAGAAAAGAGGTTGTTTGGCAACCTTTGAAAACATTTAAGCCTTTTTTTTTAAAATAACTCCATTTGGTCTTTGAAAATAGTGATCTAGATTCGGAGGTTGGTTACGTGTAAGGAAGACACACTGAGGCATCACCCTACCCCGCCCGTGCGGTACCTACATGTCTATTCACCCTAGGCTCACTCATTCGAGTATTTGATTAATAAATGTCAAAAACTATCCACTTGATTTGAAAAAAGAAGTTGACATGATGCATGATAATGCAAATGCGAGAATTTGATTCGATTTTGAAATTAGATTTGAAAAGAACTTGATTTTATTTGAAATAGATTTGAAAAGATAGATTTGATTTTGAAAGAAAGTTTTAGAAATTGAAAATAGGGATTTGAAAATAGATTCTTAGAATTGGAAATTTGAAAATAGTTATAGAATCGGAAACTTGAAAAAGGTTGTGAAAATAGAAACTTGAAAAAGGTTGTGGAATTGGAGATTTGGAAAAAGTTATAATCGCACCCATGAGGGTTGCCTACGTATCCCTTTTTGGGAATCAGGTCAGTTGTAGTTCGGACAAGAGTCCGATAGAAAATTTGATTTCTAAAGAGTTTGATTTGGAACTTGGATTTGAAGATTGAAAATTGAACTTTGATTTGAAATTGACTTGGAAGATTTGAAAACATTGGACTTTGATTTGAAATAAAACTTGAGGATTTGAAATTGATTTTGATTTGGAAAGATAGAAGTTGGAAGAAGAACTTGGACTTGTTTTGGAAAGATTGAGATTTGAAAACTTTCGACTTGAATTGAAGTTTGAAAAACCATCTCTATTTAGAAAAGAATTTTTGGAGAAGAGTTCGAAGCTTCCTAACTTTAGGGTTAGGGTCGAACTAGAGTCTAGATATCCTAGGACTTAGGGTAACCTAGGGTTGAAGCATGTCATTGAATTGACTTGAGCTTGAAAAGCTTGGTTTTAGGAAACCTAGACTTAGGAAAGATAGGATTTAGAAAGGTTTGATTGGAAAGTTTGATTTAGAAAACATGGAGAGTTGGAGTTTAGAAAAGATTGAATTTAGAAAATCTTAAAATTAGGAAAGTTTCAAAATAGGAAAGTTTCGTTTTAGGAAAATTTCATTTTAGGAAAAGTTTTGAAATTGAAAAGTTTAAAATTGGGAAAGGCTTCAAAGTTTGAGTTTTAGAAACACTTGAAGTTTAGGAAAGATTTGAGTTTAAGAAAGATTGAAAAATTTAGACTTTAAAAAGTTAAGATTTGGAAAGGTATGGAATTAGGAAAGGTTGAAATTAGGAAAGATTTGGATTAGGAAAGATTTGATTTCTATTTCCTAAAATAAAATGTTGGATTTTTATTTTCAAAAAAGAGATGATTTGATTTTGTTTCTACAAACGGAGGATTCGATTTAGTTTCCAAAAACGGAAGATTTGATTTGAGATAGAATTGGAGAGGTGGAGTTGTGAAAATCTTAGATTTGGAAGGATATTGAGTTGATATGAAAAATAGAATTTGGAAATCCATAGATTTTGGTATAGGAAAAAGTGATTTTGGAAATCTTAAGATTTGACGTAGAAAATAAAAGTTTTGGAAATCTATGTTTTGAGGCAAGATTGGAAATTATGTTTTAGGTAAGAAAATTAGGGTTTCCTAACCATGGCTCTAGGGTTTAACTTGAATTCCAAGAAAAAGGGATTTTGAAAAATAGATCTTTTTGGGAGAGTTTTTAGGAAAGAGATTTTTGGAAAGTAAATCTTTTGAAGGGAGTTTCTAGGAGAGAAACTTGAAGAGTATTTTTAGAAAGTAGAACTTTTGAAGAGAGTTTTTGGAAAGAAATTTTTGGAGAGAGTTTTTAGGAAAGTAAGTTTGGAAAGAGGTTTTGGAAAGTAAGTTTGAAAAGAGATTTGGAAAGGAATTTAAATGTAGACTTTTGCAAGCTTCTAAAAATATCTCACATTTCTAAACGATTCTAACCATAAGAAGATTATAACCATTCTAGGATTGTGATTTTGAAAACAATCAAGATTTAAATAGATGGACTATAAAAGCCTCTTTAAATGTAACACTTTCCTAAAGCAACCCTAACCATGAAAAGGCTAGAATTACCTTAGGATTGTGATTTTAAAAATAAGTTTGGAAAAATAAGATTTAATGCAAGTTTTGAAAACGATTTTTGATGCAAGTTTTGAAAACAGGTTTTGGAGAGATGCATGATCATGATATGCACAATGCAAGTTGGGGTCGTGAACATACAAGATTAAAGGCTTCACCACATAATCAAGGGGGCTGAACCCACGTGGTCTCCGGTTAGTGGGGTGGGCTGAAGTTGTTTGGTTTAAGAAGGCTATTCCTAGATATAGCTTCATCCTTTGGCTTGCTATTCGAGAAAGATTAATCACTCAAGACAAACTTGTTGCCTATGTTATGTTAAATGACATGTGTTGTGTGTTTTGTGGAGATAAAAATGAAGATCACAACCATCTTTTCTTCCAGTGTTCGATCACCAACAGATTGTGGGTGCAGTTGCTAGTAAAATGTAAGACCCAATGCTTGAGTAATGAGTGGCAAGGGATTGTAGCTTGGGCTTGTGCCTTGAAGGGGAAGGCTTTGAAGAATATTCTATGCAAGTTAATGCTATCCACCACTGTTTATATCATTTGGAACGAAAGGAATGATAGATTAATGGCTAACAAGTGTAAGGACATGAAGGCAGTGCTCAATGATATAGTATTTTAAATTCGTAATAGGATGGCTAGTTTGCGAGGCTATCATGGAACGACTTCAAATAAGGATCTCCAGCAGATATGGTAGATTCCTGATAATATTTTTAGGAACTAAGGGCAGTTGTTTTAGCTATTTGTTTAGTTCTTATAATTGTTAAGCTAAGTTAGCTTGTGTTGTATACTTTTCTTAGCTAGTGCTAGCTGGGTTCTTTTGTTTGTTTAATTATTATCTTTCTTGATTATCCTTATCCTTTTTGCCTGGGATATGCCCCTTGTATTTGTACTTGATCTTTCGATCTTTATTTGCCTATATATTCTTTCTTACTTAGCCAAAAAAAAAAAAAAAAAAGACTAAAAGAAAGCCCCCGACACGGTAACTTTGAATAGCCTAATCGTACACATGAACCGAGTAGTTCTTTGTTTCAAGCATGCAAGAAAGGAGGGATAAAAGATGGAGATTAAAATAGATGAAAACCCAAGTGGTTTAGGAGAGAGAAGAGAGGGGGGAATTGCGTAAATGTAAATAGGAAGCCTACCTTATGTCTTCTTTGTTTTGCTTGCTTTATTTACATTGCTTCACGTTGATCTTCGAGAGTTTCGGAGTTGCAGCTCTTCAAGTCTTCAATGGAGGTTTCGGAGATTCGTATATGAGTGTATGGGAGTGTATGTATGCTAGGGTTTAGTGTATGGGGGCTAGGGTTTGGAGAACTTAAAGAGAGCTAGGGTTTGGAAGAGCTTTGAGCTCTATATATTGAAGAGCAGAGTTTTTGGACTGAGTTTGTAGACCCTTTTCACACTGAAAGAGGCTTTGTATTTATAAACAGAAGACTAAATTGGCACTTGATGCAGTGGCGCCAGGCAAAACTTTACACTAGCGCCACTTAAGAAACTTTTAAGGTCGGCAAGCAACGTATCTTTCAAAGATTTGGGCACCTATGCTAGTGACTACCATGCAATTTTTAGCCTAACTTCACTAGGAGTGACTCCAGAGAGTTCGAGAATGGTTTAAAAGGCCAGGAATGGCCTGGATGGCCAAAAAGGGATAAGAACCCTTAGAATAGTGTCTCGGAGGTAGTAGACTTGAAAAATAATGTCAGGATTTATTGAAAGGGTTGATTGAGCCATTAGGGGCAAAACGGTCAATCAGGCCGACAAATTGCCGGGATGGACTTGGAATGTCTTGGAAGAAGGCTTGAGGCTTGGAAACATTAGCTAGAATGTTCTAGGAGGTTGCCAGTTTGATACCTTGAGCCAGCGTGGTTGGAAAAGGCAACCAACCCACTAGGGGCAAAACGATCATTTTGCATCAAGTTTGCTGGACTGGCTCGGAATGACCCAAAAATGTATCGAATGATCAAGAATACTATTACAAGCATCCCCGAAGGTTATTGGTTTGATACGCACAGCCGGTGTGGTTCTTGGAGCGCTCAAATGCCTAGGGGCAAAATAGTCATTTTGATCAGATGGTCTCGAAATTAGCCCGAAATTTACTAGAAGGCACACAATCATATCGGATTTTCTTTAGGAAAATCTTAGAAGAGTGGATTTACCGTTCTGAGGACTTAGGTATTTTTTTGAGAAACGTGCCGAAAAGTCCTAAGCACAATTTGGTCATTTTTCATCGGAGTGGGCTAGCAGGCACTGGTGTTGACCTGGGTTTTGAGTGTTTCCGTCACTCTAACGGTGGTCCCGTGACATAGGGTTTTGTTGGAAATTCTCAATGCCGACCTATTTACGAGTGTTTCCACCACTCTGACGATTCGTGATCATTCCAGAGACTGTCTGATCTCAAGAAGCTGCTAGGTGGACTTATCGACTGAGGAATCAACTTTTTCAAAAGGTATGCCAAAACGGACATTCTTCATTGGTGGGCTAGCAGGTGCCAAAGGTGGATCGTTCTACCATCTCAGGGAGTTGGGGTCTCGTCCCAGTCAACGGGTTTGAAGGGACTTACAGCTCTGAAGATTTTTCTCAAAAAATATGCTGGATTGGATAGACTTACCACCTTGAGGGATCAACTTTCTCGAAAAGTATGCCGAACTTGATTTGAACTGGAACTGGACTAGAATTGGATTTGAACTGGAATTGAGATTGAAAAGGGGGCTTACCATCTTCGAGAAAACGTGCCCACTAGAATTGGACCAGATAATGCCATAAAGGCATTTTGGTCATTTTGCCTCTATTTAGGCTGGACGGGCCCGTGAAGCGATCGATTGACTTGATTACGTCTGAAAAACTAGTTTGAACTGGAATGCGTCCATATCGACTTGAATATAAGTCTGGACGGATTGGAAACTGTTGAGTGGGCAAAAATGGGGTGCTTACAACTGCCCTTCTTTTTCTGTCTATATTTGTCGAAGACAGAATTCAATAGAGTAAGAGTCCCATTTTGACCGTGAGGCAGTCGGAAGGACGGACTTTGAAGATTTTTTGAAAATTGGAGTTTGAAAGTGAAGATTTGGCCCAAAAGGCATTTGAAATCGAGTTTTGGCAGGAAAAAGGCAAAGCTGCCCGGAATTTGACATTGGCACCACTATTTGTGGCGCGTGGCTTAAAATTGCCTTAGCGCCACAGTTAGTGCTACTAGGCTCTTAATCAAAACCAGAAAAATTTTCTGGTTTGAACATTTGCGGGATTGTGAGATTTTCTAAGAGTGCCGAAGCTTTTGCGAGGAAAATGACTTAGACATTGAACGAGTGCTTCGTAGGGACTACTAAGGGTTGTCGAAAGCAGACACTGTTATCGGAAAAGTTGCCGGAAGAGAATATTTCCCTGGAGACCTTCAAGAGGTGAGTTTTTTATTTTGATGTGTAGAATTTAGTTTGAGTCATGGTAACAACAAAAATTGATGTTTTAATATGTTTTGAACACTTTGGTGAAGTTATTTTTGCATTTTGGTGCTTGTTTGATTAAATTTGAGTAATTTTACGTGTTTATGTAAAGGGGTTTCTGCAAGAATTGGGGGTTTATTCTTACAGCCTTGGCCATTTGAGTTTTCTGGCTAGGTTTTTATCCTATGTGCCTTAGAAAAATGTGTTTAATAGCTATATGAAGTTTTGTGATTTTTTGAAAACTCGATGAATTTTTTATTCTTTTAAAAAATAAAAAAATACTTAGAAAAATAGGAAAAATTGAGAAAATTAAGAAATTATTAGAGTTTAGTGTTTAGAAAAATGCGGGAATATTTTGAAAAATATTTGAAATGATTTTGAGAAATTTTGCGATAACTTTGAAAACCATTGATTTGTTAAAAAATAAAACAAGTCTTTTGAAAAACTTAGAAATTTAAAAAATGTGTGCGGGTGTTGGTGCTATATAATTGTGATGTTGTGAAATGCATGGTTTGTGTTTTGTATTGATGTCGTGGGTATTGTAGGGACCATTTTTAAAGGGAACTCTGTCGAAATTTTTCGAAATTAAGGAAAGAGTTGAAAAAGTTTTAGAATAAAATATTTTTGAAAGAAAAAAAATAGAAAACCCTTGAGGGCGGGGCCTTTTTGATGGAGAAGGCCCCGAGAAACATGGGGGCCTTTTACAAAAGCTTTTTGGAATGAAAGCACTTTGGAAGATTTTGGAAAATAGATTTTTAGATAAAACTTTGGAGGAAGAAATTTTTTTTGAAATTAGTAGAAAGTTTGAATTAAAGGAGTTTAGGAAGCTGTGGAACTGATAGAAATTTTGGAAAAAAGAATTTTTGAACAAAACTTTGAAAGATTTGCTTTTCGAAAAATCTAGAATCTTGACTGGAATGGAAATCTTTTTGAAAAACAGAGTTAGGAAGAAGCTTTGAGATATATTTTAATTGAAGATTTTTGAGATTCATATTGAAATGGACTTTGATTTCAATTTGAAACTATCTTGATTTGTATGAAAAATTCGCTTTGACTTGAATTTGACTTTTTTTTTTTGAGTCAAAATTTGTAGAAAATTCATTTTAACTTGAAACTTGAATTTTTGAAATCAAAATGTATAGAAAATTCATTTTGACTTGAAACTTGATCTTTAAAATCAAAATGTGCAGGAAATTCATTTTGACCTGAGATTTAAATTTTGAAATCAAAATGTATAGAAAATTCATTTTGACTTGCAACTTGACTTTTAAAATCAAAATGTGGAGAAAATTCATTTTGACCTGAGATTTGAATTTTGAAATCAAAATGTATAGAAAATTCATTTTCACTTGCAACTGGAAAATCAAAATGTGTAGGAAATTCATTCATTTTGACTTGAAACTGGAATTTTAAAGATCAAAATGTGTAGGAAATTCATTTTGACTTGCAACTTAACTTTTTGAGAAAAAGAGTTCTGAAAAATCTTGAAATTTGTTTGGGAATAGAAATCTTTTTGAAGAAAAAGCTTCGAAATAGATTGAAAATTTAATTTCGAATAGAATTTTAGAACTTGATTTTGAAATAGTTTTTGGAAAGAAATACTAAAAACATTAGGAATTGATTTTTAAAGATAAATTTTTAAAAGAAAAAATTAGAAAAGCTTTTTGAGAGTTGGTTTTTGAAAATAAAACTTTTTGAAGAAAAGCAAACTTAAGAAAAACCCTTTGAATTGAGCAGACTTTATTGAGACTTGCGTAATTTTTTTTAATTTATATTTGATTTTTGGTTGTCTTTATTATTTTTTTCTTGTTTTTTCAATCCTTTTTTTTTTTCTTATCTTTTGAACTACATATACCGTGCATTAATACCTCTTACCCTGACTTACCTTTCAGGATGGCAGACGAGACCGATGACGGTTCTGAGAGGAGACGCTGTTTCAGGAAGGCAGCCCGGACGAATTCTGTTAGCAGCTCTAATTGATGGAGGGGTAGTCGGCGTTCTGCTGGATAGGCATCTTCTAGCCAGAGTGGACGGGGGAGTAGACCACCAGTTGACCCCTTCCCTTCGATTGAGCCAGCCTTTGAAGAGGAGATGGATGTCGAGTTTTCTTGCTTTTGACCTTTAGGATGACTGATGCTATTTTGAATCGACTGCAGATTTTGTATGACATGTATCCTTCATATGAGCAAGACATATTTCACTAGTCCTTTGGTTGTACGACTTCTCTCCTATCAGTGCAGCTTATTTTCAGTAGTGGTTCCCTTTTGGCTGCCTGACTTGTCTTTCTTCTGTGAGCTTGCTTCCTCCTACCACGAGTATGGTTTCCTCCTAGGTTTTCGAAAGGATTTAGTTGACATTGTGGGATCTATTTTTCCTGATGGTTGCATCACAGTTGTCTCATTTCAGCTTGGGCTTCGTCGTGCGGTCTTTTCTTTTGATCTCCTGCCCCAGTTTCCTTATGTAACAGTGAAGTTCTCATTCTCTCATTTTGAGTTTGCGACGGATAGGAGAGCTCACTCGGGGGATTGGCATACTTCTCAAGATTGATCCATTTATCACATGGTAGCCCTAGCTTTTTGCTTCTCCTGAACTTGTTAATGTTTCTGCAGGAGAGGATGACTTGGTCAACTGTCAATTATGTGTACTGCTTGCCAAGATTTATAAGGGCACTCATATGCTCCTATGGCTGTGGGAGAGACCTTCGTGGGCCTTACTAGACTCCAGCAAGGGGTTGATGGTCACTTTCAGGGATGTGCTTTACTATTCTAGCTTTGGGCGATTGGATACTTATTCATTACTCCTCTTTTTCAACATACATGGCATCTCGAGTTAGAAGTCATTTGATTGGGAAGGTCGAGGTTGGGCCATTGCCCTATTCTCTATTTCTTGTCGGCCATAGAAATCTAAGCTTTCTAAGGTGTGTGTCGACACTGGAGATGTCTGAAGGGTGGCTTTAGCTCCTTTTTATGTTTTGCCTCGTTCCCTGTTTCCTATTTGAGAGAGAGAGAAAGACATAAAGTTAGTTTTTGTACAAAAACAGTTTACTTATGCCAATTCTAAAAATGCACAGGTAAAGGGGTGAATGCATGTTATACTCCTTTTTTTTTTGTTTTATGAATGCTCATGGAATTAAATACATGACTTATTTTGCATGTCCAACTTTTTGATATATATATATATATATTTTATGAATGTACAGGTTCATATAGGAATGAAATTTAATGCATGTTATACTTTCGGATGAATGCACCTACAAGAAATGGAATTGAATGCATGCCATGCTTTTTGATGAATGCATGAATAGATACAAACTATACAAAAATTCAATGGATGTACAGATTATATATGTCATGGATACGCTAGTACTACATGTATATAGGCTATTTACAAAGAACGTCCCAGGATTGCCTCAAGGCTCATATTCTCGTGATTCTGTTTCCCTTCAAGGATTCTGCCTCATTCAGTTTTGTGTCATTCTTATCGGGGTGCGATAACATTGCACCATTCTCTAAGGATCTTGACCTTTCAGTTTACTATCCTATCCTTACTTTCTACAGGATTGCTATTTAGGGTTTTCCTAATCTCACTTGGTTTTCTCTCTCAAATTTTCAAAAAGCTACCGTGGATTGAGCAACAACTCGCATGCCCTTTGCTAGCTAGGCTCTTAATCCAAGAAGACTTCTTTTAATATCGTAATGCAGGCGGGGTTTAGGGATTGTAAGAAATGAAGGGATATTTAGGCTTAAAGATTTTCTTTTAGTGGGTTGTTTAAACCAAAACCATCTAAGCACACTTTGGAGCATGAGATTGCCTCTGTATTCCTCAGTTCTCCTTTCTTATCCTACTTGGCTTGATATTGTTCAGGCTTATTTGGACTAAGCAATTTTCTTTAATCAGAGATAACTTTAATTTAGATCATAACGTAGGCTAGGTTAAGGGGTTTATGAATGAAAAGATACAAAGGCTCAAACATTATTACTTGTGGGGTTTTAAAAGACCAATGATCACCTTTGGCAACTTAACTTCCATTCATTGCTTTCTTCTTTCCTTCATACTCTTATTGTTCTTCTAGACCATTCTTTGCTTTCCGATTTAGAATTTTTTTCATCAAGAAATTTGTTCCTAAGTCGACTTTTAGAGATGCCAACTCTTCATTTCTATTTTTTTTTGGATGACAATATCTTCTTTTGAAGACCATTACAAACATATCATCCCCATTCTCTTTCTCCTTTTTGTTTTTTATTTTAATTTAACTAGAGGCACCTTTGGCACCATATCTTCTTAGAAATCACCGCTTTCATCATTGCTCCTTGGTTCCTACTTATGACTTTCGTCTTAACCTAGTGTAGGCGGTGACCATCTGGTCAGTTTTCTTAGAAAATTGTAACCAGCTCAAGTGGGCTTTGCAAAGGGATTTTTTTGTGTATGGTAGCAGAGTCGAGGGCCTCTCATCATTTCAAATTAAATTGCTTAATCCATAAAGCCTTTGTACAAAATTTAGACAATGTCCCTAGAGATGATGCGTTGTTGCTAGTAAACCACTATATATTCTATTGAATCAACTATTCTGTGCTTACCTCAGTGTGGGGGATGGTTATTGGTTTGGAGATATCTAAAAAGAAATCATGTATGGCTCTAGTGGGCTGAGCAAAGGGTATTGTTTATTTAGGATAAATAGAACAATGGCTTCTCATCATTTTGAGGACTCGACTGCCCATCGCTTAGCTAGGATATAATGCAAGTGTTGCCTCTTCAATGAACTTCACACCTATTTGTTGAGACTGTCTTCTTCATTTCTCTCACTCTTTCTTTGTCTTTCAAAAGTTTTAACCCACCTATGAATGGATTTCCCATGCTATCCTATCCTTCAAGTCAAGTCATTACTAAATGGGAAAAAATCCCTAAAAGCAATGATCATCCATAAGAGTATGAGACAAAGGGGATAGACTGGAAACTACCTATTTTCATTTAAAAACATGATTACATGGCATGCAATGTTTATTTAAAAAAGATATGTGAGAATAGAAAGACAAAAAGAAAATAGCCAAATTTTATGGAAACGTCCCTTTTCTTGTGGACCTCTTGGTGAGAACCCCTAACAGGGTTTTGAAACTGTGTCAACTTCTTTAGTATTTCCATTCTCCAGGTGTATCACCAAATGAAGGAGGGCGAACTGATAGATCTTTTGCGATGTTTGGCATGCATTTGGAAGTTAGGAGATTCTTTTGTAGCAATGCATGAGTCTGATAGGACTTTGTAAATGGTGAAGCCTTCTTCTACATGGACGGTGATTGTCACGGCATGGTATGAAAGTAGCGTCTTGTAGACGAATGGTTAGTTCTTCTTGCTCCTTAATGTATATTTGGTCTCTTCTAACAACTAGGCTCATCCTTCCATGAGTTTGAATCAAGTGGAGTGCTAGAGGGATTCCATAAATTTGGTTATGCTCTTTAACCTAGAAAAACAAAAACAAAAACAAAATGCAATCAGCATGTGGCATTGGAGGTTGTATGCGATACATTTCCTATGGAGGTCCCTTCTTTAAAGGAATCTAGGCATAATGATAAGTCCATTTTGGAGGTGGGGTTTTGCCCCTATTATGCAATACAATACCTTTTCGGCGTGGGCTAGTTGATGTTTTCTTGTTTGGGCAATCCCAGCTCCATGGACGGAGAGAGATTTGGGCCTCTCTTGAGACATGGTTCTATGCATGCCATGAATCCTTAGGGTTGAGGAATCCTTAGGAGTTTTGGTGGGTTCGATTAATATGAGATCAGATTGCTCCTTTCTCTTTATGATTGATTAGATGTATGAGAATGAAGTGACTTGAGTTTCTTGGAACTCTTGTCTTTGAATGAATATAGATGCAGGAGCATAATAGAAGTGAACATGTGAGCAATATGATGACATTAAATGAATGGTTTAGAAAAACCCTCTTCTTGTCTTACTTCTGTCTTCAGTTCTCTTGATACTTGGAGACGAGGAGGGGGAGGATAGAAGATAAGAAACAAAAGAGAAGTTAATGCCTTAATTTGAAAAATTTTATACAATGCATGTCCTAGTGGTGCCCCTACTTGAAAGAGAAACTAAACATGATGTATTTGCTCATTTTTGGAGATAGGGGGTTCACCCTTGCATGCAGATACTTTACCTATAGGTGGGAATATTCATTCATTCGTTCATTCAAAAATGAGGAAATATATTGAATTTCAGAGTCTAAATACAATAGAATTAAAATACATTTTAATGGGGGGAAATGGAACAATTTTCTTGGGACTCCCACCTATCTACTTTTACATTTGGGGATCCTAAACTACTCTTGAGTCCTTGGATTCGCCTTCTTTGATGTTGATGTTGAGGAGGTCATTGAGAGACTTTGTTGATTGATTGCCCCTTATCTTTTTGGCAACCCTATCTCTGCGAGCATAGAGGGATTGGGGGCCTTCTTTATGGAATGAATATGCATGCTATGAATCCTTAGGGCTACATGGGAACCCTTAGGGTTTGGGTAGGTTTAATGCGAGGGAGAGTAACCTTGGTATCACTCTCGACAAGTTGATCATATGCATGAAAATGCAGTGACTTGAGTTATTTTGGAACTCTTGTCTTGACATGGAATATTGAATGCATGAACATGGATGTATAGAGCAAAAAGAGAATGCATTTGTAAAGTAAACATGGATGCATGTGATAGGCATTATAACAACAGGAATACAAGCATTATAACAATAGGAATAGATAAATTTAAAGGAAAGTAAAGTAGTTGCCTTTTCCTCCATGGTTTTGAAAACGGTGTGTGTGTCCTAAATCCAGCAGGGGTTCGGTTGAGGGTTTACTAATGCTTTCTAAGAAGGCTTGGTTCCCAGATCTTCAAACCTAGGCCCACTCCCCGAGGTGGTGCCATGATCGGTTAGTGATCCTAGCGGGAGAACCATCAAGAGGCCGTAGGCGAAGAAATTGACACAACATCTTGCCCACAACCAATATACCGTTCCCCCTTCTAACTAGAAAGGACATATCGTGGTAGAGAATGCAAATATGCAGAATGCAAGTGCACGTGCGGTGCGTGTGTAATTTTTGAAAATTGGAGGAAAGAGCCCAACAATTTCCATCCATCCTGTCCAATCCATACATTCATTGATACACCACAGTTAATATATCATGAAATAAATTTGTGAACAAGGGTCCACCTACAAAAATAAATATGTAAAAGTCAATATTTGAATGACGAACTTAATGCAAGACTGAATAATTGAATATAATTGAAAGCAAGTAATGACATGTTTTTGAAAACAACTTGGAAAAACTTGATTTTGAAAGTTTTTGAAGTGGATAGAATTAGACAAATTAAACAAAGGCTCCAAATGGGAGCGGGTGAAGAGACATGATAATGGCCTAACCCTCTAAGTGTCCCCAGTGGAGTCGCCAACTATTGCGCCTCGATTTTTTGCACCCAGAAAAGGTAAGTGAGTAAAACTCAGTGCTCTCTCATTAGAATTCATCCTCCTAGAAGGACGATTGTGACCAGGTTTGAATTGAAAATTTGATTTGATTAAGGACTTTTGGAAAACAATTTGGAGTCGCCACCTAACTTGATTAAGATGAGTTAGATCACTTAAAATTAAGCACAATTCGAAGATTACACTTAGGGTTTTTGAATACAATTTTGAAAACTTCCTCAAGAGAGAGTTTTAAAGAAAAGAGGTTGTTTGGCAACCTTTGAAAATATTTAAGCCCTTTTTCAAAAATAACTCCATTTGGTCTTTGAAAACAGTGATCTAGGTTCGGAGGTTTGTTACGTGTAAGGAAGACGCACTAAGCCATCACCTTACCCCGCCCTTGCGGTACCTACATGTCTATTCACCCTAGGCTCACTATTCAAGTCTTTGATTAATAAATGTCCAAAACTATCCACTTGATTTGAAAAAAGAAGTTGACATGATGCATGATGTTGCAAGTGCGAGAATTTGATTCGATTTTGAAAGTAGATTTGAAAAAAACTTGATTTGATTTAAAATAGATTTGAAAAGATAAATTTGATTTTGAAAGAAAGTTTTAGAAATTAGAAATAGAGATTTGAAAATAGATTATTGGAATTGAAAGTTTGAAAATAGTTATGGAATCAAAAACTTGAAAAAGGTTATGAAAATAAAAGCTTGAAAAAGGTTGTGGAATTGGAGATTTGAAAAAACACTACAAGAAATTGGTCTTTTAGCGAGGAAACAATTCGTCGCTAAAAGTCATATATCCGTTGCTAAAACTTTTTTGCAAGGAAATGTTACTCCTCGCCAGGCGTTGTAAAAGGGTGGTCTCGGATTCTATTTTATGACGAACATCCGATTCCTTGCCAATAATACATATTTAGCAACAAAATTGATTTGACACCAAAACTTATTTATTTTGCAACGCATTGATTCCTCGCCTAAGTTTCGATGCTAAATGTCTGTATTTCCTCCCTGAAAGTCTATTATGAAAATTATTTAAGATGAACTTTAGTAGCAAGCTTGTCATCGCAAAAGAATATTTGACATTTAGCGAAGATGTATTCTGGTTGGTAGCATGTTGTCGTAAAAAGAACATTAAACATTTAGCGACGATGTATTGTGGTTGCTAGCTTGTCGTTGCAAAAGAATATTAGCCGTTTAGCGATCATGAGTTTTGGTTGCTAGCATATCATCGCAAAAGAATATTAAACATTCAGCGACCATGAGTTCTGGCTGCTAGCATGTCATCACAAAAGAATATTAAAATTTTAATTAGTGGCGAATTTTAAAAAGTTTCTGGTTGCTAAATATTAATTTTGGCGACGAATTTTGTCCTTGCTAAAAGACATACGATAAAACCACGATACATATTTGTGGTATAATTGTTTCGTTGGTAATAGAATTTTTCCTTGGTAAATACATAATATCTAAATTGTAATGAACCATTAGTTAAAAGTGGCTACTGCTACAAAATACCCCAAAAAAGATTCAATTGTGAGCTTCTTTCATCCAAGAAGCACAAAATTGTATCAATAATAATCCATTATCTAAAAGCACAAAAACAAATTTAGAATTAAATTTATCTGTCATCTAATACTTCATCAATCTATGTCCTGCATAAGATGTCGTACCTCAATCAACAATCTATACATAAGACAAGATATAAGAATTAGAACAAAAATAAGAGTAATGGAAAACTAATAAACTAGAAGGTCTGCTACTAAAACAAAATATAGATAAATTTTAAAAGAGAAAACACTTCACTGATATCAATACTTAAGATTTGCTTAAAAAAATGTGATATTTAGTACCCAACAATACTACAACACTACTTAGAATTTGCTACAGAAAATTAAACTAGATGGAATAGTAGTACTATTCTTCCCTAGAGACCAAATATCTGCCTGCATCAAGCAAAGGTTCAAGCATATGGCAATGGCAAGGTTCAAGCATATCTGCTTGCCTACACCTTTCCAAATTTGTTTCCAAATTTTTTTATTTTTGGGAGATCAATACAATATATAGTATTCTAAATATCCACAAATTTACAAGGGTGAAGGGAAATTTAGAAACTTTGGGGGGCCAATACACTATATTGTATTCTAAATATAAAAAAATCTATAGAGTATAAGAGAAATTTCTAAAATATTGGGGGGGCCATGTCCCCAGCCTGCCACCCCCTCCATCCACCACTGGTTATTGTCAATAGGCAAATTCAATAACAATGAATAAGAAGACAAAGAAAGCACGCAACATGCCAAATATCAGCAAAATAAGAGTAATCTATTATCTTGGTCCATCATTCACTGCAAGGCTTGTTCCTATGAACATTTCCTGAGCCCGGTAGTCACAGTGTTCTACCATTTTCTCATCCTTGCAGAAATGCTCATCTCATTTATTTTTCATATTTAATCTTTTGGCCTTGGGTTCCATGACAAATGCAAAATGTTATTACTCAAACATTCTTATTTTTTTCATTAGACATATCAACTCACACCATGGTCTTGGTTGTTGGTATTGATTTACTCCAATGTGAAGTGATGTCAAACTAAACATTGTGTGAATCGAAAAAAAAAAGAGTGAGGATCAAAATATCAAATAAAGCATAAGGGCATTTGAACATAAAACAATTGAAGCAGACAGCTAGGCACAATATCATCTAAAAGGGATTCACAAGCATTATCACACTAGTCTACCATGCTAATGTATAACTACAACTTTTGGATGATAACTATCCATACAATCCTTGAATACCTAGAAAGCCAAAACCAATGCAATTCATTGGTTTTGCCTCATATTCTAGGCTCCAACACATACTTTAGATATGACTTGGAGAAATAAAGAAGCTTGAATCTATACATAGAAAAAACATAAGAGCATACAAATCACAATTTTTAAAGAATACCTACGACATAACAACCTTAACCTAAGAATACAGAATAAGCTTTCTTCTCTGAGAAACCAATGAAGGCACTTTGATCGTACTCAAAACTCTACTGAAATTTATTGAGATGCAAGATTTCATAACCAAAAATGGCAAAGGAATGTGCTAAAGAGAGTTTTGAATGTCTATGAACACTTCAAGGGTTAAAAAAAAAAAAAAAAGTAATCAATAGCAATTTTAGTGGTCGCCGCCCAATACTGCACTTTTTTTTCTTTTCTTTTTTTTTTTTATCAGTAGTCCAATACTGCACTGTCTCCACTACAGGACTATGATAAGTTTTTCATAGACAATCATAGCATTTTTGGGGTCCCTTACTCCAGTAATCATATCTGGATCAACTCCAGCAAAAACGAATTTTTCGATCAAATGATTAGAGCAATAATCTCTTTTATGCAAATTTCAGACCTTTATGTCATTAATCACCAAACTTTACACCATTGGCTTTGAGCAGCCAATCATATGAGTGAAAAAAAAACACCAAGGAAACTTTAGAATTCTCCTTCAGGTCAAAGAGGTTGCATATAATTAGATATTTACACATTCCTCTGCCCTAATAGAACAAAAATAATTATTACTGCCTCCATCAATTTTATGTGTCCAATTTTCCATTTTTGTAAGTCCTATTTTGAGTGTTCTAGTTTGAAAGTTAAAATTTAAATCATTACTTCCCTTTATCACCACTATTTTAAATTTATATTGAATACAACTTCAATTCCCAATAACTTCACTCAAATAAGAAAATGGTGTTTGCAAATTTGTCATTCAAAGATTTTTGCCAAGTCAACTAGGACACACTTAATGGGATGCAAGGAGTACTAAGTGATGGTATTAACCCTAGACTGCTGCTCATTGGTGATGGTAATACCATCTTAAATAAGGTCATTCTATATTTTGAAACTTCAAAGAAAAATTATTATAAGTTGCTTATACATGCATCTTTCCCAGGAACTATATTCTTCAGTTTCATCAGGCAACAAGAAAATACATATCACATAAGTAACAACAAGCAGAGTCTAATCATAAGGATTAAAAATTCATATGCAGTTAACAATATTTGTATAAGATCTTTCCAGCCAAAGTTTGGTCCTTCTTTATTTGAAGGATGATTTTACCAGCCAAAGTTCCAATGCTTCTAATTTCGAGTCCTAATCCTAGGGGATGTAGGATTAATATAAATGCCTATGTAGCCTTTCAGTTCAATGCAATTGAATTTGGAGAACTTAAGACTGATTTTTTATGGAAGCTATCTACAGCAAGTGAAATTTGAAAAGTTCTCCATGGGGTTAAAGGAAAGAAGATTGTGATGTGTGATGGAATCGAAGGGTAGGGATTGAAACCTAAGGCTCCATTTGGTTCATGGATATAGTGATTGAAACCTAAGGCTCCGAAGGGTAGGGATTGAAACCTGGCATTACATGGACCTAACTTGACAAGGTGAAGGCTTGTGACATTGATAGATAGCATAAGAGAATTAACCACTGACAGCAATTCACGCTCATAATGATCCACAGAGGGCTTGTAATACTACAAAATGACAAATAATTGACAAAATGTGAGCATCAAAAAACCAATTTAACAGCTGACTACTTCTTTCGGAAAAAATCTGGATATGCATATGAAAAAGAGGCAAAAATCAGTGGTAGTGAACAATTAACATAATTTAATAATATGCAAACTTCACTAAAGAAAATGGAGTGTTACACATGAACCCCCAAAGTGTACTCCTACTAATGAGAGTAAAAGCAAGAAAACTTCATAGATGTCAGCCATAGGAAAGCAACTATGTATTAAGATGACATTCTGGTTGTGCATTCAATGACAACACCCTAATGGTTTAAGGGCAAGCTAGTATATACTATATACTGAGACAAGTTTGCACAAGCTTTCAACAGTCATGAGTGGTTTCAAAGATTCAATCAGAAGCGGACTTAAGAATTTTGTTTGGGTTGGGTTGGGTTGGGTTGGGTTGGGTGGGGTGGGGTGGGGTGGGTGGGGTAGACCGTATTCTTATTATAAATACTCAAACAATTATAGGATCTACACAGAATTTTAAAACTCAGGGGAGGCCAAGCCCCCTTTGTCTACATGTGGTTCCCAGTTCCTCCAATGCATACATTATGCTATTCTATAAAAATCATGTTATTTTGATTCTAAATAAATGGTAAATCCAAGCTTTCTATCAATTATTAAATGGTTTTTAAGCATCTTAAAATCATTGCCTAAGATAATGTAACCTACAAAAAGAGTGCAACTTAATTTTTATCAATTGAAAACACAGGGCAAATAAAATATATATATATATATATATATAAAAGACCACAGGTAGACATATTATGGAAGTGGCATGTCAAAGCTCCAAATTAAATGAAACACCAAACACCTAAAGTAGGACAAAATTTAAAAGTAAAGTGACCTAGAAGAATAATGTCTTTTTTTTAATAAGTAGGAAGATAGTGTCATTATTTTGTTTCTTCATCCACAACCATACCCAATATGTGAAATATTGAATCAAGAAAGTAACATATATTTTGTTAAATTTTGCGTTACTTATTAAATTAAAATAAAAATAAAGCAATAATATTTTGCATTTTGGAAAAGGAGTTTCTTTGTTGAGATAAAAAAGATGAGTTGATCAAAATTAGATATGGCATATATTCTTCTATAGAACATCTAAATAACTCATAGATTCAATCATCCTTATAAACTAGATTGTTTTGTTTGTCTTTCTAATTGAACTCACTTGTTAATGTAGATAGCATAGCAAAAGACTACTTGGCAACCTGGGGGCGTCGTTATGCCCGTGCGGTACGTGCACCGATAGTCGGTAAACTTTAATCGGCCTTAACTTTTGCTCCGTAACTCCGTTTTCTAATTATAATATGTTTTTGAAAAGCTAGCGACGAGCCGAAAGAAGGAAAAAATAATAAAATAATTTTTCGGCCTAGGAAAACATGAAAAAATGCCTTTAAGTATGATTTTTGGCCCATTTAGTGTTTTCGGCTTTTTTTTTTTGGGTTCTCGTCAGTTTTTTTTTTTCTATTAACCCAGTTTGTCCAGGGCCCTAGGGTTTCGTGCCGCATATTTATACTCTTGTTTAAGATATTTTTCACAATTTTTGAGGTTAATATAGTTTGTGTGCGAGTTTGCACCTTTTCCCAATTGTTCGGTATTTTTGCGAATCAATGAACGTTTGATACCTTTGAGCCTGGTATTCGTGGTGAATTAATAGGTTGGAGGAAGAATCTTAATCCGGTATTTGTGGTGAATCAATGGGTTAGGGTTAATTATCTCGTTCTTGCAAATCCTGCTGCATCACTTGTTTAATGATTGATTTGTTCTTTTTTTAGACAGAATTTGACAATCTTACTACCCCAAAAGAGTTGATCTAGCCATGCAAGAAAAAGATGTAAAAAGTTCCAGGCATAGCGCTTCCTCCCCCAATTACTATAGTATATGGCCCTGTTCGCTTAAATAGGCATAAATACCACTAACATGGAGACACCACACAACATAAAACTGCCAAAGGTATTCTCAACCCGATGTTGCTAAGAAATGAGGGGGGAAAGAAATTTGAAGTTAGAAATAAGCCTAATAAAGCCAGACAGATAAAACAAAGCCCCGAATTGTTCAATGGTAATGAAATTTCAAAATGCACAAATGGGCTTTTTTTTGGGGGGGGGGGGGGGGGTGGGTTACGTATGCATAGACGGATTTCACTAACTTCAAACCAAAAAGTTTAAGGTTTTTTAGTCTCCCTATAGGTACTAGGCTTGGTAGAGGACCATGTAAATTAAGTTGGAAACAATTGGCAACTGATTAGCCTATCTTAACTACTTTATAAAGTTCTATAGAACTAGTATTTTGGGCTGAGTTAGTGAGCAAACAGTGAATTCTAGCAATAGAGTTAAGGGACATTTCGGCTTTGCACACAGTAAGGTGTACACAGAATGCAAATCACAAATAGATTTATTGTCATGATTCAATTTCCACTACATTCTATTCATTATCTTTTTCCATAAAACTTGCTTAAACGGTTTTTACGAAAAATTATTGGTATCTGAAATTACTCCAGCTCTGTATATATGACAACTCAATTATATTGGTATAGAATTGGCAACCCAAATCTTGTTTGTCATGTCCTTTGGATGCAATCCCCACATTAGTTAAATAAACATGAATAATAATTAAAAACATCCCAACTCTATTACAAGGGAATAATAATGCCTACTACTTCTAGCAAAAATCTGCGAGATAAACCAAAAAGGATTATGAACAATTGTATAAATTAGGGAAACCTCAAAAAGTTCAATGTTCAGCCTAAGAGTGTTTTTTTTTTTTTTTTTTTTGGCTATCAAAGTAACAAATTTTTGTCTTATAGTTCTGAATCACTTGTCTGGTTTGGCTTCATTGGACCAATTTCACTTCTAAATTCAATGACAATGCTTATCTAAGTTCTATCCAAACAAGTAACTACATGTCCCGCAAGAGGATATAACTCAATAGCTATTAGAGATCAACCCACCCCATAATCATCAAGTGTCTAGTTCCATACCCAAGTCTACACAAAAGTAAACCAAAAAAAAAAAAACTGAGTTTACTCTTAAGTTTGTTTATTTTTAAGTTAAACTAGTCCAGAGTCTAGACCCTAGACTTATAAATCTACACTTATGAGGCATCACCCATGGATGAAAGTCCACCATAATACACGAACATATTTGATGATTTTCTCCATTGGGGAGTCATTCATCGCACATGCCCATGAATGCCATGTGTAACAAATTGAAAGCTTTCTCCAATATAATTAGATTTCCAAATTGGCCATAAAGAGGAATTTTATCGAACAGTTAAGATGCAAGATTGTTATTCCAAACAAGTATACATATTTAGTTCTTATTTAACAAACAAATCAGTCACTTCCATTATGCAATAATGATTTCTTTTAAAATAATATAATCTCACGCAATTTCACTTTTTGGAAAATAAAATCATACATTTATCAATCCAACTCTCACTTATCTGAATAAGATATGTTGGAGAACACACAAGGAAGGGATGAGTCTATCTACAGGTCATTTAAAAACAATAAAGAAGATTAGAGAGATCGGAAATTGTGGAATTGAAGGGAACATAAACAGGTTATTGATTGTAGATGTCAATGGAGAAGGGGGAACATATTTTGTACGTACCGATTATGGCCAAATACTTGATCGTTGTGGCTAAAATAAGGGTCCTCACAGCTGGGGTGGTAGCAATGGAAACATGGGTTTTGAGTCTTTCGACAAGACAGTGATCGTCGACGGCGAGGTGGTTCATCAACGGCAAGTGGTTTGCTCGGTTGTAGGAGAGAGAGAGAGAGAGAGAGAGAGAGAGAGAGAGAGAGAGAGAGAGAGAGAGAGGATAACAAACAAATTTCTAGCAGAAAAACTAAGGCTCAATGGCAAAGAGGGAAATTTTTGGAAAATGTTGAGAATGAAAGTTAAATTTTTATGCGTGGGAGATGAGGAAATTTGGGGAGAGTCAAATTTCCAACGAGACGTTTCGGCTAGGGGTGAGCATGGTCAGTTTTGTGCTAAATTTAAAATTGATTCTATCTTGATTCATTTTAAATTTTTTTAACTAAAAACTAAAACAAATCAATCTGACCGAGTTCAGCTCTATGTCTCGAGTTGGTTCAAATTCAAATCGGTTATGTTCGGATAAGTTTCATTTTTATTATATTTTATTTAACTTATTTATTCAAAAAATAAAAATAATAAGATTAGTCTTGCATCTTTAATTTTTTTTTAAATTAAAAAAATAACATATAAATACAAATCAACAATAATTAAATACAAATAACAATAATTCAATGGCTTATATAAAATGTATATAAACTTTTATGAGATATAAAGATCAGGCCTTGGGTCGGTTCGGGTCTAGAAAATGTAAAGTTTGACCGAACCAATTAGATCGAGTGGCCATCTTTTAAATTAAGAACCGAACTGACCCTTTCAGAGATCCTGATCAAAATGGAACCGTTGAGGCCAGGTTGGTTCAGTGCTTGGGTTTTTTAGTTCGTTTATTCACCCCTAATTTTGGCAATATACAATGATTAATGAAATTAAATTTGATTATTTGATTTTCCTTTAATCTAATTTATTTGAGAATTTTGTTTAAAGTCTGACCCACTGTATATACAAAATAACGTATTTATATACATCATTATATCGTATGTATTTAAATTTTTATGTTATTTAACTTTATTTTGGAGAAGAAAAAAATTTATTAAAAAAATAGTTATAATATTTTAAAAATTGATTTTTAATCAATAAAAAAAATGTATAAACCGCTTTTAATATTACTTTCTATGCTCAATCTTTGTAATCTCTTGCATGTCCTTACTTCTCTTGTGTATCTTTATTTATAGAGAACGAGTAATGGATTATTTGCAGTTTAAAATTAATTTTTAGCCGTTGAAAAAGTTTAAACACATGTCTTTCCGTTTGAACAAAGTTGCTGCCAGTCAGGTAATTGAATTTTAAATCAGATTGTTTCTGTTCCTCCTCAATTTTCGCTTTGATAAAATTTGAATTTGAAAATATCTATAAAAGCAAAGTTGTAGATATGGAAGCCAGTTTTTCAAAACCTCAAGAATCAGGTTGATCCAATGGTCAGATCAAAATTTAATACCAAAATACTCAAACTGTCTCCCAGTTGGCGTATTTGAATTTCTACAAAGTTGTCTCAACTTCCACCTCAATTTTCTCCCCTATAACATCTGAATTTGAAAATGGCTATAAGATAAAAGTTGTAATGATAGAAGTCAGCTTTTCAGACATGCAAAATTCATGTCGATTCAATGATTAGATCAAAAGTCAATATCAAAATACTTAAGCTGTCTCGCAGTTGGCATATTTGAAATTTTACAGAGTTTTCTTCACTTCCACCTCGATTTTTTCCATTATAACATTCGAATTTAAAATTGTCTGTAAGATAAAAGTTGTAGCCCTGGAAGTCATCTTTTTAGATCAATAAGAATCATAGATATCCAACGGTTAGATCAAAAGTAATGATAAAATTATTCGAGCTATCTCTCAGCTGTCATATTTTAAATTTCTGCTCCAATGTGTCACTTTCTAGCTCAGTTTTGTCCCACAAGACATTCTATTCACGAAGTCCTCATAAAATACCATTTATAAGAATTTAAGTTTTATTTCCAATGTCACAAAAATCATATCAATCCAATAGTTGGATCAAAAATTATATACATAATACTGAAACTATCTCCAATGAGATTTTTTGCCATTATCTTTGACTTAGTCTTCTTCTTCATGCTATGCATTTCTTTTAAGTTCAAGACTAACAATAATTTCAAGAAATATTAGATAATTAATATTTAAAATATAAATAAAAAAATTAGGTGATTTATCATTGAAATGCATAATATATTTAAACTTTTAACATTAAAATTTTTTAAAACTCTTAACTCACACATCAAACATACTTTATTATGAAATATTGAGATTAACCAAATTTTAATCATAAAATATTTATATTTGTTATCATCAAAATCAATTAATGAAAACTTGATACTAACACCATGAAGGACAACTGTTTTCGTAGAACATATAAAGTCATTCTATAATGTTCATACAATAAGGGGGTGGACATGCGGCTGAGGCACTAAGTTTAGTAGCCTGAGCCCATTGGTAATCGTGTCCAAAATTAATTTCTCAATCCCCAACCCAAAAAATAATTTAAATGCTCAAATTCATTCATTTAACTCATACGTACACTTTTAAATAAACAAATATTTATGTAACAACCAGGCATTTAAAGTAGCACTTAAGGGATTATAGGTTGATTTCTTATATTTTATTGATCGAGTCCCAAATTAAGCACTATAAATTTTGGGTTATCTAGGGCGGGTTTTGTAACCCATAGCCTATGTCCGCCTTACCTAGAGTACATCTTATTATTTTTCAATTTAAAAAAATTGAATGATATCTAGCATAAATAACCTTCATGTATGATTATAACATTTAGCGAGGAATTTATACTTTCTTACTGAAGACTATCTTGCGACCAACATTAGTAAGGAAATTTATGTCTCCTTGCTAACAATATTTTCCCACTGCACAAAAAATTAATTCTTTTAGTAAGGAACCTATGCATTCCTTGCTAAAGACTTTATATGATACATTTTGTGAGGAACAGCGTGCCTTAGGAAAGTTTTATAACCTTAGTATTTGCCACGAAGACAAATTTTGTTGCTAAAAGTTATTGAATTTTTTTTGCAAACAGATGCTTTTGTCGCCACAATTCTTTTTCAAAACCTTTAGTGACGATCTATTTGTCCCCTTGCTAATACATTTACCACCAATCACCATCCGCGAGGAAGATTATCTTTCATTGCAAATTCATTCTCCCGCCACACATCCTGCCAAAATAATTTCCTGCCAAAGGTTTTGCGATGAGTAAGAGCGACGAATTTTTATGTTTGTCGATAAATGTTGTCAATAAATGTTTGTCGCTAAAGGGGTACCTTTAGCAAGAAATTCGCTTCCCTTACTAATACTTTACTCACTAAAAGGCCAATTTCTTGTAGTGAAAGTTATAACCACCCCCCTGAAGGTTGCTTACGTATCCCTTTTTGAGAATCAGATCAATCGTAGTTTAGACAAGAGTTCGATAGAAAATTTGATTTGAAAAGAGTTTGATTTGGAACTTGGATTTGAAGATTGAAAATTGAACTTTGATTCGAAATTGATTTGAAAGATTTGAAAAGATTGGACTTTGATTTGAAATAGAACTTGAGGATTTGAAATTGATTTTGATATGGAAAGATAAAACTTGGAAGAAGAACTTGGACTTGTTTCGGAAAGATTGAGATTTGAAAACATTTCAACTTGAATTGAAGTTTGAAAAACCATCTCGGTTTAGAAAAAAATTTTTGGAGAAGAGTTAGAAGCTTCCTAACTTTAGGGTTAGGGTTGAACTAGAGTCTAGACATTCTAGGACTTAGGGTAACCTAAGGTTGAAGCATGTCATTGAATTGACTTGAGCTTGAAAAACTTGATTTTAGAAAGCTTGGTTTTAGGAAACCTAAATTTAGGAAAGATATGATTTAGGAAGGACTTGAGATTTAAGGAAGATTTGATTGGAAAGTTTGATTTAGAAAACATGGAGAATTGGAGTGTAGGAAAGATTGAATTTAAAAAATCTTGAAATTAGGAAAGTTTCAAAATAGAAAAGTTTTGTTTTAGGAAAGTTTCATTTTAGGAAAATTTCGAATTAAGAAAATTTCATTTTAGTAAAGGTTTTGAGATTGAAAAGTTTAAAATTGGGAAAGATTTGAAAGTTTGAGTTTTAGAAATACTTGAAGTTTAGGAAAGATTTGAGTTTAAGAAAGATTGAAAAATTTAAACTTTAGAAAGTTAAGATTTGGAAAGGTATGGAATTAGGAAATGTTGAAATTATGAAAAATTTGGATTAGGAAAAATTTGATTTCTATTTCCTAAAATAAAAGATTGGATTTTTATTTTGAAAAAAGAGATGATTTGATTTTGTTTCTAAAACCAGAGGATTCGATTTAGTTTTCAAAAATGAAAAATTTGATTTCACATAGAATTGGAGAGGTAGAGTTGGGAAAATCTTAGATTTGGAAGGATATTGATTTGATATGAAAAATAGGATTTGGAAATCCATAAATTTTGGTATAGGAAAAAGTGATTTTTGAAATCTTAAGATTTGAAGTAGAAAATAGAAGTTTTAGAAATCTATGTTTTGAGACAAGATTGGAAATCATGTTTTAGGAGAGAAAATTAGGGTTTCCTAACCATGGCTCTAGGGTTTAACTTGAACTCCAAGAAAAAAGGATTTTGAAAAATAGATCTTTTTGGGAGAGTTTTTAGGATAGAGATTTTTAAAAAGTAAATCTTTTGAAGGGAGTTTCTAGGAAGGAAACTTGAAGAGTGTTTTTAGAAAGTAGAATTTTTAAAGAGAGTTTTTGGAAAGGGATTTTTGGAGAGAGTTTTTAGGAAAGTAAGTTTGGAAGAGGTTTTGGAAAGTAAGTTTGAAAAGGGATTTTTGAGAGGATTTAAAAAGAGGTTTTGGGAAGTAAGTTTGAAAAGAGATTTGGAAAGGGATTTGAATGTGGACTTTTGCAAGCCTCCAAAAATATCTCACTTTCCTAATATGATTCTAACCATAACAAGATTAGAACCATTCTAGGATTGTGATTTTGAAAACAACCAAGATTTGAAAAGATGGACCGTGAAAGCCACTTTAAATATAACACTTTTCTAAAACAACCCTAACCATGAAAATGCTTGAATCATCTTAGGATTGTGATTTTGAAAATAAGTTTGGAAAATGAAGATTTAATGTAAGTTTCGGAAATGATTTTTGATGCAAGTTTTGAAAACAAGTTTGAAAACAGGTTTTGGAGAGATGCATGATCATGATATGCACAATGCAAGTTGGGGTCGTGAACAGACAAGGTTAAAGGCTTCATCATATAATCAAGGAGGTCGAACCCAAATGGTCTTTTAGATTAAGAGAAAGCCCTCGATATGACGACTTTCAATAGCCTAATCCTACACATGAACAAGGGGTCCCTTGTTTCAAGCATGCAAGAAAAAGGGGGGGGGGGGGTAGAAGATGAGGATTAAAATAGAAGAAAACCCAAGTGGGTTAGGAGAGAGAAGAGAGAGAGGGGAATTGCGTAAACGTAAATAGGAATCCTACCTTGTGTCTTCTTTGTTTTGCTTGCTTTATTTACTTTGCTTCGCGTTGATCTTTGAGAGCTTCAGAGTTGCAGCTCTTCAAGTCTTCAATGGAGGCTTCGGAGATTCATATGTAAGTGTATAGGAGTGTGTGTATGCTAGGGTTTAGTGTATGGGGGCTAGGGTTTGGAAGGGCTTCGACCTCTTTATATTGAAGAGCAGAGTTTTTGGACTGAGTTTGCGGACCATTTTCATGCTGGAAAAGGCTCTATATTTATAGACAGAAGACTGAACTAGAGCCTAATGCAGTGGCACAAGGCAAAACTTTACACTGGCGACACTAGCCACTTAGAAAACTTTTAAGGTCGGCAAGCAACGTATCTTTCAAAGATTTGGGCGTCTATACTAGTGACTACCATGCAATTTTTCGCCTAGTTTCACTAGGAGTGACTCCGGAGAGTCCAGGAATGGTTTAAAAGGCCAAGAATGGCCTAAAGGGCCAAAAAGGGACAGGAACTCTTAGAATAGTGTCTCGGGGGTCGTGGACTTGAAAAATAATGTCAGATTTATTGGAAGGATTAACCGGGCCTTTAGAGGCAAAATGGTCAATCGAGCAAGAAAGCTATCGGGATGGACTTGGAATGTCCTAGAAAAAGGCTTGAGGGTTAGAAACATTAGCTAGAATGTTCTAGGAGGTTTCCAATTTGATTCCCAGAGCTGACGTGGTTGGAAAAGGCAACCGGCCCATAAGGGGCAAAACTGTCATTTTACATCAAGTTTGCTAGACTGACTTGGAATGACCCAGAAATGTATCGAACGATTGGGAATACTATTAAAAGCATCCACAAAGGTTACCGGTTTGATTCCTAGAGCCGATGTGGTTCTCGGAGTGCTCGGATGCTTAGGGACAAAATGGTCATTTTGACCAGATGGTCTCGAAATTGGCCCAAAACTGACTGGAAGGCATCTAATCATGCCAGATTGTTTTTAGGACAATCTTAGAAGGGTGGACTCACCATTCTGAGGACTTAGGTACTTTCTTGAGAAACGTGCCGAAAAAGCTCTAAGGGTAATTTGGTCATTTTTCACCAAAGTGGGCTAGCAGGCACTAGTGTTGACATGAGTTTTGAGTGTTTCTATCACTCTGACGGTGGTCCCATGACATAGGGGTTTGTTAGCAATTCTCAATGCCGAACTGTTTACAAGTGTTTCTGCCACTCTGATGGTTTGCGATCATTCCAAAGACTGTCTAATCTCAGAAAACTGCTAGGTGGACTTATCGCATAAGGAATCAACTTTCTCGAAAGGCGTGCTAAAACGGACAATCTTCATGGTGGGCTAGCAGGCGCCAAAAGTGGACTGTTCTACTATTTCGGGAATTTGAGGTCTCGTCCCAGTCGATGGGTTTGAAGGGACTTACAGCTTTGAAGATTTTTCTCGAAAAACTTGTCGGACATACCGCCTTGAGGGATCAACTTTCTCAAAAAACTTGCCAGACAGCTGCAAACTTGATTTAAACTGGAATTGGATTTGAACTAGAATTGAGATTGAAAAGGGGGCTTACCGTCTTCGAGAAGACATGCCCATTGGAATTGGACCAGATAATGCCATAAGGGCATTTTGGTCATTTTGTCTCCATTTGGGCCTGACGGGCCCGCGAAGCGATCGATTGACTGGATTATGTCTAGAAAACTAGCTTGAATTGGAATGCGTTATATCGACTTGAGTACAAGTCTGGACGGACTGGAGACTGTCGAGCGGGCAGACATGGGGTGCTTACAACTAGCTCTGGGTATCAAACTGGAAGCCCTCCAGAATACTCTTAATAGTCTTTCCAACCTTGAAGTCTTCTAACGGGTCACTCTGAATCTATTTCAGTTTTTTTTTGTCCAATTAACCGTTTTGCCTTTAGTGGGCCGGTTGACCTTCTCAAATATTCCGGCATTGTTTTTCAAGCTAGTTACCTCCAAGACACTCTCTCGAGGGTTCCTATCCATTCCCAGTCGAGTCTGGTTACTCGAAACCTTTCGGATTATTTTCGAACTTTCTAGAGTCACTCCTAGTGGAACCAAGCCAAAAATTGCATGGTAGTTACTAGGACAAGCTCCCAAATCTTTTTCCTTGCGTCCCAAGAGTCGAATGACATGTTTCTTGCTGTCTTAAAACTTTCCTAAGTGACCAAGCCAATAAATGGCTTAGCACCACTCCTGGTGGCGGTAGTGGTTTTTTGCCCTGATGTCACTGCAACAGGTGCCAAAGCTATTTTGTTTGTCTATAAATACAAACCCTCCCCTTGTGTGAAAAGGGTCTGCAAGCTTAGTCCAAAAACGCTCTCTTTAAAAACAGAGCTCGAAGTCTCTCTCAAACCTTAATTCTCTTAAGTCTCTTCAAGCCTTAGCCTCCATACATTCAAACCCTAGCCTCTATACACCATATACATTCAAACACAAGCCTCTAAGAAGCCATTGAAGACTCAAGTGTTGCAACTTCAAAAATCTCAAAGTCCAAGAAAAAGCAAAGCAAACCAAGCAATCAAAGTAACAAGAATACGAGGTTGATTTTCTATTTACTTTTATGTAATCCCCTCTCTTTCTTCTCCCTTTGAACCCACTTGGGTTTTTTTTCTATTTTAATCCCATCTTCTACCTCCTCTTCTTGCATATTTAAAACAAGGGAGTCTCTGGTTCATACCTAGGAAGAATTGTTGAAGGTCACCGTGCCGAGGGCTTTCTTCAAATTCAACTTTTGATAGTGTGGGTTCGACCCCCTTGATTATGTGGTGAAATCTTACCTTGTATGTTTACGACTCTATTGTATTGTACATATTATATTCATACATTTATTTAAAGTTGTTTTCCAAACTTGCATCAAAGATGTTTTCAAAATTGCTTTCAAATTTGTTTTCAAACTTGCATTCAAATTCTCCTTTTTAAAATTTGTTTTTCATCAAAATCACGCTCCTATGATGATTCTAGCAATTTTACGGTTACGGTTGTTTTAGGAAAGTGCTACATTCAATGTATCCATCAAGGTCTAAATTTTTGGGTGCAAACCCTAAATTGTTTTTCATCAAAATCATAATCTTAATATGATTCTAGCCATTCCATGGTTAGAGTTGTTTTAAGAAAGTATGATATTCAATGTGATCATCATGATCCATATTTCAAATCCATGTTGTTTTCAAAATAACAACTCTAGAATGGTTCTAATCTTTTCATGGTTAGAATCATTTTAGGAAACTATTCAAAAGATTTCAAAAGTCTATATTCATGCCCCTTTCCAAGTTGTTTTTCAAATCTACTTCCTAAAAACTCTTTTCAAAAATCTTTTTCCTAAAAGCTCTTTTCAAAAATCTACTTTCCTAAAAATTCTTTTCAAAACATTCACTTTTCAAAAAAAATCTTTGCCTTGGAGTCTAAGTCAAGCCCTAGAAATTATGACTAGGAAATCCTAGTTCCTTTCTTAAAATCATGATTTCCTCTTCTGCGTCAAAATCATAAATTTCCAAAACCTCTTTTCTATATTAAATCATAGGTTTCCAAAATCTCTTTTTTCACCAAATTATAGATTTCCAAAACATCTTTTTCTACATCAAATTATAGGTTTTCAAAACCTTTTTGTTCCACTAAATCATAGATTTTCAAATCTAAAATTTTCAAAACTCAACTTTTCCAATTTCATGTCAAATCCAATATTCCAATTTAGGAACCCAAATAAAATCTTCCAATTTTGCAAACAAAATCAAATCATCAATTTTTGAAAATAAAGTCTAATCTTTAACTTTAGAAAATAGGAATCAAATCTTTCTTAATTCTAACATTTCCTAATTTCAATCTTTCCTAATTCCAATCTTCCCTAATTTCAAAGCTTTCTAAATCTCAACCTATTAAATCTTTCCAAATTCTAAAATTGTCCTAATTTCAATATATTTCTAAATTCAAAACCTTCTAAATTCAAATCTTTCCAAAATTAACTCTTTCCTAAAATGAAACTTTCCTATTTTGAAACTTTCATAATTCAAAGATTTTCAAAATCTAATCTTTCCTAAACCCTAACTTTCTAAATTCCTTCAAATCAAATATTCAAGTCAAATATTTTTCAACCATTCCAAGTCAAGTGTTTTTAAATCAAATCAAATCCTTTCCAAGTCGTTCTTAAATCTCATCTTTCCTAATTCTAAGTTTTTCAAAATCAAACTTTCTAAAATCAAACCTCTCAAGTCTAAATCAGACTTTTCTAATTCAAGTACATACTTCAATCTTAGGTTACTTAAATCCTAGGATGTCCAAACCCTAGTTCAATCCTAACCCTAAAGCTAGGAAGGTTCAACTATTTTTTAAAATTTTTTTCCAAAATCAAGATGATTTTCAAACTTCAATTCAAGTCAAAATGTTTTCAAATTTCAATCTTTCCAAATCAAGTCCAAGTTCAATATTTTCAAATCAAAATCAATTTCAAAATTCTCAATTCTATTTCAAATTAAAATCAATTTCAAGTTCAATTTCAAATATGCTATTTAAAGTTCAAATCAAACTCTTTTCAAATCAAATCTTTTTAAGTTAAACTTTTCAAAAACTTCAAAGTATTTACTTTCAATTGGACTCTTGTCCAAACAACGACTGACCTGATTCCCAATAAAGGGATATCTAGGCAATCCCTATGGGTGTAATCACAACCTTTTTTAGATTTCTGATTCCACAATCTATTTCAAATTTCCAATTTCATAACTTATTTCAAGCTTCAAATCTTCTCTTTAAATCCTTTTTCAAAATCAAATCTTTCTCGTTACATCTATTTTCAAAATCAAATGTTTTTTTGTACATTTGCATGTCATGTATCATATCAAACATCTTTTTAAAATTCTTTTTAAAGTGGATATAGTTGGACATTGGACAATCGAAGATTCTAATTGAATGAACCTAGGGTGAATAGACATGTAGGTTCCGCAAGGGCAGAATAGGGTGATGATCTTAGGATACTTTCCCTATATGTAACCAACCTCCGAACCTAGAATAACTGTTTTCGAAGACAAAACAGAGTTATTTTCAAAAAATGCCTAAATCTTTTCAAAGGTTGCCAAACAACTTGTTTTCTTAAAAAACCCTCTGTTGAGGAAGTTTTCAAAACCTTTTCAAAAACCCTAAGTTTAACTTTCGGATTGTACTTAGTTTTAGATGAAATAACTCACCTTAATTAAGTTAAGTGGCGGCTCCAAATCTTTTTCCGAAAGCCCTTATTCAAAATCAATTTTCAATTCAGACCTAGTCACACTCGTCCTTTTAGGAGAATAAGTTCTAACAAGAGAGTATCGTGTTTTTTCCACGCGTGTGTGTAATTTCCTCGAGTGTGAAAAAACAAGGTGCAACACCATACTTGAAATTTCATTCCATAATAAGGGGTGAGTTATGAAGCTCAGTAGGCAAGATAGAATCCCACGATATAATAGGTTTGCAATTTAGAAGCACAGTTATAAAACAGAGATAGCAACACTTAATGTAAGTAACAAACAGGTTCAATGATACTATCTATATATTTTGAAATCAAGTAGAAACATGGATATAGTTTAAAAGAAATGATGATGATAATGTTTTGCATATGCCCCAAATCCTTTAAAAGTCATCTCATCTAGATCTGCAAATTTGTCATGTCTGACATCTTCCTCGTGCTCCTTGGGCAAAGATCAAGCTGGTGAGGCCACCCATGACTTTTCACTCTCGTCAAGCCAGCAAGGGCCCACCCATGATACACACTTGCCGAGGTTCTTGTCTGATTTTCATTCGTTTTGTTATTTGGTGGTGCCATCCTTATTTCTTCTAAGCAAAGATCATGCCAGTGGGGCCCACCCATGATACACACTTGCTGTGGTTCTTATCTTATTCTCATTTCTCTTTTGGTTGTGCCACCCTCATTCCTTCTATTGCCAACATGCAGTTCATGCATAGAAAATCATGTAGAGAATAAAATCTAGTGTCTAGCAGTTTTACAAGAATTAAAAGACATGAGTGAACTAGTGTTGTCATCTGGGTAAGATTTCCAAAACAACTTATAACCACCAAAAACACCTTTTCAACAGATATGTTCCTGAGCAGTTCATCATAGAGTTTAATAACGAAATATTCTATTATGAAGTAGGATAAGTACCCCCTTATCTGATTACACATTCGCCCTTACTTTCATTCATCTTGAAGTTCATGCCAAACCTGTAAAGGAATCTATTTTGAAATTAACTTATGTTCCCTATAAAAGAGTGAAAATACCCGTGTGTGATGCTATGCCCCACTCCCCTCTCTTGGACTCAGCCTAAAATAAAATAGACACAACTTCATGATCTAATATAAAAAATTTCCAAAACTTGTGGGATCAAAACATAGACATTTTAGAGAGTATCCAGACCAAATTTCACAATTTTAGGACAAGTCTAAGTATTTATTTAGCATTTTATAAAACACCGCAATGTTGTTGAAATCCAATTTCTACAACAAATGGTATAGGTTTGAGAGGTTCTAAATATAGGCAAACAACATCAAATTGATCCAAAATTTGGTACATAATCTCATCCACATCTCTAATAGTTACAGTAATTCATGAGTGTTTGAATACTCTAACTTGGTCAAATGTGTGGTCAAAGTGGAGGTCACAGTACAGGGCATCAAGAATCAGCTATGGCAGTTCCACTTTAAAAATTCGCTATAATTCATATATTCAATATTTTTGAGTGAGACCAAAGTCCAAATCACTATTATAACTCTAACTACAAATGTTCAATGATTCATCTCCAAATAACATTTTTAAATAGGTTAATTATCAATAAAATTGTAGCCTTGCAGCTACCTCAGTGGTAGATTTTCTTAGCAAACTTTAAACCAACATATCTCCTTCATTTTTAAATCAAACCACATGAATTTTATATCTAAAGTGAAGTTTTTTCGAATACGATATAGTCATATGTTTAGAACTCAGTTTCATGGAAATTCGGTCTCTCGAAAAGGCTCCAAAATGCACTGCACCTGACAAGTTCGCACCATAATTCATCTTAATTTTAAACTTAGTTTTCTTTCTCATTTCTCGATGGATTTTGTCTAATCAAGTGTCTAAAATTATTTACTCTTTGAGCTTGATATCTCATGTTTTTAGAATAATTTTTCATGAAGTTTTGGTGCTTAAAAATGCTTCCAAACATCACCCTTTTTGCAGATTTCGCACCAAAATTTCTTCTAAATTTAAATAGAGTTTTCTCTTTTGTTTCTCAATGGAATTATGCGAAATTTGAGTCTAAATCGAGTAATTTTTCAATAGCTCTCTATTTATGGTCTCAGAATAATGTTTTGTTGAGGTTTGAGGTCCCAAAGAACCACTGAAAAATGGCTTTTTTGCAGAAAATCGTAGCAGTGTTCTCATCCACTTCGGACTGAGGTTTCTCCTCGTTTCTCAATGGTTTTATGCGAAACCAATGTCTAATTTGAACATTTTTGAAAGACCTATCTACTGGTGGTCTCAAAGTCTCCATGCAATTAAGTTTGGACCTTCAAACAAAGGTCTAAACCTGACTGTGCATCACCGATCGGTGCACAATCAGCTATAAATGGAGTTCGTGCCCCCCCCCCTCGAGTTACCCATGGCCTTAGCAACCTGAAATACTCTGCTAATACATGATAACAACCTCCCAAATTAATTTCTAGACCTAATTCTCACAAAAATCCTATTATTCCATCTGCATGCAAAACTTTTCATTCGTTTTTGGGTCTCACCAGAAAACATGGTTTTCTAGTCTAACTCCCGGTAATGCCCATACTCTCAACAGTTATTAAAAAGCATAAGATGACGCTTGGTAGAGATATAGAATTTATACCTCCAAATTTTGGGTTTTCCTTGGCCTTTTCCGAGCTTCCCCTTCTTTGTTTCCTTGAGTGGCAGCTGCTCCCCCCTGGTTTGTCTCCTTTGTTTTGTTTAAGCTATAATAGGTTTTTGGTGTGAGGAGCCCTTTTCTCAAAGAAGCCTCCTATTGACAAATCATCTACTAGCTGTTAACTTGCATAAAGACATATTATCTACAATTGACACACATCACATGCAAAGGCTTAGCACAAGACACCCATCAAGCCAAAACCACGTGCATTTCTCTCATCAAGCCAAGACACCAATTCACCTATATCCCTCTTGAAGTCTCCTATTGACTTGTGTAACTCTCCAAGTCCATAATTTTGACAACTCCTCATCTATTATTATTTTTTTTAAACTCATATATGGACACGAATATGACAAAGTTACTATAAAAGAATCTTTAAACTTTGGCTATTTTTTTTTAAAGGTGTATCTCTATATATTTTATTCTAATATTTTACACTAAAATAGGTTTAGCAATAAATATTTTAAATACTACAAAATTTTAAGATGTTACATGACTGAAATCACCGATTACTAAAATATCCACTTTATATCCACTTATAGATTTTTGAAAACAAGGTTTGGTCATTATTGTTGGGATGAATGATGTATGATGCATGTTTTTTAAAGAACTTTTGAAATATTTGGAAAGGGTTTGAAACTTGACTTTTGAAAGATAGTTTTGATTTGAGGAAGAGTTTTTGATGCAATCAATGTCAACATAGCTCCAAGGGATCAAGTCCAAGTCCCAATTGGGCCGGTGACAAGAGCACGGGCCAAGAAATTTAAAGAGGTACTCAATGGATTGATTCAAGAGGCATGGGCTCAAGCAAATCAAGCATATTCGTGGAGGACCATTGAGCATGATCCAAGTGAGCAGCACGGAATCATCAATATGATTCATGTTCTAGAAGAATCTGGCCAAGAATAAAAACATTCCTTTTTGGATTTATATGTAAGGCTTGCATGCCAATTAATTTCCTTTTTTTTATTTGCTTATATGGGTGTATATGGCTGGATACATCCATTCCCAAATTTCCTTTTCTAGTTTAGGCATGTGATCGGCTACTTAAAAGGGTTGAGTATCTTTTCATTTAGGCAAGTATCTTTTAGGCAACTAAGAGATATTTTGCACCAGATTTTTAGCCCTAATTAGGATACCATTTAGGGAGTTTCTTTGTAATGGCTAGCCCTTTAAATAGGCATATATGCAATGAATAAAAAGTAGATCATTATTCAGCAAATTGTGAGAGTATTCTCTACGGTTCTTTGAAGAACTATTCGAACTTATCGGATTTCCCGTGGCGTTCACCAACGACTTATCAAACGGAGCTCCACCACCGTTTGTGGCGTCTTCCTTATACCAAGGTTCTTGTTTCGCATCAAGCAACGGGTTGAGGTCATATATACCGAGGTTCTTGTTTGTCGTAAACAACGGCTCGAGGTCTTCATTCAGAACCTGATCATAGAACTTTCTTGGGTTCCTCATTGTATCGGGTCTCATTCTTTTTGGTGGGATTCGTATCATTTGGTATCAGAGCTCCCAGGTTTCTAAAATCAGGTTCACCATCCACCTATCTTTGTTTCTTGTTTTCATCCCATCTTGTCCCCATAACTATTCATTGTTACTGTTCACGAATCTAGCTCAAGAAAAAAAAAAAAAAAAAAAAAAAGAAGAAGAAAGAAAAGAAGAGAAAAAAAAAAAAAAAATAGACGTCAAAGCAAAAAAAAAAAAAAACAGAAGAAAGAGGGGAAAACGTCCAAAGAAGAAGAAGAAAAGAAAAAATTGCTTGGTTCTTCCATTTTGGTTCCATTAAGGCCAAAATCACTTTATTCCAAAACCAAATATTCTTTTTTCCTTTTCGTGAAAAGTTTGCTATATTGTGCTTCTGAAAGTCTAATTAGCTGCGTTCTTTGTATTCTTGTCCTAAAAATCTGAAATTCCTTGATGAGTTCTTGTTGAATTGTTGTTGGAAATTTTGAGTACTGTTTGTTTAGTTTTAAAAGAACTGGAAGGGAATTACTGAGTGGAAAAAGGCAAGAGTGGTGAGAACATTAGAGGGTTAAAAGCCACGTTTTGAGTGAAACACGAGTGTAGAGTGATTTACATTCTTGAGTGTAAACACGTAAGGGAGAGTATTGTGAGGTCTTTTTTTTTTTTCTAACATTGTTTTGCAGCAAACATGTCTCATAATAGTTCTAAAAGCAATGCCGAAGGTGCAATGAATTTGGCTGATCCGAAGATGTTTATGGAGGCCATGATGAGTGAGATGAGGCGTGTGATGAAGTTGGAACTGGAGCAAGTGCATGAACGGATAGACCAAATGGAGAGAACACGTGAGAAGCAGCAGCCACACAACGTCCCTATTGTGCGTAGAAGGGAAAGAATTCAACCAAGGGAAGTAAGGGTTGAAGATGAAGATCCTTATGGGGCTGGTTTTGAGGATGAAGATGATCGGGATTCTGTTGTTAGCAATAGGAGGCGTGGAGGGCGGTTTATAGAAGCCAGGAATTGGGAAGATAACAACTTGGGAGGTATTAAGCTGAAGATTCCGTCTTTTCAAGGTAAATCCGATCCTGAAGCATACCTTGAGTGGGAGAAGAAGATGGAGTTCGTATTTGATTGCCACAACTATTCCGAAGCAAAGAAGGTAAAATTAGCTGTGATTGAATTTTCTGACTACGCTATTACATGGTGGGATCAGCTTGTTATAAACAGGAGGCGGAATAGAGAACGACCAATAGAGACATGGGAGGCAATGAAAACAGTGATGAGAAAGCGGTTCGTTCCAAGTTATTACTATAGGGAGTTGCACAAAAAGCTACAAGGACTTAGACAGGGCAGCCGGAGTGTGGAAGATTACTACAAGGAGATGGAGATTGCTATGATTCGGGCTGATGTCGAGGAGGATCGAGAGGCTACAATGGCTAGGTTTTTACTTGGATTAAACCGGGAAATCCAAGATAGGGTAGAGATGCAGCATTATGTGGAGTTGGAAGATATGGTGCACATGGCCATCAAAGTGGAACAACAACTCAAGAGGGGGGGTGGATCACGTGCAGCCCATAATACCAGTGCTACATCTTGGAAACCGAGTTATACCAAGCAAATGGACAAGTCCCAAACGTCCAAATCTGAGCCCAAGTCTGCAAACACCAGCCACGTTCCTCAAGGTAAAACCGATACTGCTACCTCTAGGAATCGTGATATTAAATGTTTTAAATGTCAAGGCAGGGGACACATAGCAAGTCAATGTCCAAACAAGCAGGTCATGCTATTGCAAGACAATGGGGAAATTGTGACCGACAATGAAGATTCCGACACCGACGACATGCCACCATTGGAGGACATTTTCGGGGAGGAATATTCTGCCCCTGATGCATTGACATTAGTGGTGAGGAGAGCGTTGAGCCTACAAGCAAAAGAAGAGGATGAAGTGCAGCGGGAGAACATCTTTCACACTAGGTGCTACATCAAGGACAAGGTATGTAGTGTGATTATTGATGGTGGTAGTTGTACTAATGTGGCCAGCACAATCATGGTTGAAAAATTGGGACTACCCGTGTTGAAGCACCCTAGGCCATACAAGTTGCAATGGCTGAATGATAGTGGGGAAATGAGGGTGAACAAGCAGGTGTTAGTTGCATTTCGAATAAGTAAATATGAAGATGAAGTGTTGTGTGATGTTGTGCCAATGCAAGCGGGACATTTATTGCTAGGGCGTCCATGGCAGTTTGATAGGCAAGTAAAGCATGATGGCTTTACAAACAAATACTCTTTTGTGCTCAATCAACGATCAATCACTCTTGTACTGTTGACTCCACAGCAAGTATATGAGGATCAAGTGAGATTGCAAAAAGAGAGTGAACAAAAGAAAGAGAGTGAGCAAAAGAAAAGGAGTGAAAATCAAAGAGAGGCCGAGAAAGATGGGAGAGATAAAGAAAATCAAAATTTGGGCCTTGAGAGAAAATCAGAGAGAAAACAAAAGAATTTCTATGCAACAATGAGTGAAGTTAAGCGAGCAATGTTTTCAAAACAGCCAATGATTGTACTTTTGTACAAAGAGGCATTTTTAAATACTAATAAACTTGACCTTGCTTTGCCTAGTTCTATTGTTTCTCTTTTGCAGGATTATGAGGATGTCTTTCCCGAGGAAACACCACACGGGTTACCTCCAACCCGAGGGATTGAGCACCAAATTGATTTTGTTCCAGGTGCGACAATTCCAAACCGACCAGCCTATAGGAGCAATCCCGAGGAGACAAAGGAGCTTCAACGGCAGGTAAGTGAGTTGTTGGAAAAAGGGCACGTGAGGAAGAGCATGAGCCCATGCGCCGTTCCAGTTTTACTTGTACCTAAGAAGGATGGGACGTGGAGAATGTGCGTTGATTGCCGGGCTATCAACAACATCACGGTAAAGTATCGTCATCCTATTCCTCGCTTAGATGACATGTTAGATGAGCTGCATGGTTCTTGTGTATTTTCTAAAATTGATTTAAAGAGCGGTTATCATCAGATTAGAATAAAGGAAGGAGATGAATGGAAAACTGCCTTTAAAACGAAATATGGTTTGTATGAATGGTTAGTTATGCCTTTTGGCTTGACTAATGCTCCGAGCACCTTTATGAGACTTATGAACCATGTTTTGCGAGCATTTATAGGCCGGTTTGTTGTTGTCTACTTTGATGATATACTCATATATAGCAAAAATGTGGCAGACCATGAAGTACATTTAAAATCTGTTTTAGATGTGCTTAGGAAAGAAAAGTTGTTTGCTAATTTGAAGAAGTGTACTTTTTACACAGATAAGCTTGTGTTTCTTGGATTTGTTGTTAGTGCACAAGGTATACAGGTTGATGAAGAGAAGGTACGTGCAATCCAAGAGTGACCAAGTCCCACAAGTGTAGGTCATGTTCGTAGTTTTCATGGACTTGCTAGTTTTTACCGGCGGTTCGTGAAAGACTTCAGTAGCATAGCCGCACCACTCACTGAAGTGATCAAGAAGAACGTTGGATTTAGTTGGGGAGAAGAACAAGAGAAGGCGTTTCAATTAATCAAAGAGAAGCTGACCAACGCCCCCTTATTGTCTTTACCTAATTTTTTGAAAACGTTTGAAATTGAATGTGATGCTTCAGGTGTTGGCATAGGCGCAGTTCTTATGCAAGAGGGACGACCAATTGCTTACTTCAGTGAGAAACTAAACGGGGCAGCCTTAAACTACCCAACTTACGATAAAGAGTTGTATGCCTTGGTTCGAGCTTTAGAGACATGGCAGCACTACCTATGGCCCAAGGAATTTGTGATTCACACCGACCATGAGTCCTTGAAGCATTTGAAGGGCCAACATAAGCTAAACAAAAGGCATGCGCGATGGGTGGAGTTCATTGAAACGTTCCCATATGTCATCCGGTATAAGCAAGGTAAGGAGAATGTGGTCGCCGATGCCCTTTCTCGCAGGTATGCATTACTTGCTACACTTGATGCAAAATTGCTTGGTTTTGAGCACATTAAAGATTTATATGCTGATGACCATGAATTTGGTAAGGAATACCGAGCTTGTGAGAAAATTGCTTGTGGCAAGTTCTTTAGGTTTGATGGATTCCTATTTCGAGAGAATAAGTTATGTGTGCCTAATTGTTCCTTGAGAGAGTTGTTAGTGCAGGAATCTTATGGTGGGGGATTAATGGGACATTTTGGAGTTGCAAAGACCTTAGCTGTTTTACAGGAACACTTCTATTGGCCTCACATGAAAAGAGATGTTGAAAGAATTTGTGGTAGATGTGTCACGTGCAGGCAAGCTAAATCCAAAGTGCAGCCCAACGGTTTGTATACTCCTTTACCTATTCCTAGTGAGCCTTGGATTGATATTTCAATGGACTTTGTGTTAGGATTGCCTAGGACTCAACGTGGGAAAGATTCAGTTTTTGTGGTAGTGGATCGATTTTCTAAGATGGCACACTTTATTCCATGTCACAAAACAGATGATGCCTCACATGTTGCTGATTTGTTCTTTAGAGAGATTGTGAGATTACATGGCATGCCTAGGACAATTGTTTCAGATAGAGATGCTAAGTTCTTGAGCTATTTTTGGAAGACTTTGTGGTGTAAGCTAGGCACTAAGCTATTGTTTTCTACTACTTGTCATCCACAAACTGATGGTCAAACTGAAGTAGTAAATAGGACTTTGTCTACTTTATTGAGGGCAATTATTAAAAAGAACATCAAAACATGGGAAGAATGTTTACCACATGTTGAGTTTGCTTATAACAGATCTGTCCACTCTGCTACTAAATTTTCACCATTTGAAATTGTGTATGGATTTAATCCTTTAACCCCATTGGATTTATCTCCCTTGCCTTTGACTGAGCATGTTAATTTAGATGGCAAAAAGAAGGCTGACTTTGTCAAGCAGATTCATGAGAAAGCAAGACTCAACATTGAGCGAAGAACGGAACAATATGCACAACAAGCCAACAAAGGGCATCACAAGCTACTTTTTGAACCGAGAGATTGGGTTTGGCTGCATATGAGAAAAGAAAGATTTCCTGCGCAAAGACGTTCCAAATTGCTTCCAAGAGGGGATGGTCCTTTCCAAGTCCTAGAGCGCATCAATGACAACGCCTACAAGCTAGATTTACCTGGTGAGTACAATGTAAGTGCTACTTTTAATGTTATTGATTTGAGCCCTTTTGATGTAGGAGATGATTTGAGGACAAATCCTTTTCAAGAGGAGGGGAATGATGCAATCAATGTCAACATAACTCCAAGGGATCAAGTCCAAGTCTCAATTGGGCCGGTGACAAGAGCACGGGCCAAGAAATTTAAAGAGGTACCCAATGGATTGATTCAAGAGGCATGGGCTCAAGCAAATCAAGCATATTCGTGGAGGACCATTGAGCATGATCCAAGTGAGCAGCACGGAATCATCAATATGATTCATGTTCTAGAAGAATCTGGCCAAGAATAAAAACATTCCTTTTTGGATTTATATGTAAGGCTTGCATGCCAATTAATTTCCTTTTTTTTTTATTTGCTTATATGGGTGTATATGGCTGGATACATCCATTCCCAAATTTCCTTTTCTAGTTTAGGCATGTGATCGGCTACTTAAAAGGGTTGAGTATCTTTTCATTTAGGCAAGTATCTTTTAGGCAACTAAGAGATATTTTGCACCAGATTTTTAGCCTTAATTAGGATACCATTTAGGGAGTTTCTTTGTAATGGCTAGCCCTTTAAATAGGCATATATGCAATGAATAAAAAGTAGATCATTATTCAGCAAATTGTGAGAGTATTCTCTACGGTTCTTTGAAGAACTATTCGAACTTATCGGATTTCCCGTGGCGTTCACCAACGACTTATCAAACGGAGCTCCACCACCGTTTGTGGCGTCTTCCTTATACCAAGGTTCTTGTTTCGCATCAAGCAACGGGTTGAGGTCATATATACCGAGGTTCTTGTTTGTCATAAACAACGGCTCGAGGTCTTCATTCAGAACCTGATCATAGAACTTTCTTGGGTTCCTCATTGTATCGGGTCTCATTCTTTTTGGTGGGATTCGTATCATAACCTACCCAAGTAAGTTAACCTTAGGTCACCCTTAACCCTAGGCCAACCCAACCTAGGTTAGTATACTTCAAGGTCCTAACTCTTGAACCCTTTTCCAAATGATCTCTCAATTTTAAACTATTTTCATAACCCATTTTTCCAAAACCTCCTACTCTCTTGATTTCAAGGCATTTCCAAATATGTTTTCAAAAGGTCATAAACCTAAGGTGTCCCTAGCCCTCTTATGGTTAGGGATCCCAAAGGAAAATGATATAGCAAGAGCAACCTTCAAGCTTGTCCATATTAGGACTCCAAACCCTTAGCCATTTTCAAAAGCCACTTTCAAAAACTAATTTATCAAAACATTCTAAAGTCATACCTCCAAGGTTTTCAAAACAAGACTTCAAAAACACTCTCAAACTCTCTTGAGTTACTCCAAAGCATTTACCAAAAATTCCTTGATTTGATCCAAAAACATGGTGCGGTTCGCCAAATGAGATACGTAGACAACCTAAAATGGTGCGGTCGTAACTTCTATTTCAACTCCAATCCCTTTTTCAAAAATTCCAATTAATTCAAAGTTTCTATTTCAAACTCTTTCAAAACCCCCATATTTTCAAATTTCTTCCAAAAACTTGCATCATGCATCATCCATCCGAAAAGTGATGACTAAACCCCATTTTCAAAGTTCTAAAGTGGATATTAAGTGAACAATGGTAACCACTAATTCTAGTGAGTGAACGAAGGGTAATTAGACATGTAGGTACCGAAAGGGTGGGTAGGGTGATGATCTTAGGATATCTTCTTTACACGTAACCAACCCCCGAATTATAGATTTCTATTTTCAAAGGACCAAAATAGAGTTATTTTCAAAAAGGGCTTAAGTCTCTCCAAAAGTTGCTAAACAACCTATTTTATTAAAAACCCTAAGTTTGATATTTGGATTAACACTTAGTTTTAGGTGATCTAACTCACCTTAATCAAGTTAGGTGGCGACTCCTATTTTTTCTAAAAAGCCCTTAGTCAAACCAATTTTCAAACCTAGTCACACTTGTCCTTTTAGGAGGATAAGTTTCAGTGACAGAGTTCTTTCCTTTTTGTCTCCAAGCCGAAAGGACCTTGGACACTCAAAAACTGGGGCGCGACAATGCTTTTATGTACTCTATATGTAGAAACACCCTTGTTTAGCACTAATCCTTAAGGATAGAAGTGAGTAATGATATGCCATGAGTAAAATCCTATTACTTTCCCAATGTTTTATGTCCAACTCCATATCATGCAATATTTTTCTTATGTTTTCAATGTATCAATGTTTATGTTCAAATATAAATGTCATACTTTTAAATGTATACAAGCTTTACTTATGCTATAAAATGAGAACCCATGGACTATAATGCTTTAAATGAACGAGATGCATGATTTTTCCCAATATATGGTGCTAATTCGAGGCCTTTCGTTGCAAGACCTTAAACTAGTAACGATGGTCCTATGGTAGGGGACGTGAAATAAACTATCGCCATGTTGGGAGACATCCCACGACCTAAAAAGCCCTATGTGTGACCTTTAAGGTTAGTAAGAGCCTAGCTTTGATGTTGGGCTGTAGCACACTTTTGTTTTAAAACGAAAACTATGATACGTTCGAATGCTTTATGACAAGTTTTGAAATGCCATATCAAAAATAATGTTACGTTGCATCTCACCTTATGATACCATGTTTCGGAATGTTGAAGCATTTCAAATGATATCTATGTTACTTATGTTTCCAAGCCTACTCTTTATACATTTACAAGTTTAGACCCTTATGCATAAATGTTTATCAACTGCTATAGGTTAGATATAGATGCTAGTCCATGGTATTTTCATACTTGTGCATCATTATTGTTTACTAAGCATTAGCTTAGGTTTTCTCAAATATTTTTGGGTAGCCAATTCGAAAGGCTCTAGGAGGAGGCCATATGTGGATTTTGAGCTATGATCCATGGGCCTATGTTATGTTATGTGTATTTGGGCTGGACCCTAATGTTTTGGTAATATTATAAATGTTATGACTGTAGCGGCCTCGAATAGGCCTATATGTAGGTTTATGTTTTGGATTAGGCATAACTCTGCCATGTACGACACGACTTGTGTTTTAAGCTATAAAAAATTTTATTTTCGCATTAATGTATCATTTTAAATGATTATGCACAGGTGTTCAACCGGTTTATGTAATGCGGCCTTGAGTAGCCTTGCTATTGGTCGGTCATATATCCTAAATCCGCATAAGCCAGGTTACAAGGCGTTACACCAGTAGCTCTGCATGCTAAATAAAACTTATTGGATAAGTTGCAACAGACTTGCAGAACGGAATTTCTTGGTTTTACGATGCTAGAAGGCCCAAATAACATCATTGAACCTTCAAACTTGGCTCGTTGGATGGCGTAGGCTAGAGGGACATGTGGGAACCAACAGCAAGCGAGCCAGACTCTAGGTTTGTGATTTGGAGCACCTTTTGACTGTAGAGACAATTTTTTATTTTTTTTATTTTGCTAAGCAAGATGAGATATTTATTGATGAATAATAAAAAACAATGTACAAACTACTGAGGCCATCCCCCTTAGACCAAAGCAAAGGAAAGAAGGAAGATACAAGATGAAACAAATTCCCTAAACACAAAGCAACAAGTGCTAGTCAAACCAATAGCAAACCCTTTAGCAAGCATGTACCTCAGTCAATCAATCAAATAGACTATTTGAGAGGCTCTGTTTAGATTTCGGATAAAGATTCTATCAAGTTTTTGGAAACCTAGAACATCCACTCAATCCGGCTCAAACCAAGCTTTGAACTTCACTCATAACAGTCACCACATCCTAGTAATTGTCGAAGAACACCCTATTGTTTTGTTCTATCCATATCACATAAATTGTAGCAGCAAGAAAAAGTTTGAAAATCATCTATTAGGCCTCGCGGGCCTAAGAAGTTACCTATTTGACTTGACTTGAGTTTTGAAAAACCGATTTGGACTTGATAGTGTTGTGACATTTTACTGGAGGTATGATTTGGACTGGAGATTGCTAAGCGAGCAAAAATGGGGTGCTTACACTTTCTTCACCCTAGTCTCAATCAACCCACAACACTTAACTTCCTCATTAACCAACTTCATCACCTCTCTTTGTCTGCCTAAGTCATTTAGACCCCAACCGTTTTAGACTGCCAACTTATACATGGTAACTAGTAGAGCTCAAGACCTTAGGTGAGCCATTCCCTTAGGCATTCCTCTTCTTCTTCTTGCTACTACTGGACTATTTAGGCATGTAAGTCTCATCCACTACAATAATTTTATCCCTAAAAGGATTAACTTCAGGAGGTGAAGCATGGGAATCAGGGGTCCCATTCTACTCTACCAGCATTGGACCTAGAGAGGTATTTGCTTGATCTGTATCTTCTGGTAAACTAGCAGCTTCAACAATCGAAATTACCTTATCTGCCTGGTTTGTAGGAACTTCAGGAATAAAAACAAGATCAACCTACTCAATACTAGCAGCCCCCTCAAAAGCATTGCTTGCTTCATTCACAAGACCTGGCAAGGTAGAACACAATGCATAGTCATTCCTAAGAGAGTTGCCCGCATTAACCGTTATAACTTTCCCTTTTCTTTTCCCTTTCTTATTGACTTCAATCCACTCTGTGCCTCCTTTAGTCCTAGAACTTAATTTTTGCAACAGTCGGCTTATCAAGATTGATGAGGACATCAAGGCTATCAAGACTCATGGTCCGGTTCAAGTTCCAATTGGTCCGGTGACGAGAGCACGAGCTAAGAGATTTAAAGAAGAGATGAATAACCTAGTCCAGAGAGTTCTACAACAAGGAGAAAATATGCTCACCACCGAGAGTGAACAAAGTTTGGTTTTACTACTCAAATTTGATTCGGGAGAGAACCAATCCACCATACACGTGTAAGGGAGGTCCCAATCAGATGTGGTCGTATTCCACTAAGTCATATAGGTCCAAGTGGGCTCACAATCTGATGTGGCTTAATTGACTAGCA
>CM065380.1:40432500-40502500 GCA_033060915.1 Euryodendron excelsum | reverse complement strand
AACCAATCCACCATACACGTGTAAGGGAGGTCCCAATCAGATGTGGTCGTATTTCACTAAGTCATATACGTCCAAGTGGGCTCACAATCTGATGTGGCTTAATTGACTAGCAACAAATCAGATGGAGATTCGAATTTGAAATTTGAATTTGAATTTGAATTTTTTTGAATTTCCTTGATTTGATTTGGTTTGGTTTTGGAAAGGATTAGATTTATATTGATTTGGATCAGATTTGGAATGTGAGCAGATTTAGGAAAATACCAGATTTGGATGATTGTATTGTCTAGGAAGTAATTAGGGAAATCTCCAAAGATTAGAAGAATATTCTAGAGATCTTATCATGTAAGCCTATAAAAAGGCTCTTGGTTGTCAAATTCGAAATCAATGAATATTTTGTGAGTTTTCTATATTCTTCTTGAGTTTCTTGAAGAACTAATCCGAACTTATCAAGGAATTCCTTGTGGCGTTCAAACCAGACTTATCAAACGGATCATCCATTCCCGTTTGTGGCGTCTTCACCATACCAAGGTTCTTGCTTTGCTAAGCAACGGGTCGCGGTTTCCTTCAAGCTTGAAGGTTCTTTGGTCTTGTTTTCCAGATTTGGTGTCAGGTTTCGTCACATTGTTGGCGGGGTTCGTATCACTTCAGACCCCGTCTGGATGCCCCATCACCAGACCCGTCGGGACGCCCTTTAGAGTTGTTCGGATACCTCGTCGCGGGCCAGAAACCTGTTAGGGTTAGAATTAAGGACATTTTAAGCCCATATCAGTTCTTTTAAGTGAGGGAAGAGTTAGGAAACTTTATAGAGAGTTAGGAAACCTTAGAATTAGAGTAGTTTTAGGAGTAGGAGTAGGAGTAGTTTTATTGATCTTTTCACCTTTCAAGAACCCTAATTTTTATATTCATTCAGTTTTTTTTTTATATTCAAGATTTGATGTTCTTCCAATTGTTGCAAGCTTTCAATATACTTTTCACGTGCTTTCTTATGGCTTTAAGTTGCTAAATCTTTTTCTTGGCATAGATTGAAAAGGTAAGTAGGTTACATGTAGAGATTCAAGATAGTTATTTATTTTTCAAGATTTTGAGATCTTGGATCAAGATTTATTTTCTTGCCCATGAATATATTCGAAAATAATATTCTTGATCATATCTAGCATGTATGTATAGACTAATTTCCAAGTAGGGATGCATATACCTAGAATTTTTAATAAGGGTATTAATTATAATTGTTTACATATTCTTATTAGGAGTACTTTAGAAATCTATTGTTCTTAATTAAGCTTCAAACATACCTTGTAGACAGGTTTATAAACTGGAGCAGGTTTGAATGGCATCCTGGTATGAACACTAGTAAATAACTGAATATTAACTCTAAAAAGGGTAATCGAATCTTGAGTTTCTTTAATCAAAACTATCTTGGAGACCTATTTGTAAGCCTATTAACTGGATCAGTCTTGTCAAGACCTTTTGCTGATTGTTATTTAATCAAGTTTTCTTAGCATAAATTTATTTTCATTGCCTAAAATAATTTCTCAAACCAAATCTCAAATCAAATTTTCCCTTTATATTCTAAAGTTGTTTTTCTTGAGAGTTCTACTTTTTCAAAGTGAGTTTTACTATATTCTATTCATATTCCCTCTGGTTCGACCTCGGACTTATCAAGATATTATTACTGCATCGCAACTATACACTGGCAAATATCAATTACACTATTCAGGAGCGATCAGTTTTTTACGCCGTTGTCAGGGAATCTTGCGATTGGCATTGGTGTGACAATCTTTGGAAAAACTGATTATGGGAAAAGCAACTTCATCAATCAATATACCAAAAACGAGGCAACTCAAAATTTAGCTTGCTTGGGTGCACTCATTCCATCCCTTTTTTAATTTGCGAGCATATTTTTTTTCATTTATTAGTTTATTTTTTTCTATTTTTATTTTTAGTTAGATTTTTTTTATCTATTTTTTTCTTTAATTGGGAGATTTTTAGTAGAGATTGAGAGGAGCAATTAATTGTGAATTGGTAGTATAAATTTGTGGAGATTGGAGGATAGGTCTGGTAACTTTGAAAACACGACAATGGGTGAGTATGATGATAATATGAGCATGTACGGTTATGAGGAGGCACAAGTCCTGCCATGCCGAACTATTGGGAATTATTTGAATCCAACTAGACAAAAGATACACTCCCTCCTCAGAAACCTACCATCCGGGGTGGCAAAATCACTCACACTACAATTGGATGAATGAGGGTGTAGCACACTCTCAATAATATGACCAATCACATTACTCACAAGATTTTAATTATTATCAAACACCACACACGGGGTCACTAGAGGACACTCCATATGCGGAAACCTATGATTTAGGGTGGCAACATCCCAACTTTAATTGGAGTAATGAGGGAACTTCATGCCCTCAACAATACCAACCCCTACCTCTACCTTATGAATCACAAGCTTTGAAGTTTATCAATATCAAGAGGAGACACTAGAGGATACCTTGTCACAATTCATGCAATCCCAAATAAAGTGGAACTCTAGGATGGCCGACAAACTAGATAATCTTAAAAGTCTTTTAACACAAAGCTTGTGTGTTCAAGAGAATGGTGAGTCTCCTTCTTTACCTCAACTTCTACCTACCCCCACTAGCATCGTCCACACAAAAGAGTATCTCACTAATCATAATATTGACCATGAGTAATTTCAAGCCACCACTACCACCCTTAAGAATGAGGAAGTCATTGATATAACCATCTATCATGATGAGTCTACACATAGGGAGGACACTTCTAGGTTGAGTGAATATAGGGTCAAGGAGGAGGTTAGTGAGAATGATGAATCTAGTAAGGTTCAAAGTGAGATAAAAGAAGAGCCTAGGGATATAGAGAGTGAAAAAAGAGAAGAAAACGTAGAGATGCCTAGGGAAGTGAGTCCTTATATCTTAGTGCATGATCACATGATTCCTTCACAATTTTTCTTGTATAAGACTTATGGCCAAGAGCTTAATGAGGATCCCAGAATTCCAATTGCTTCTTATTTGTTGAATTCTTATTATGAATTATTAATGAATGAGCTAAGGCCAAACTTTGAAGCCATACCACGATGTGGTATTGGTTGACTTTGTACTCAATGCTTTGTAGTTTAGTTTTTAATTTTAATTTTTTTGTTGTTTTTAATTTTTTATTTTTGACTATGAGTTGCAATGTTAGATATAACAATGAATAATCATATGCATTGATACATTTAAGTATAATTTCTTATTCTTCTTCTAATATTGTTGCAATTCTTTGAATCTCTCTTAAAGGCATGAGTTGAGAGGATTAATTTCATTTGTAAATATCACAACATTAAGATATCATCCTTAGCTATCTTTTATGATTATATCCTACATGAGTGGAGATTTACCTTGTGAGCTTTAGATCTATTAACGCTTTTTAGAGTCTTTATATTTACTCAAGAATAATTTGCTCATCTTCCATTCATTCAATAGTTTCATTATGTTTGTTATTGATTCATATGTTGAATACTGATTCGAGTTGTTGACACTTGTACTCTTTTAAATTTCATTTTTATGTACTTCGGATATGATTCTAGGCCATTTTTGTTATTTTGAGCCACAAATTTTCTTGTTGAATACATTCCCTTGGAACCAAGTTAAACCCATATTTGAGGTGATCTTTGTTAAAATACACCATTGTAAAAGTATTCCCCTAGTATAAAAACACAAGTATCTTCACTTGTGAGAATATAATTGAAAGAAGGGTGATATGTTTGCGATGTGAAAAGAAAAAGAATAAACTAGCAAAGAAAGCAAAAGAAGGGAAGAGCAAGAGCAAGAAAAAAAATGAAACATCAAATGAAATTAGGAATTGGAATTATGTCCTTATAGATCACTATATGCCTTGATCACACATGCCTTGAACCATTTATCCTTTTTTTTCCTACCTTATACCTCTTGGCCAAAGTTACAACCATAAAAAGTCCTAGTTGATCTGAAGAGTACATGTCCATGGATTCATTTTGAGTACAAGTTATCTTTTGTCAATTACTTTGATTAGTGTTTAGTTTTGAATATTCTTTCATGAAGCTATGCCAAGTCGAATATACTTACACCTTATCGGTTCTTGTTGTTGGGTTGCTTTTTTGTGTTTCATTATATTTACTTAATTTTGTTGAGCTTTCCATTGTGAGTACCTTGTGTGTTCATTTTATGTATGCCCGGAGAGAGTTAAAATCAAGACTTGAAGGATATAATTATTTTACATAGTTATGGGTGAGCTCTAATGTGTTGATACGCCACACACACACAATGACTCTCACTTATGTTGTTTGCGATTTATTCTAAATTTTGTATTAAGTAATAAAGGGAAAGATGGATGATATATCTTGGATTATCTTTTGCATAGAATTATTTGTTCTAACTATCGTTCTTGTAGGTCATATTTTGAAGTTTGTAAGTAACATCACTGGAAACCCTCATGAGACATCGCTCGTGTACTAGGGATAACCTAGGTGTTTAAAGGCTTTATGCATAGGCTAAATGCATTCGTGACTCTTACGAAAGTAGAGATTATGTTTTTGGTTTTAGGGGTTTGCTAGGGACTAGCAAAAATCTAGTTGGGGGGTGTGATTGTGCTTCAAAAGTGCGATTATAAGGCCTTAACTAGTGTTTTGTTAGTGTTAGTTTATGATTTTATATGTATTTTTATTTATGTTTTAGTACTAACTAAGTTTATTATGCTTTGTATAGGTTTTGAGCATAAATGGAAGGATTTTGGATACATTTTGGACATGAGTTTTAAGAGGATGCTGCTAGAGTACAAACTGCTGAAGATGTGGTACAAGCTGTTGAAACACGCAAAGCTGAAAACTTTGGAAGGCGATATTTCTCAAACCAGGAAGGCTATTAGGGCCCATCATATGTTGATTCCATACAACTTTTCGAGATCTACCACTTTCGTGAAGACACACTAGTCGTCCAGGGCGTTTGTACGGGCAGTGGCCGTGTCAGTGAAACTGTGAAAAATTTTCTAGGTGTTGAGACCCGTCCGGACGCCCTTGAGACCCTGTTTGGATGCCCCATCACCAGACCCGTCGAGATGCCCTCTAGAGCCGTCTGGATGCCTCGCCACGGGCTAGAAACCTGTTAGGATTAGAATTAAGGTCTTTTTAAGCCCATATGAGTTCTTTTAAGTGAGGAAACAGTTAGGAAACTTTATAGAGAGTTAGGAAACCTTAGAATTAGAGTAGTTTTAGGAGTAGGAATAGTTTTATTGATCTTTTCACCTTTCAAGAACCCTAATTTTTTATATTCATTCAGTTTTTTTTTTTTTTTTTTTTTTTTTTATTCAAGATTTGATGTTCTTCCAATTGTTGCAAGCTTTCAATATACTTTCCACGTGCTTTCTCATGGCTTTAAGTTGCTAAATCTTTTTCTTGGCATGGATTGAAAAGGTAAGTAGGTTACATGTAGAGATTCAAGATAGTTATTTATTTTTCAAGATTTCAAGATCTTGGATCAAGATTTATTTTCTTGCTCATGAATATATTCAAAAATAATATTCTTGATCATATCTATCATGTATGTATAGACTGATTTCTAAGCAGGGATACGTATACCTAGAATTTTTAATAAGGGTATTGATTATAATTGTTTACATATTCTTATTAGGAGTACTTTAGAAATCTATTGTTCTTGGTTAAGCTTCAAACATACCTTGTAGATAGGTTTATAAACTGGAACAGGTTTGAATGGGATCCTGGTATGAACACTAGTAAATAACTAAATATTAACTCTAAAAAGGGTAATCAAATCTTGAGTTTCTTAATCAAGACTATCTTGGAGACCTATTTGTAAGCCTATTACCTGGATCAGTCCTGTCAAGACCTTTTGCTGATTGTTATTTAATCAAGTTTTCATAGTATAAATTTATTTTCATTACCTAAAATAATTTCTCAAACCAAATCTCAAATCAAAATTTTCCTTTATATTCTAGAGTTGTTTTTCTTGATAGTTCTACTTTCCCAAAATGAGTGTTACTATATTCCATACATATTCTCTGTGGTTCGATCTCGGACTTATCGAGATATTATTACTGCATTGCAACCATACACTGACGGATATCAATTGCACTATTTAGAAACGATCATAGATTCCATAAACCTACTCAGTAGCAATACATGAATAAGACACCTAGCTTAGCTATCAATAAAAATGGACTAGGGAAGATTCTATTTTGAGCAAAGCCATCGGTTTGCTTGGTTAACCTTTTGCTTCTGAATAGTAGTTAATTTCCCCTAACCTTCATGATGATCTCCTTTATGAATACATCCACTGGCCTTGATTCATGACGAAAAACCATGTTGTTCCTCTCATTCCAAATCATGTAGACAGAAGCTGTAAATGCAAGCTTAATAATTGTTGTACCCAAAGACGTACCCCGTAGCTCCGAGGTAATGAATATGACTAAGTTTGTCCAGCTCACAGTAGCCACTGCACATTACATTTTCCCTAAACATAACTCCATATTCTTTGAGAAAAGCTGCAACCGAAAAAAAGATGATTGTGGCTATCCTCCATATTTTGACACAAAGCACAAGTGGACTCATTGGTCACACCAAAACTGACCAATCTATCCCTAGTTCTTAGTCTTCTCCTGATGGCAGTCCAAACCATAAAACTAAATCTAGGGAGGTGGTTTGGAAACCAGAGAAGGTGTCACCATCTAACAATAGGTTTTCTATCTCTAGCTCCCATGTCAATTGAATAATGAATTTTTCAGATGCATTTAACACCCATCTACCTTCATCTACCCCAGACTGGTCAAGAAGCATATCAGTATTCCTTCGCAGCTCTATAAGGTCAATGGTCCTCCGCCATTTCCATACATTTCCTCTAATAATGGCACTAGCCTTTGCGTTTCTATTTATGGCAGCAGCGTAGGCAATTCTCTCCTCCCTCCTCTGAATAATAGGGCCCATAGGTTACCAATTGTCATACCATAAGAATGTTGAAGTACCATTTCCAATAACATGTTTGATCAATGGCCAAACCCATGAAGACTCATTTGAAATAGAGACACTTCACCCACTGGCACCAAAGAGATTGAGCTCCACCCATGAAAAGAAACCAAACATGCTTAGACACAGCAGCTTTGTTCCAATTATCCATCAACTTGATACCTAATCCGCCCTCTCTTCTTGGAACACAAACATCAGCCCATGCTACTTTGGCTCTAGTAGACTTCAAATCAACACCAGACTAAAGGAAGGCCCTCAAAATCTTTTCCACATCATTAAATACTTTTTTTTGGCAAAATGAACAGCGAAGACCAATAAACTTGCATGGAGAATAAGAAGGATTTTATAAGTTGAGCTCTCCTTGCATACGACAGCATCTTATTAGCCCAAGATTTAGCCTTAGCTGTGATTCTAGCTACAAGTGGCTTACAATCATCATACTTGAGCTTTGTGCTAATAATTGGCACCCCAAGATATCTGACTGGGAGGCTTCCACCACCGAAACCGGTACAATCCTTGATTTTGTTTTGCTCAATTTCCTCTACGCCAGAAAAATACATGTTGCCCTTTGCTGGATTAGGAGTGAGGCTAGAGAGAGTTTTAAACTGTTGTAGAGCTTTTTGAATTACTTGGACTGATTTTAGCTCACCTTCACAAAAGATCATTAGATCATCTGCAAAACAAAGCTTCACAAGTCTCTCCTTATCACATCTCCAATGGAAGTTGAAAGTCGGATCTTCACAGTGGGTTCTAATACAAGCATCCAGGACTTCCATGACCATGACAAAAAGATACGGAGACGATGGATCCCCTTGGCGAAGGCCTTTCCTACCCATAAAGTATCCATTGGGTTCTCCATTAATAAAGATCGAGTAGCTCGGAGTGGAGATGCAAGCTTCAATCTACCGTATCATTTTCTCTGGAAAACCCATACTTTGAACAACATCAATAAGAAACTCCCACCGAACATTATCATAAGCTTTCATAATGTCAACCTTCATTGCACACCTCGGTTGTTTTGACTCTTTATGATAGTTCCTCAGTAACTACTGAGTGAGAAAAATATTATCAGCTATTCTTCTACTCTGCACAAAAGCCGATTGGGAAGAGTCTATGAGGTCAGGCAAAACTAACTTAACACGATTAGCAATGATTTTAGAAATACACTTATAAACCATGTTACAATGAGAGATTGGCCTATAATCACTAATTTTTGTTGGGTTGGGAACTTTTGCAATCAAAGCAATTAAACTAGTATTAATTTCTTTCAACAACTTCCCTGATCTAAAGAAGGATTGAATAGCTTTAATAATTCCTTGACCCACAAGATTCCAAGCTTTTTCTGAAGAATCCAGCGAAATACCTGTCTGGACCTGGAGCCTTATTAGCCTTGAGAGAGAGGAAAACATCTTCAACCTCTTCTGAAGTAACCTCTACTTCCATTCTAGACTTCTGATTTTGATTCAGTCTTCTACTAACAAGGTTCTCTACTACCGCAGTTCCATCATAATTGTCTAGATGATGAGTACCCAAGACTAGAGTGCATGGTTTGTGTTTTGTGTTGATGTCATGGGTGTTGTAGGGACCATTTTTAAACAAAACTCTGCCGAAATTTTTTAGAAATTAGGAAAGAGTTGGAAAAGGTTGTGAAATAAAATCTTTTTGAAGGAAAAAGACAAAAAACCCTTGAGTTTTTACAGAACTCGTTTTGACTTGAAGTTAAAAAAACAAAATCTGTAGGAAATTCATTTTGATGTGGAAGTGAAATTTTAAAATCAAAATGTGTAGGAAATTCATTTTGACTTACAAGTGGAAATCTTATTATTATTTTTTTATTTTATTATTTTTTTGTGTTTGGTTTTTATTCCTTTTTCTTACTCCTTATGTTAATATCCTTACCTCGATCTTCAGGATGGCAGATGTGATTTTGAGTCGACTGAGAGCTTGGCATGACAGTTATCCTTCGGATGAGCAGGATATCTTTCGCTAGTCCTTTGGTCGGGTGACTTCACCCCTGTCAGTGCAGCTTATTCCAAGGTTCATGGAGGCAGTGACTCCCTTTTGGTAGCCTAGCTTATCTTTTTTTTTTTTGCTTCGGAGAATGCGAGCTTACCCTTACTCCTCGCGAGTATGGATTTCTTCTTGGTTTCCAAGATGATTCCGCCGATATCGTAGGACCCATCTTTCCTGACGGCTATATTACAGTGGTCTCGTCCCAGCTTGGCCTCCAGCGCATAGTTCTTTCGTCTTTTTCTCTGCCCTAGTTTCCTTACGTTCTAGCAGAGTTCTTCTTCTCTCGTTTTGAGTTCACCACGGGTATGCGAGCCTATTTAGGTGATTGGCATACTTCCTAAGACTGGTCTGTTTCTCACATGGTTGCTCTAGTCCTGCTTCTTCTGAACTACTTGGTGTTCCCCCGTGGAGATGATTGGGTTGACTACCGGTTATGTGCACTGTTGGCCCAGATTTGTAAGGGGCAGTCCTATGCTCCCATGGTTGTGGGGAGACCTTTATGAGTCTTACTAGATTCCAGCAGACTGTTGATGCTCATTTCCAGGGATGCGTTGCTCTTTTCCAGTTTTGGGCGATTGGGCACTTATTTGTTACTCCTCTATTCCAGCATACATGGCATCCCGAGCTTGACCATATGCACTCCTTGGTGAGATCTCAGAGAGTTATGGCGGATGAGGGGAGGTTTCCGCAGGCCGTAGCAGCCTGGGCTAACTACCTATCACTATTGGCTCCGATGCTACATGTTAGGTCCTAGCAGACTTGGGGATCTACTCATTGAGACTCCTTTGTCCCCCGTAGGGTACACTGATTTTTTGACAGCTATGATTGTTTAGGGGCGTTGTCACAAATGGCAGAACCGATGGCTGATACGGGTATTGCATGATCGGTTGAGGGCAAGAGATGCTGAGGTAGCTTCTCTGGAGATGCAGCTGGCAGCAGCTAGATCGGCACATGATAGCTCACCCTTGACTACTGCGAGGAGACGTAGGCAGCCACGAGGTGTTCTAGACAGTTCCACTCCCTCAGAGGATGATGTCACAGATAGTCAGTCTTTGCGAGAGGATGTGGAGTCCCTTACCTGGGAGAGGGATATGCTTTTGGCCCGATATGCGGACTATGAGCGGGGCTGGCCTGGGTCATTGACAGTTGGTACTTCTTCGAGCACTCCTCTTGCAGTTGGTGAGCCAGTTGATCCCTGCTTAGTTGACTCATCCTCTGATAATGATGGGGAGCGTTATATTTTTGCCCCTCACTCTTAGATCTATTGATTCCTGCATTTAAAGAAAGATGGACTTCGTTTTAGTATTGTATACTTTTTTTATCTTATAAACTTATGGCTTTCCATACTTTTGATATGATTTTCCTACATGGTTAGTATAACAGCAAACTTGAGAAAAGTTGAATGAAAGCCGCAACTCAATGGAAAATTGCTCCCTTAGGTTTGACACTTTAACTAACTGAGTGTCCCATGAAAGAAACCCTTGCTTCCTTTAACCTTAACTGGGCTAATCCGAAGAATGTTTTTCGACACACCTTCTGACTTTCACATTGTTGTTTTCATACGCATGACTTCTGGGGATGCTACACCTTGGATTATTTCTTACATCTCAGCCCCCCCCCCCCTTTTTGTTGCTTTTTTTACTACTAGCACCTGTGAGGGTTTTCACCAGTCCCAGCTTTGTCATTTTTGCACCAAGGCACATTTGTAGGTTTTCACCAAGGTTGACAGTTTTGTCATTTTTACCAAGGTCTTCACCAAGGCGCTTTTGCAGCTCTGTCATTTTTACTACTGTCGCACTCAGATTTTTTGCACTAGAGGAATACACACAAGCAGAAAAAATATTGTACTCTCTCATTAGAACTCATCCTTCTAGAAAAATGAGTGCAACTAGGTTTGAATAGAAAGTTGATTTGAATAAAGGGTTTTTGGAAAACAATTCAAAGTCACTACCTAACTTGATTAAGGTGAGTTAGGTCACCTAAAACTAAGCATAATCCGAAGACTACACTTAGGGTTTTTGAAAACAATTTTGAAAATACTTCATCAAGAGAGGGTTTTTTAAGAAAACAGGTTGTTTGGCAACCTTTGGAAAATATTTAAACCTTTTTTTTAAAAATAACTCCATTTGGTCTTTGACAACAGTGATCCTAGGTTTGGAAGTTGGTTACGTGTAAGGAAGACGCACTAAGCCATCACCCTACCCTGCCCTTACGGTACCTATATGTCTATTCACCCTAGATTCAACCATTAGAGTCTTTGACTAACAAATGTCCAAAACTATCCACTTTAGAAAAGAGTTTTGAAAAGAAATTGACATGATACATGATACGCAAGTGCAAGAAAACGATTTGAAAGTAGATTTGGAAATAGATTTGAAAGAAAGAGATGGAAGTTTGAAATTGGAAAGAAAGTTCTGAAAATTGAAATCGAAGATTTGAAAATAGATTTTTGAAATTGAAAATTTGGAAATAGATTATAGAATTGGAGATTTGAAAAGAGTTATGGCATTAGCGTTTTGAAAAAAGTTATGGGAATAAAAGCTTGAAAAAGGTTATGACCGCACTCATGAGGATTGCCCATGTATCCTTTTAGAGAAATCAGGTCAGTCATAGTTTGGACAGGGGTCCGATAGAAAATAGAAGGTTTTGGTTTGAAAAGAGTTTGGTTGGAAAAAAAGAGTTTGATTTGAACTTAGAATAGAAAATTGAAATTTGAAATTTGGAATGGAAGATTGAGAGATTGAACTTTGATTGGAAGATTTGAAAAGATTAGTTTTGAAAAGCTTGGTTTTAGGAAAACCTAGGCCTAGTAAAGAAAGGATTTAGGAAAGACTTGAGGTTTACGAAAGACTTGACTTCAAAAGGTTTTAGAAAAGATTTGACTTGAATATTGGACTTGGAAGATTAGGGAAAGATTGAATTTAGGAAAGATTCGAATTTAGAAAATTTTTAAAATAGGAAAGTGCTATTTTAGGATAATTCCGTTTAGGAAAGTTTTTAAATTAGAAAAGTTTTGGTTTAGGAAAGTTTTAAATTAGAAAAGTTTTGATTTGGAAATATTTTGAAACAGGAAAGTTTTGAAAGTTGGAATGATTTGAAAGTTGGAAAGTCTACAATTTTAGAAAGTTTAGAATTTAAGAAAGTTTTGAATTTAGAAAGTTTTGACTTAAAAAAGGTTTAACTTAGGTAAGGTTTCATTTTTAAAAAGTTTTGACTTAAGGAGGTTTTGAATTTGAAAAGATTTCAAATTTAGGAAGATTTGAAATTAGGAAAGGTTTGAGTTTAGCAAAGATTAATAAGTTTAAAGTTTAAGGGAAGATTTAAAAGTTTAAGTTTTGGAAACTTAAGGTTTAGGAAAGTATGAGATTAGGAAGGAGTAGACTAGGAAAGGTTTGGAGTTGGAAAGATTGAGATTCCTATTTCCTAAAACAAAATATTGGATTTTGTTTCTAAAAGAGGTGTTTTGATTTTGTTTCCAAAAACGGAGGATTGGATCTAGTTTTCTAAAGAGAAGATTGGATTTGGCATGGATTTGGAAAATGAAGTTTTGGAAACTCTCGATTTAGGAGACTATAGTTTTGATGTAGAAAATAAGTTTTGGAAACCTAGGATTTAGATATAAAGAAAGAGAATTTAGAAATCTAGATTTTGAGGCAAGAGTGGAAATCATGTTTTGAGAAAGAAAATTATGGTTTTCTAATCGTTAACTCTAGGGTTTAACTTGGACTCTAAGAAAAGAAATTTTTGAAAAGTTAATTTTTGGAAGGAAATCTTAAAAAAGAGTTTTTAGAAAGTGAATTTTGAAGAGAGAGTTTTAGGAAAGGGATTTTGGAAAGAGATTTTTGGGAAGGAGTTTTTAGGAAAGAGTTTTTTTAGGAAGTGTTTTAAGGAATGTTTCTAGAAAGTGAATGTTAAAGAGAGTTTTTTTGGAAAATAGATTTTTGAAGGGAGTTTTTAAAAAAAATTTTGGAAAGGAGATTTGAGAGAGTTTTTAGAAAGTATGTGGGAAAAGAGATTTTTAGAAGGAGAGATTTGAAAAAAAGAGTTTTTAGAAAGTATATAAAATATCTCACTTTCTTAAAGCGATTCTAACCATAAGAAGCGTAAAACCACTCTAAGATAGTGGTTTTGAAAACAACAATGTTTTGAAAATATAGACCATATTGGTCACTTTAAATGTAACACTTTGCTAAATCAACCTTAACCATGAAAATGCTAAAATCACCTTAGGATTGTGATTTTGAAAACAAGTTTTGAAAAAGAAGATTTTGACGCAAGTTTGAAAACAATTTTAATGCAAGTTTTGAAAAACGAGTTTAAAAACGAATTTTGGAGGAATGCAAGATCATGATATGCACAATGCAACTTGAGGTCGTTATAAGCATCCTATTTTGCCCATTCGGCAATCTCCGATCCCATTGGGCTCATTTTTACACATCACATGCATATCCAGACCTTAACCTACCTTCTAAACTTGAATTTAGTCCATCGGTCGCTTGTCGGGCCCGTAGGGCCCACTTGAAACTAAATGACTATTTTGCCCATAAGCCTCCGAAAGCCCCGAGAACCACACCGGCTCTGGGTATCAAAACGGTAACTTCCCGTGGATGTTTTTGATAGCATCCCTGGCCTTCCATGACTCTTCCAGATCATTCCAAGTCAGTTCTGGCAAACTTGACATAAAATGACAGTTTTGCCCTTAGAGGGCCGGTTGCATTTTCTAACACGCTGGCTTTGGGTATCAAACCGGTAACCTCTGGAAACATTCTGAGTAGTGTTTCCGAATCATGAGTCTTCTTTCGGGACATTCTGAGTCCGTCCTGGCAGCTTTTCAAACCGATTAATCGTTTTGCCCTTAATGGCCCAATCAACCCTTTTAACCAATCTTCTCATAATTTTTCAAGCCCTTTGTCCTCGAGACACTATTCTAAGGGTTCCTGTCCCTTTTCGGCTCTCCAGGTCATTTTCGGTACCTTCATTTCATCCCTGGACCTTCCGGAGCCACTCCTAGTGAAACTAGACTAAAAATTATATGGTAGTCACTAGTACAGGCACCCAAATCTTCTGAAGATACATTTCTTGCCGACTTAAAAGCTTTCCTAAATGGTAGGCGCCACTAGTAGTGGTGCCAAGCCAAAAAATGACCTGGCGCCAATGCATTTTTTGCTCTGGCGCCACTGCAATAGGTGCTAGGTTCTTTCTTTGTCTATAAATACAGAGCCTCCTCCAGCGTGAAAAGGGTCCGCAAATTCAGTCTAAAAACCCTACTTTTTGATACACAAAGCTCGTAGCCTCATAAAACTGTAGTCTCCCTTAGGTTCTCTAAACCCTAGCCTCCTATACACTCATACACATTCATATACATTCATACACTAGTCTCTAAAGCCTCCATTGAAGACTTGAAGTGCTGCAACCTGAAGCTCCCGAAGATCAAAGACAAGTTCTTGAAGACTGAAGCAAAGACCAAAGCAAAGCACATAAAGCAAATCAAAATAAACAAGACACACAAGGTAGGCTTTCTCTTTAAGTTTACGCACCTTCCCCCTTTCTTCTCTCTCCTAACCCACTTGGGTTTTTTTCTATTTTAATCTCCCATCTTCTTCCCCCCTTTCTTGCGTGCTTGAAACAAGGGACTTCTGGGTCCATGTGTAGGATTAGACTATTGGAAGGTCACCGTGTCAGGGGCTTTCTTTTAGTCTAACCGAAAACCACGTGGGTTTGACCCCCTTGATTATGTGGTGAAGCCCTAACCTTGTATGTTTACGACCCCAATTTGCATTGTGCAGGTCATGATCTTGCATTCTTCTAAAATTCGTTTTCAAACTCGTTTTCAAAACTTGCATTAACATCGTTTTCAAACTTGCATCAAAATCTTCTTTTTCAAAACTTATTTTCGAAATCACAATTCTAGGGTGATTCTAGCCTTTTCATGGTTAGAGTTGCTTTAAGAAAGTGTTACATTTAAAATGACCAATATGGTCCATATTTTCAAAATCCTTGTTGTTTTCAAAACTACTATCTTAAAGTGGTTCTAACATTTTTATGGTTAGAATCGTTTTAGGAAAGTGAGATATTTTATATATTTTTCAAAAACTTTCTTCTAAAAAATCTCCTCCTAAAAATCTCTTTTCAAACATGCTTTCCATAAACTTTCTTTAAATTCCTTTCCAAAGTTGTTTTCTTTACTCACTCTAAAAATCTATTTTTCAAAAACTCTTTTTGAAACTCTTTTCCAAAATGCCCCCTAAATCTCTTTCCTAAAAACTCTTTCCAACAATCTCCTTTCAGAAATCCCCTTCCAAAAACTCCTTTCTAGGATTTCTTTCCAAAAATCTCCCTTTCTTAGAAAACTCTTTCCAAAAATCTCTTTTCTTAAAGCCCAAGTCAAACCCTAGAACCCACAATCAGAAAACCCTAATTTCCTTTCTCAAAAACATGATTTTTAATCTTGCCTTAAAACCTAGGTTTCCAAAATCTCCTTCTTTACACCAAAATCATAAGTTTCCAAAACCTATTTTCTACATTAAAACTATAGTCTTCCAAATCTAGGGTTTTTAAAACTTCCCTTTCTAAATCTATGCCAAATCCAATCTTCCCTTTAGGAAAGCAAATCCAAGCTCCCATTTAGGAAACTAGATCCCATCCTCCGTTTTTGGAAACAAAATCAAAACACCTCTTTTAGAAACAAAATTTAATCCTTTGTTTTACGAAATAGGAATCTCAATCCTTCCAAATCCAAATCTTTCCTAATTCAAATCCTTCCTAATCTCGTACTTTCCTAAACCATACGTTTCCCAAAATCTAAACTTTTAAATCTTTCCTTAAACTTTAAATTTATAAATCTTTCCTAATCATGACCTTTCAAGATCTAAACCTTCCCTAATTCCACCCTTTCCTAAAACTTCGAATCTTTCCAAATCTAAAGTTTTCTAAACTCAAAACTTTTTTACTCTCAAATCTTTTTTATTTCAAAACTTTCCTATTTGAAAATACTTCCAAATCAAAACTTTCCTAAAGTGAAACCTTTCCTAAAATGAAACTTTTCTAAAATAATACTTTCTTATTTTGAAACTTTCCTAATTCAAATCATTCCTAAATCCAAACTTTCCTAAATCTTTCAAGTCCAATATTCAAGTCAAATCTTTTTTAAACCTCAAGTCTTTCCTAAATCTTTTCTTTCCTAAGTCTAGGTTTTCTAAATCTCAATCTTTCCAAAAACAAGTTCAAATCTTTCCAAATCAATTTCTTAATCCTTTCAATTCCAAATTCCAATTTCCAATCTTCTATTCCAAGTTCAAATCAAATCCTTTTTCAAATCAAAACCTTCTATTTTTTATCAGACTCTTGTCCGAACTACGACTAACCTGATTCCTCAAAAAGGATACGTAGGCAACCCTCATGGGTGCGGTCACAACTTTTTTTCAATTTCTATTTACAAATCTATATTTCTAATTTCTAAAAATTTATAATTTCAAATCTATCTTTTCAAATTTCTTTTGAAATCAAATCAATTTCTTTTTAAATCTATTTTCCAACTCGCTCTCTTGCAATTACATATCATGCATCATTCTTTTAAAAAAAAATTTCTAAAGTAGATAGGATTGGACTTTTGTTAGTTGAAGACTCTCATAGGTAAATCTAGGGTAAATAGACATGTAGGTACTGCAAGGGCGGGGTAGGGTGATGGCTTAGTGCGTCTTCCCTACACGTAACCAACTTTGAACCTAGGGTCACTGTTTTTAAAGATCAAAATGGAGTTATTTTTCTAAGAAGGGCTTACATAATTTTCAAAGGTTGCCAGACAACCTATTTTCTTAAAAATCCTCTCTTAAGGAGGCATTTTCAAAATAGTTTTCAAAAACCCTAAACGTAGTTTTCAGATTGTGCTTAGTTTTTAGGTGACCTAACTCACCTTAATCAAGTTAGGTGGCAACTCCAAATTGTTTTTCAAAAGCCCTTTATTCAAGTCAAACCTAGTTGCACTCATTCTTCTAGGAGGATGTGTTCTAACGAGAGAGTATAGTATTTTTCCCGCTTGTGTGTGTAATCCTCAAGTGCGAAAAATCTGAGCGTGACAGTCGTGAACATACAAGGTTAAGGCTTCACCACATAATCAAGGGGGCCAAACCCACATGGTCTCCGGTTAGACTAAGAGAAAGCCCCAAGCATGCAAGAAGGGGGGGGGGGAATGAGGGATTAAAATAGAAGAAAACCCAAGTGGGTTCGGAGAGAGAAGAGAGAGGGGGAGTTGCGTAAACATAAATAGGAAGCCTAACTTGTGTCTTGTTTTATTCGCTTTGTTTTGCTTGCTTTGTTTCGGTCCTTACTTCACTTTGTGTCAGTCTTCAAAGGCTTGTCTTGATCTTCAGGAGCTTCGGGTTGCAGCATTTCAAGTCTTAAATGGAGGCTAGTGTAGGAGTGTATAGGAATGTATTTGAGTGTATATGAGCTAGGGTTTGTGTATGGAGGCTAGGGTTTGAAAAACCTAAAGAAGACTAGAGTTTAGGGAGGCTACAAGTTCTGAATATCAAAAAGGGGAGTTTTTAGACTAATTTTGTAGACCCTTTTCATACTGGAGGAGCCTTTGTATTTATAGAGAGAGGATTGACTTGGCGCTTGTTGTAGTGGCGCCAGACAAAAGTTTATATTGGCGCCACTCCTAGTGGCGCCAGCCACTTAGAAAAGTTTTAAGGTCGGCAAGCAATGTACCTTCAAAAGATTTGAGCGCCAGTACTAGTGACTACCATGCGATTTTTTGCCTGACTTCACTAGGAGTGACTCCGGAAGGTTTGGGAATGATTTAGAAGACGGGGATTGGCCCGAAAGGCCGAAAAGGAACATGAACCCTTAGAATAGAGTCCTGGAGGCAATAAACTTGAAAAATGATGGCAGGATGTGTTGGAAGGGTTGACCGGGCCATGAGGGGCAAAACGGTCAATTGGGACGAGAAGCTACCGGAATGGACTCGGAATATCCCGGAAGAAGATTTGAGAGCCTAGAAACATTAACCAGAATGTTCCAGGAGGTTACCGGTTTGATACCCAAAGCCGGTGTGGTCGGAAAAGGAGATCGGCCCACTAGGGGCAACATGATCATTTTGCACTAGGTTTGCCGGAACCGACTCGAAATGATCTAGAAATGTATCAAAAGGCCAGGGATGCTATAAGAGCATTCTTGAGGAGTTACCGGTTCGATACCCAGAGCCAGTGTTGTTCTTGGGGCATTTGGATGCCTAGGGGCAAAATGGTCATCTCGACTAGAATGTCTCGAAATTGGCCCAAATTGACTGGAAGGCACCTAATCATGCTGGATTGTTTTTAACACAATTTTGGAAGGGTAGACTTATAGTTCTGAGGACTTAAGTATTGTCTCGAGAAACGTGTCAAAAATAGCCCTAGGGGTAGTTTGGTTATTTTTCACCAAAGTGGGCTAGTAGGCACTGGTGTTGACCTGGGTTTTGAGTGTTTCCGTCACTCAAACGGCTGTCTCGTGATATAGGGGTTTGTTGGCAATTCCCTATATCGACATGTTTACGAGTGTTTCTGCCACTCTGGTGGTTGCAATGTTTACGAGTATTTCCATTACTCTAACGAGTCGCAATCATTCCAGAGACTGCCTAATCTCTGGAAGCTACTAGGTGCACTTAGCACCTGAGGAATCAACTTTCTCAGAAGGCATGCCAAAACAGACATTTCTGCATTGGCGGGCTAGTAAACACCAAAGGTGGACCATTCTACCATATCGGGGACTTAGGGTCTTGTCTTGGTCTTCGGGTTTGAAGGGACTTACCGTTCCAAAAAGTTTCTTTGGAAATGCGCTGGACAGGATGGATTTACCGCCTCAAGGAATCAACTTTCTCGAGTGTGCCAAATTTAATTAGAATTGGAATTGGACTGGAAAAGGGAACTTACCGTCTTCGAGAAGATGTGCCTACTGGAATTGGATCGAATAATGCCCCCGAGGGCATTTTGGTCATTTTACCTCTATTTGGGCCCAAAGGGCCCGCGAAATGATTGATTGACGGGATTAGACTTGGAAAATTAAGTTGACTCAGAATATGTCCATATTGACTTGAATACAAGTCTGGACGGACCAGAGACTGCCGAAAGGGCAAAAATGGGGTGCTTACAACTGTCCTAATTGTTCTTAACCGTGGGAACAAATTGCTCATACTCAGCCCAACAATCAAAAAACTGAAAAAGTTTCTTCAATTTGTCCTCATCTAACATGAGCTTAACAACAGCTAGAGAGTGATCAAAGATACCAGGGAGCAAAATTCAGTAGCAACCATTGGAAATTCTTTGACCTAGGCTTCATTAACAAGAACTCTGTCAATTTTTGTAGTGATGTACCCCTCACACTTTTGTTTATTTGACCAAGTGAACTGGTGTCCAAAGTATCTTAAGTCCTCCATCTCTACCTTATACAAGCAACAGTTGAAGTCCTCCATGAAATTTGGCCATGAGTCTTGACCTTCGAACCTCTCAAAGGAAAATCTAATAGCATTAAAATCCCCAAATAACATCCATGGGGAATTGACATAAAGGGGGGGGGGGGGGGGGGGCAATATTTTCAATCTCTTTCCATAGCATCACTCTCTCAGTATACTTGTTAGGACCATACACAAAAGTTGCCGCAAAAACTATTTTCTTGTTAATGCTTTGAACAAACAGTGAATCCATTGGCTAGATTTTGATATGCATCTGATATCCACAGCTAAAGGGTCCCAACAGACCCAAATCCTCCCTAGCTCTCTGCCCACTGGTAATTATTTTCCATCTTCCAACCAAGAAATATGGAACAGAAGATTCCTTCTATAATTACAACCTTTACTTTAGTCTCTACCAAAGCAAATAGCTTAATATCCTCCTGTAAAATCTTATTTCTAACCTCCTTCTGTTTTATTTGGTCATTTAGACCCCTGATATTCCATGATGCCAAATTAACCATTAGAATACAAAAGAGAGTAGCCCCTACCTCGAGTTACCGTAGTCCCCCCAGGACTACCTTTCTTTTTCTTCTTATTCTTCTTTTTTGAAGATCCACTCTTGCTTTGGCTAGACCCATCTTCCATCTTGTCCTTCATACTTTGGCCACTAGGTGGTGTTTGTTGCCCCTCAAGGAAGACATCCTCAATCGTTTTATAGGAAATTGTTCCTCTTCAGAACCTTGCTCAACTTGCAACTCCTTAGTTGTTTTAACTATAGGAACTTGTTCCTCTTCAGAACCTTGCTTAGCTTCCAAATCTGTAAATATAATTGTTTGTTCCCCTATGACTTGGTCAAGCTTAGTACTTGAAGGGTCCACTTCTGGTTTACTAATATCCTTTGCCTGAACCTTGTCCCCAGGTTTCCCTTTGCCCTTGTTTCTTATAGTTTGCCACTCCTCAGAAACCAGTTTCTTGTTTTGTTCTTTGACTCGCCATATCTATTGACCACCAATGTTCTGCTTACCACAGGTAGCTGGATCATGGCCAAACATCTTGCATACTCCACATCTCAGTGGAATCCATTGATATTCAATATCAATCTCTACAGTATCACTTCCACATTCAAGCATAAAATAATGGGGAAGTTCATCTTCTGCATTGACTTCCACACAGACCTTAGCAACAGAAATCCTCTTACATTGTTTAGTTTAGTTATCCATGTACAATGGTTTTCCCACTACACTAGCAATGTGGCTTAAACTCCTAGCATTCCAGAATTCTAAAGGTATGTTAAAGAGCTTTATCCATATTGGCACAACTTTCTGGACTTCCTCAGATAGTTGCATCATGCGATGCCATTTTTTAAGCAGTAGGAGCTTACCCGAGACACACCAGGGCCCTTTCTCCAGTACAACATCCCGATTTGCAAAATTGTCAAACTTAAAGAAGAAACCCTTGTTATTTGCTAGGACCTTCTTAAGGCCCTCCTTTTCCTATAACTTCATGATGAAATTTTCAGCCAACAGGAAAGGTAGTTTCTTGTCTAAAAAGTACCCAACAAGACAATTATCCCAGTCCCCGATATTAGCATCATACTCTTCTTGTGCCATTGTGACTGTGATTTTTCCATCCTTTATCCTTTGCAACTACATTTGCCCAAGTTTTCCTCGTCAGGGCACGTTGTTCTTTGCCTAGATTTCTCATAGGTATTTTATCAAACACTTGTCTTACATCTTTGATCTCCTTTCCAGCAATCAACACAGGGGCTTGACTTGTTGTTCGCTTCAGAGTTTCGATACTGAGTGATGACCCTATGAGTACCTGACGAGATTCACTAGCCTTTAGCTGCGTTGAGACCTTCTCCAGTTCTTGTTTCAGTTCCTCTTTCTCTTTCCACGCAACATCTAGGTCAGACTTAAGCTCAAAAATTCTTTTGCCGATGCACCTGGGATCAGATCCTCCATCTTATTCTAAATATGTGTCTCCTTGTCATCATTTCCATCCGTACCTTCCACTCTAGCCTTACATGCAAAACTTTCCATCTGGTGGCTGGATGCTTCAATCGCCTTGCCATCAAATGTTCCCACATACACCGTTTGAAGGCTCTCTCTAAGTTTTGTGATGGTTAATGGTGATGTACTAACACCAGTTTTGGTTGATTTAAGACCCACTATATTTTATTGTGTTGTTTTCTTCAATTGACTTGTGGACCCATCTTGAAAGCAAACACTAGCTTTGGCAGATTCAAGACCCACTTCATTTGATTTTGTTGTTTTCTTCAATTGACTTGCGGACCCATCTTTAAAGCAAACACCAGCCTCAATAATGCAACTAGATCCAACCATTATTGTTACAACTTACAACAAAGACTCCTCCATATAAAAAGTCAAACTTATCTAGAAGTTCCTCCTCAGCACTATCCTCAACACAAATTCTGGCAAAGGAGGTTCTCTTAACTTGTTTTGTTAGTTGATCCACATACAAAGGAATGCCCACTGCATTAGCTAGAGAACTGAGACCCTTAGCATTCCAGAACTCAAGGGGACATTATACAATTTCACCCAAATGACACCTTTTTCATAGTCTCGTTAGTAAGCATAAGCATTTTCTGCCATTTCTTGAGAACCATTAATTTTTGGTGTTTTATTAAGATGGTGTATCGTGGTTTTACATTGCTTCAAGCCCCAAACAATGTTCAACCCTCAAACTTGGGGATTACCACAACGCCGGGAAACTAAAATGCACGTGTAAGACTATTGGTTTGTGATTTGGAGATTTCTTTCACTATTGGAACAATTTGAGTGTTTGAAATCACATTTCAAGATTTTACGATGCTACACACCCTAAACAGCGTCATTGAGCCGTTAAACATGGCACGAATGATGGCCTAGGCACAATGGAAGAGTTAGAACCAACAACACGTGAGCTGAACTCTCGTTTTTTAGTTTGGATGCTTGAAGTTTGATGTGTGTGCTGAATGCACTGTAAAAGTATAATTACATGGTCTTAAATTGTGTTTGGTTAGTCCTAGATTAGTCGATTATTTAATTATTTAATGGTCAACTAGTAGTAATGTCATTTTCTTTACTTTTGTAGGTTTTGTGGATTATTATGCACTAAAGAATAACCGAACAAAGTTGGTGAAGAGAAAGGAGGAAATCGCCTTTAGGAAGACACTGCTCGTCTGGATGCCTATTCTACACTTCCCGTCTGAACGCCAAACTTGCATCCATCCATCCAGACACCCTTAAACGTACCAAAATCCTTGTTTAGCAAGGAATGATGTCTTTTTTAAGCCACAAGAGTCCAATCTTGTTCAAGTTAGTTAGGAAACCCTAGAGTTATGAATTAGAGTAGTTTTTGAGAGTTTTTTCTTGTACTTCGAAGAACCCTACTTTTGTAATCAATCAAGTTTTATTAATCAAGATTCTTTGTTCTTCAACAATTTAAGTATTCAATAAAACTTTTATTTGTTTTTACTATAGATATAAGTAGCTAAATTCTTCCTTGGCATGAGTTGTGAAGGTTGATTGGTAAGGGAGAATTCTTTAAGATATTATTATTGAACTTTCATGATGAGAATTAACAAGCACCATCAAAGGATCCATTATATGTTCCAGTTAGGCCTATTACAAGAGCATGATCCAAGAAAATCAAAGAAGCAATTAATGGGCTAATCCATGAGATCTGGGCTTATTCTAAAATAGGACACTCCAAGCTTGGCTCAAAGGAAGATGAAGACATAATAAATATAGTTCAAGCTATTGATGGGGCTGATTAGTAGTCTTATGACTTGCTAATTGATTGGCTAATTGCTTATCAATTAGAGACTGATTTGTAGTCCTTTGAGTAGTTTTTTTTTTTTTTTTTTGCTAAGTAAGAAAGAGTAAATTGAAAATAAAGATTCGAAAAATCAAGTACAAATACAAGGGGCATACCCCAGGCCAAGGATGAGAATAATCAAGAAAAGAAGAAAAATATTCTAACAACAAAGGGAACAAAACTAACACTTGCTAAGTAAAGTACACAATATAAGTTAACTTAGCTTTACAAATCTAAGGAACTGAATATTAATAACAAAACCAGCTACCCTTAGTCCTTGAAGATATCATTAGGAATTCACCATATTTGCTGGAGATCTCTATTTGGGGTCATTCGTTAAAAACCTCTCAAACTTGCTATCCTGTTACAAACTTGAAAGACAATATCATTAAGCACTACCTTCATGTCCCTACACTTGTTTGCCATTAATCTATCATTCCTTTCTCTCCAAAGGAAATAAACAGTGGTGGATAACTTTTTTTTTGCTAAGTAAACAGTGGTGGATAACATTAACTTGCATAGAATATCCTTCAAAGACTTCACCTTCAAGGTACAAGCCCAAGATACAATCCCTTGCCACACATTAGTCAAGCATTATGTCTTACATTTTACCAACAACTGAACCCACAATCTGTTGGTAATCGGACACTGGAAGAAGAGATGGTTGTGGTCTTCAATTTTATTTCTACAAAACACACAACACATGTCATTTAAAATACCATAAGCAACAACTTTGTCTTGGGTAGCCAATCTTTCTTGAATAGCAATCCAAAGGATGAACCTATATCTAGGAATAGCCTTTTTAAACTAAACAACTTCAACTTGCTCCACTTGAGCACTATGGTTTCTAATACTTTGTCAAGCTAATCTAATTGAAAATTGTTGATTTTTTTTTTTCTGGAATCCATATAATTTGATCACTACAAAAACTATTAGGGTGCCAAATACCTGGCATACACCTCTTGAGCTCCAACAACTGTTTGGAATTTGCCGCAGGCCAATGCCACTGATTGCCCTAATAATGGTGTTGACTTTTGCTTCTTTGCCAAGGCCAGAATCATAAATTACCTTATCCCTGATTCTTTGACGTATAGGCCCCATTCGTAGTCTTTTGACTTGTCTAATTGGTAGACTGGTTGCCCATCAATTAAGGGTTGATTTGTAACCGTTTGAGTAGTCTTTTAACTTAGCTAATTGATTGGCTGATTGTCCATCAATTATGGGCTGATTTGTAGTCCTTTTTTATCAACCATGTTCTATAAATAGCATGCACACTTTGTAATGAAAAAAACATTGAATTGAGATTTAAAAAAACACATGAGTGTTGTTTCTTCTATTGGTTCTTCAGAGAACTTGTGAACTTATCAAGGATTCTTCCTTATGGCGTTCAAATTTTATACCTTCGGTTCGTGATTACATATAAAGATTGGGTCTAGGTTAGTTACTCTATACCTTCGATTTGCATTTCAGTTATAAGTGTTGGGTCGAGGCTTTTTTTTTTTTTTAAATCTAACTTTTAACTTTCTTGGGCAAATATTCCGATATTGTTGTTGGGTCTCAACGCGTGTTGGTTGAGGTTTGCATCAATTGGGATTAGAGCCAAGTTCTAAAACTAGATTTACTGTCCTTTTATTTTTTGTTTCTTGCTATCATCCATCGTGTTCCATTTGTGTTCATTACTCATTGTTCTAGCCTTGTGTCATACACCGAGTTAAAAAAATAAATAAATAAAGACTTCAGAAAAAAAAAAAAAGGTGATACTGAGGCAACAAATACTATCATTTACCATACTTATCAAAGTGATTTGTTCTTGAATAGTTACTTTTGTAGTTTCAGTTCTCTAAAAAAAATGACTTCTATCCTTTTCCTTGGATTCGTTGTTTCTATAATATTTTTTCTTGCCATCGATATTGGTATAAATACTACAAGTTGAATTTCTTGAGCAAGTTTATTTATTTAATGAAGAATTGAAAAGAGGCAAGACAGGAGTGGAAAAACACAAGAGAGTGTGAGACTAATAACAAGACAAAAGCCAATTTTAAAGTGAAACACGAGCGCAAGTGACATAATTTGAGTGCAAACAAGTGATGGAGTGTTGTGAGGGATTGTTTCTAATATTTCTCTATAACTTCAAAAAAAAAAATATGCCTTCCATGGACGACACATCACAGAAAGAAGGACAGGAGGAGTCATTCTTCGTGTTACAGGCTATGCAACAACAATTCGAATGCTTGAACGTGGTATTTAATGAAATTTGGGATTGAATCGATCGATAAGATGCTGCTATTGCTACTTGGCGCGATGGAGGTCCCCAAAGAGTCCATACTGTTGGAGGTGAGAAAGGCATGCACCTGTGGATGGTGTTGATGGTGATCATGAGGATGAGTTTGAAGACGAAGAGGATCAAGCTTCATTGAACGGCGAGGGTAGGTTCATGCCAAGGGAAAAAAGGCATGATATATTTTTTCAAAGAGATCTAGGAAATATCAAAATGAAGATATCATTGTTCCAAGGAAAAAACAATCCTGAAGCATACTTGAAATAATAGAACCCATTATCAGTGGGACCACTTTGCTTTTGACCAGGTTCATTGACCATGCCATTTTCAAGGTTCATGTTGAGTTGCCATTTCCTTAGGCATATAGGACGTCCACCAAAGTGCCATGGTCCATTCTCAATTACCCAATCAAGGCCCATCATTAATGAAAACTTGAAATAATGGAACCCATTATTAGTGGTCAATAATTTGTCAAACCCATGTTTATTCCATAATTTCTTGGCAATATTGTTGACAAAATTAAAGAGTAGTTTATTTTGCATAAAGTAACCAACTAGGGTATTTTCCCGCAACTCAACACCTTGGTCAGCCACTTCCGAAGGGGGTTTCACTTCAATTCTATCATTTCCCATTTCAGGCTTGAAATATTCAAGATTCATAAAAGGAGTCTTTCTTTGACTCAAAAATGGAAACCCACTTACCTGGACCATTGGGACCACTTAGCTTTTAACCAAGCTAATTGACCATGCCACCCACATGCTACCTCCATGCTTGGCTGACTGCAAGTTTTGCCACACTAGAATTGTCGCCAACTTTTCCTTCACCCAAGTAAGCATGTTGCACTCCATTTTCCAAACACAAAGTAGTCGAGACAAGACCCATCCCCATCCCTTTTGCATTTACACTCTCTTCACCCAAGTAAGCATGCTGCACCCCATTTCTAAAACTCAAAGTAGTGGAGACAAGACTCATTCCCATCACCTTCGCATTTGCACTCTCCCCACCAGGTGCGTGAACAGTATCCTTCTTCTCCACAAGTTGAGATTTGGACACCAAATGTGCAACTGCTTTAGAGGGAGTAATCACCACATTAGTTTCCTCCTCTTCTTTAACCTTATCTGCCTGGCTCTTGGATAAGGCTACACTACTCGGAGAATTGCTATGAGCTAGAACACCATTGTCTCATTGCTTATAGTATCCCTTAAAGCCCTTTCTACAACCCAATAGAGTTAAAAAAAAAAAAAAAAAAACCATTATGAGCATGCTGAGCAGTTGCCTCTAAAATCAAACCAGATCGGTGAAGAGTATTACTCAACTTTAAAGCTAATAACTCAACTTTGTACTTATCCCAATTGTACATGAGTAGCTAATAGCTGGGTTGATATTCTTGATGCAGCTGGCCCTTCAACCAAAGCAAGTAGTTTTGACTCCCATTCTTCATCTTTAGCGCCTTCATCAACATGCACCTTGTTCTCATAGTTGCAAGCTCCCAGCTGGCTACAAAACTGATCAATGCAAGCATCCTTTGACTCTTGAAGCTTGAAGTCATTAAGACTTTGAATATCTTAAGAACAACTCCACCTCCACCTCCATCTGATGGCTTTAACAAATAACTAGCAACCTTGAGGGCAGCATTATTGCTCTCACAACCAACTACTCCACACTCATTAATGCCACCTTCCATTAATGCTAAAACTTGAAAGAAACTACAGGAAGAGGAAACAATTCAAAAACTACTGAAACTCTATAGAGAAGGGGGAGAGCTTCTCTCTCTAAAACTAGAGCCCATCAACAGATACTATCATTCACCATACTTATCAAAGTTATTTGTTCTTGAATCGTGACTCTTGTAGTTTCAATTCTCTAAAGAAAAGATTTGACTTCTATCATTTTCTTTTGATTCGTTGTTTCTATAATATTTTCTCATCGTCGGTAATGGTTTAAATGCTACAAGTTGAATTTCTTGAGCAAGTTCATTAGTTTAATGTAGAACTAAAAAAAGGGGAAGCTAAGAGTAGAAAAAGGCAAGAGAATGTGAGACTAATATTGGGAAAAAGCCAATTTCAGAGTAAAACATGAGAGCAAGTGACATAATTTGAGTGTAAACAAGTGATGGAGTGCTGTGAGGGATTGTTTCTAACATTTCTCTATACCTTCAAAAAAAAAATATTTCTTTTAGCGACAACACATCATAGAAAGAAGGACAGGAGGAGTCGTTCTTCATGTTGTAGGCTATGCAACAACAATTAGAATGCATGAACGTGGCATTTAATGAAATTCAGGATCGGATGGATCAGCAAGATGCTGTTATTGCTACTTGGTGCGAAGGGTGCCCCCAAAGACCTATTGCTAGGAGACAAGAAAGGCGTGCTCCTGTGGATGGTGTTGATGGCCACCACAAAGATGAGTTTGAAGATGAAGACGATCAAGCTCCATTGAACGGTGAGGGCAAGTTCGTACCAAGGGGAGAAAGGCATGATAGAAGTTTTCGAAGAGATCCGAGATGGTGAGATGGAACTGATTGAAACCTAGGAAACATAAAAATGAAGATACCACCGTTCTGAGGAAAAAAACGATCTTGAAGCATACTTGGAATGGGAGAAGAAGGTGGAGTTGATTTTTGAGTGCCACAACCACTTCGAGGAGAAAAAGGTAAAACTCGATGTCAATGAGTTTACTAACTATGCTATTATATGGCGGGATCAACTTGTGATGAACAAAAGGAGAAACTATGAGAGGTCTATTCAGACGTGGGAGGAAGTGAAAGCCATCATGAGGAGGCAGTTTCTCCCTAGTCACTACTATAAGGACTAGTATCAGAAATTACAAAGTCTAACTCAAGGCTATAGGAGCGTGGATGACTTTTTTTTTTCTACTAAGTAAGAAAGAATATATATTGGCAACAAAGATCGGAAGATCAAGTACAAATATAAGGAGCATACCCCAGGCCATAGGATGAAGATCATCAAGAAAAGAAGATAACCATTCTAACAAATAAAAGAACACAACTAGCACTAGCTAAGTAACGTACACAACACAAGCTAACTTAGCTTTACAAATTTAAGAAACTGAACAAACAACAAACAGCAGCCCTAAGTTCTTAAAGATATCATTGGGAATTGGCCGTATCTGCTGGATATCCCTATTTGGGGTCATTCAATAAAAGCCTATCAAACATGCTATCCAGTTATGAATTTAAAAGACTATATCATTGAGCACTGCCTTCATATCCCTACACTTGTTAGCCATTAATCTATCATTAATTTCTCTCTAAAGGAAAGAAACAGTGGTGAATAACATTAACTTACATAGAATATTCTTCAAAGCCTTCCCCTTCAAGGTACAAACCCAAGATATAATCCCTTGCCACTCATTACTCAAGCATTGGGCCTTAATTTTTGCTAGCAACTGCACCCACAATCTGTTGGTAGTCAACACTGGAAGAAGAGACGGTGGTGGTCTTCAATTTTATCTCTACAAGACATACAACACATGTCATTTAGAATACCATAAGCATCAAGTTTGTCTTGGGTGGCCAATCTTACCCGAATAGCAAGCCAAAGGATGAAGCTATATCTAGGAATAGCCTTCTTAAACTAAGCAACTTCAGCCCACTACACTTAAGGACTATGGTTTCTAATACTTTGCCAAGCTAATCTAACTGAAAATTGATATTTTTTCTAGAATCCATAAAGCTTGATCACTACAATAGCTATTAGGGTGCAGAATACCGGCATACACCTCCTGAGCTCCAGCAACTCTATGGAATTTGCCACAGGCCAATGCTAATGATTGTCCCCAATAATAGTGCTGAATTTTGCTTCTTTGCCTAGACTCGAATCATAGATCACCCTATCCCCCATTCTTTGATGTTTTGGTCCCATTGGTAGCCAGTTATCATACCAAAGGGAAACCTGTGAATCTTTTCCAATTTTGTACTTGATTAAAGGCGTAATGATATCTCTTAGATGTATAATTTTTCTCCAAATCCAAGTACAATCCCAAGGAACCTTAGCTGACTAATTAGAAGGTTTGCTCTGACCCACTTAAGCCAACAAGAGGTCATAGGAGATTGGCACAACAACCAGATGTATCTAGCTATATTACCTTGGTTCCAATCCACCAACTTCTTTATGTCTAGACCACCTTCGTCATTTGGCTTTGTAACCATTCCTAATTAACCTTAGCTCCAATATTCTTTAAATCAGTCCATTTCTAAAGAAAAGCTCTAAAATATTGAACAATTTTCTTGAAAACGTTCTTTGGCATAATGAAGTGGGCACACAAGTAGCTCTGCATACAAAATAAAACTGATTTGATGAGCTACAACTGACCTGTATAATAGAGGAATTTATCAATCCAAGACTTGGCCTTGGCCACAATTCTATCAACCAAGTTATTGCAATCTTCCAATTTCAACTTTGAAGAAATCAAGGCAACCCTTAAGTATCAAATTAGAATAGCACCAGGCTAGAACTTGAAAAGATTTAACGATTGCTCCCTCTGATGATCATCCAAACCAGTGAGAAAAAATATTATTCTTGGCATAATTTGGAACAAGTCCTGAGAATTCAGAGTATTTATCCAAAGCATCATTTAAAATCCTAACAAAAGCAATCTCACCCGTACAATAAAGTATCAAGTCATTGGCAAAACAAAAATGGGTTAAGCTAGTTTTCTCACATCTCCAATGAAACTAAAAATTTGGATTCCTCTTCACTTGTTGCTGAATAATTTGAGATAGGACATTCATACAAATTACAAACAAGCAAGGGGATAAATGATCACCTTCCCTCAGTTCTTTAGCACCAGGAAAGAAGCCCTCAAGGGCACCATTAAGGCTAATAGAATGCATAGGAGTAGAAATGCAGACCTATATCCAATTCCTTAGCTTCTCCGAAAATCCCATAAGCTCCAAAACATCAAATTCCTTAGCTTCTTCAAAGATGAAAAGGATTAAGCTTCATTGAACGGTGAGGGTAAGTTCGTACCAAGGGGAGAAAGGTATCATAGAAGTTTCCAAAGAGATCCAAGTTGGCAAAGATGGAACTGATAGAAATCTAGGAAACATCAAAATGAAGATATCATTGTTCCAAGGAAAAAATGATCCTGAAGCATACTTGGAATGGGAGAAGAAGTTGGTGTTGATTTGTGAGTGCTTCCATAGTTTTATAGGAGCGTGGATGACAACTACAAGGAGATGGAGATTGCCATAATTTGGGCTATTGTAGAGGAGGATAGGGAAGCTACCTATGATTTTTGAATGGGCTAAACTGGGACATTGTCAATGTGGTGGAGTTGGAGGACATGGTGCACATGGCAATAAAGGTGGAATGGTAGCTTAAAAGAAAAAGAACTCAGTTACCTCAAAATCCAGGCTCCTCTACTTCACGGAGGTCAAATTGGAGGAAAGACGAAGGGGCTATTTTTAAGTCCAAAATCGAACCACCGAAAAGAAGAGATGAAGTTCCCAATGTCAATAAATGTAAAACTGAATACCAAACTCGTAATCGTGATATTAAGTGTTTTTGTTGTTTGGGAGAAGGTTACATTGCTTCACAATGCCCAAATAAGAGGACCATGATTGCACGTTTTGATGGAAAAGTGGAAATCGAAAGCTCTAACAATGTTAACCACATGCCATCGCTTGCGGATGCTTGTGACGTTGATGTGGAGTATCCTATGGAGGGCGAGTCACTTGTGGCTAGGCGTGCTTTAAGTCCCCAAGTTAAAGAGGATTTTTTTTTTGTTAGGTAAGAAAGTATAGACAATAAAGATCAAAAGATCAAGTACAAATACAAGGGGCATGCCCCAGGGGTACTTAGGAGTTCCCCTGATTATCTCGAAGCTGAAACCTGAAGATTTCAATAACCTGGTTGATAGAATTGTGAGTAAGGCCAAGTCTTGGATTAGTAAGTTCCTCTCCTATGCTGGCTGGTTGCAGCTCATCAAATCAATTTTATTTAGCATGCAGAGCTACTGGTGTGCTCACTTCATTATGTTAAAGAAAGTTTTAAAGAAAATTGATCAATGCTTCAAAGCTTTTCTTTGGAAAATACGTGATTTAAAGAATGCTGGAGCTAAGGTTAATTGGGAAGAGGTTACTAAGCCAAATGATGAGGGTGGTCTAGGCATAAAGAAGTTGGTAGATTGGAACCAAGCTAATATAGCTAAATACATCTAATTATTGTGCCAATCTTCTACAACCTCTTGTTGGGTGAAGTGGGTTAGAGCAAACCTTCTAGTTAGAAGTCAATTCTGGGTGGCTAAGGTTCCTTCGGATTGCACTTGGACTTGGAGGAAAGTTCTGCACCTAAGAGATATCATTAGGCTTTTAATCAACAACAAAATTGGAGAAGGCTCATAGTTTTTCCTTTGGTATGATAACTGGCTACCAATGGGACCTATACATCAAAGAATAGGGGGATAGGGTGATCTATGATTCTGGGCTAGGCAAAGAAGCAAAAGTCAACATTATTATTAGGGACAATCAGTGGCATTGGCCTATAGCAAATTCCATAGAGTTGATGGAGCTCAAGAGGTGTATGTCATGTATTCTGCATCCTAATAGCTCTTGTAGTGATCAATCTATATTCTTAGGATCGGGTGATCTCGAGGACCAACATCTCATCAAGTTCTAGACGGTTTACTTCTGGCGCTTACTAACCCGCCAATGTAAAATGTCCGTCATTTGGTAGTTCTCCAAGACCGGGCATTCTCAGAGACCAACACTACCCTTCCAGCTAGATTTCTAGGACCAAGCGTTCTCAAGAACCAATACCACCCCTACAGGTAGTTCTCTAAGACCGAGCATTCTTAGAGACCAACACTACACAGGTAGTTTTTCAAGACCCGGTGGTCTCGGAAACCAACACCTAGGTCATCACCGGCGCCTGCTAACCCGACTCAGTGAAAAATGAACCGATCGCCCTTTCGGCCTCCAGGCACATTTTAAGAAAGGTCAAAATCCTCAAAACGATAAGTCCATCCTTCGAAAATGTTGTTAAACCATTAGGCATCCCCCATACGCCATTTGGTCCAATTCCAATCCTATTCCGGCTCACTCCGGTTAAAATGACCGTTTTGCCCCTAAACATCTCAGCACTGCACAAACCTTGCCAAAGGGTAAAAGACTCTCCCAAAACCATCCCTGAACCACCCTACACGCTTAACACAACACACCAAACCATTCCTAACCATTTCCAGCCAATCTTGGCCAAAATGACCATCTTGCCCCTGGCAATCCAAACATGCCCCGAAACAACACCGGTCTTGGGATTTCGAGCAAAGGGTTTTACCATACATCCTTGTTTAACCCAAGGAGGCCCCTACGACATTAAACGCTCACGACTTGTTAAAAGTTCCCTGGAGCGTCTCGTAGATGCTCCGCCTAAATTGTCTTTTCTCCCGATTCCTTGGTTATAACGCACCGTCAACTGACTTGAGAAATGCGTAAATCAGGAAATTCTCGAAAGCTCGTTCATAGATCTTTCCATTGATACGGTTCGATCGGATAGATCGCTTCCTAAAGCCCTCCATCATATAATGTGAAAACTACAACTTTCAGCAATCCCTAGAACATCTCGCAGACACTCCGCCAAGGTTGACTTTTTCTCCGATTCCCTAATCAAGACGCACCATCAAATGACTTGAGAAATGTGTAAAGCTGGGAATTCCCAAAATTACTTCCAGAATACTTTCCATCGGTATGGTCCGATCAAAAGGATCGCTTCCCGAAGGCCTCAATCACATAGCACGAAAATAGCCACTTTCAAACACCCTCGGAGCGTATCACAGATGCTCCATAAAAGTGTCCTTTTATGCACGCTTCCCCAGACGATATCCCATGCTTCCAAACACAATTTAAACTTTTTAAAAACATGAAAGTTTATGAAAAACTCCAAGAGAACACTGTGGGTGCAACCGATTCTCCCAAAACCTTCCCGATTGGTGCAATTATCGAGCGTATGCTACATGTGCTCAAATTTTGATTAGATCGACTAACTTTCGATCAACAGTCGAGATTTATCTAGTACACAGGGTGCCACATGTTATTCTTGATACGAATCCCACCAAAAAGAATGAGACCCGATACAATGAGGAACCCAAGAAAGTTCTATGATCAGGTTCTGAATGAAGACCTCGACCCGTTGTTTACGACAAACAAGAACCTCGGTATATATGACCTCAACCCGTTGCTTGATGCGAAACAAGAACCTTGGTATAAGGAAGACGCCACAAACGGTGGTGGAGCTCCGTTTGATAAGTCGTTGGTGAACGCCACGGGAAATTCGATAAGTTCGAATAGTTCTTCAAAGAACCGTAGAGAATACTCTCACAATTTGCTGAATAATGATCTACTTTTTATTCATTGCATATATGCCTATTTAAAGGGCTAGCCATTACAAAGAAACTCCCTAAATGGTATCCTAATTAGGGCTAAAAATCTGGTGCAAAATATCTCTTAGTTGCCTAAAAGATACTTGCCTAAATGAAAAGATACTCAACCCTTTTAAGTAGCCGATCACATGCCTAAACTAGAAAAGGAAATTTGGGAATGGATGTATCCAGCCATATACACCCATATAAGCAAATAAAAAAAAAGGAAATTAATTGGCATGCAAGCCTTACATATAAATCCAAAAAGGAATGTTTTTATTCTTGGCCAGATTCTTCTAGAACATGAATCATATTGATGATTCCGTGCTGCTCACTTAGATCATGCTCAATGGTCCTCCACGAATATGCTTGATTTGCTTGAGCCCATGCCTCTTGAATCAATCCATTGAGTACCTCTTTAAATTTCTTGGCCCGTGCTCTTGTCACCGGCCCAATTGGGACTTGGACTTGATCCCTTGGAGTTATGTTGACATTGATTGCATCATTCCCCTCCTCTTGAAAAGGATTTGTCCTCAAATCATCTCTTACATCAAAAGGGCTCAAATCAGTAACATTAAAAGTAGCACTTACATTGTACTCACCAGGTAAATCTAGCTTGTAGGCGTTGTCATTGATGCGCTCTAGGACTTGGAAGGGACCATCCCCTCTTGGAAGCAATTTGGAATGTCTTTGCGCAGGAAATCTTTCTTTTCTCATATGCAGCCAAACCCAATCTCCCGGTTCAAAAAGTAGCTTGTGACGCCCTTTGTTGGCTTGTTGTGCATATTGTTCCGTTCTTCGCTCAATGTTGAGTCTTGCTTTCTCATGAATCTGCTTGACAAAGTCAGCCTTCTTTTTGCCATCTAAATTAACATGCTCAGTCAAAGGCAAGGGAGATAAATCCAATGGGGTTAATGGATTAAATCCATACACAATTTCAAATGGTGAAAATTTAGTAGCAGAGTGGACAGATCTGTTATAAGCAAACTCAACATGTGGTAAACATTCTTCCCATGTTTTGATGTTCTTTTTAATAACTGCCCTCAATAAAGTAGACAAAGTCCTATTTACTACTTCAGTTTGACCATCAGTTTGTGGATGACAAGTAGTAGAAAACAATAGCTTAGTGCCTAGCTTACACCACAAAGTCTTCCAAAAATAGCTCAAGAACTTAGCATCTCTATCTGAAACAATTGTCCTAGGCATGCCATGTAATCTCACAATCTCTCTAAAGAACAAATCAGCAACATGTGAGGCATCATCTGTTTTGTGACATGGAATAAAGTGTGCCATCTTAGAAAATCGATCCACTGCCACAAAAACTGAATCTTTCCCACGTTGAGTCCTAGGCAATCCTAACACAAAGTCCATTGAAATATCAATCCAAGGCTCACTAGGAATAGGTAAAGGAGTATACAAACCGTTGGGCTGCACTTTGGATTTAGCTTGCCTGCACGTGACACATCTACCACAAATTCTTTCAACATCTCTTTTCATGTGAGGCCAATAGAAGTGTTCCTGCAAAACAGCTAAGGTCTTTGCAACTCCAAAATGTCCCATTAATCCCCCACCATGAGATTCCTGCACTAACAACTCTCTCAAGGAACAATTAGGCACACATAACTTATTCTCTCGAAATAGGAATCCATCAAACCTAAAGAACTTGCCACAAGCAATTTTCTCACAAGCTCGGTATTCCTTACCAAATTCATGGTCATCAGCATATAAATCTTTAATGTGCTCAAAACCAAGCAATTTTGCATCAAGTGTAGCAAGTAATGCATACCTGCGAGAAAGGGCATCGGCGACCACATTCTCCTTACCTTGCTTATACCGGATGACATATGGGAACGTTTCAATGAACTCCACCCATCGCGCATGCCTTTTGTTTAGCTTATGTTGGCCCTTCAAATGCTTCAAGGACTCCTGGTCGGTGTGAATCACAAATTCCTTGGGCCATAGGTAGTGCTGCCATGTCTCTAAAGCTCGAACCAAGGCATACAACTCTTTATCGTAAGTTGGGTAGTTTAAGGCTGCCCCGTTTAGTTTCTCACTGAAGTAAGCAATTGGTCGTCCCTCTTGCATAAGAACTGCGCCTATGCCAACACCTGAAGCATCACATTCAATTTCAAACGTTTTCAAAAAATTAGGTAAAGACAATAAGGGGGCGTTGGTCAGCTTCTCTTTGATTAATTGAAACGCCTTCTCTTGTTCTTCTCCCCAACTAAATCCAACGTTCTTCTTGATCACTTCAGTGAGTGGTGCGGCTATGCTACTGAAGTCTTTCACGAACCGCCGGTAAAAACTAGCAAGTCCATGAAAACTACGAACATGACCTACACTTGTGGGACTTGGCCACTCTTGGATTGCACGTACCTTCTCTTCATCAACCTGTATACCTTGTGCACTAACAACAAATCCAAGAAACACAAGCTTATCTGTGTAAAAAGTACACTTCTTCAAATTAGCAAACAACTTTTCTTTCCTAAGCACATCTAAAACAGATTTTAAATGTACTTCATGGTCTGCCACATTTTTGCTATATATGAGTATATCATCAAAGTAGACAACAACAAACCGGCCTATAAATGCTCACAAAACATGGTTCATAAGTCTCATAAAGGTGCTCGGAGCATTAGTCAAGCCAAAAGGCATAACTAACCATTCATACAGACCATATTTCGTTTTAAAGGCAGTTTTCCATTCATCTCCTTCCTTTATTCTAATCTGATGATAACCGCTCTTTAAATCAATTTTAGAAAATACACAAGAACCATGCAGCTCATCTAACATGTCATCTAAGCGAGGAATAGGATGACGATACTTTACCGTGATGTTGTTGATAGCCCGGCAATCAACGCACATTCTCCACGTCCCATCCTTCTTAGGTACAAGTAAAACTGGAACGGCGCATGGGCTCATGCTCTCCCTCACGTGCCCCTTTTCCAACAACTCACTTACCTGCCGTTGAAGCTCCTTTGTCTCCTCGGGATTGCTCCTATAGGCTGGTCGGTTTGGAATTGTCGCACCTGGAACAAAATCAATTTGGTGCGCAATCCCTCGGGTTGGAGGTAACCCGTGTGGTGTTTCCTCGGGAAAGACATCCTCATAATCCTGCAAAAGAGAAACAACAGAACTAGGCAAAGCAAGGTCAAGTTTATTAGTATTTAAAAATGCCTCTTTGTACAAAAGTACAATCATTGGCTGTTTTGAAAACATTGTTCGCTTAACTTCACTTATTGTTGCATAGAAATTCTTTTGTTTTCTCTCTGATTTTCTCTCAAGGCCCAAATTTTGATTTTCTTTTTCTCTCCCATCTTTCTCGGCCTCTCTTTGATTTTCACTCCTTTTCTTTTGCTCACTCTCTTTCTTTTGTTCACTCTCTTTTTGCAATCTCACTTGATCCTCATATACTTGCTGTGGAGTCAACGGTACAAGAGTGATTGATCGTTGATTGAGCACAAAAGAGTATTTGTTTGTAAAGCCATCATGCTTTACTTGCCTATCAAACTGCCATGGACGCCCTAGCAATAAATGTCCCGCTTGCATTGGCACAACATCACACAACACTTCATCTTCATCTTCATATTTACCTATTCGAAATGCAACTAACACCTGCTTGTTCACCCTCATTTCCCCACTATCATTCAGCCATTGCAACTTGTATGGCCTAGGGTGCTTCAACACGGGTAGTCCCAATTTTTCAACCATGATTGTGCTGGCCACATTAGTACAACTACCACCATCAATAATCACACTACATACCTTGTCCTTGACGTAGCACCTAGTCTGAAAGATGTTCTCCCGTTGCACTTCATCCTCTTCTTTTGCTTGTAGGCTCAACGCTCTCCTCGCCACTAATGTCAATGCATCAGGGGCAGAATATTCCTCCCCGGAAATGTCCTCCAATGGTGGCATGTCGTCGGTGTCGGAATCTTCATTGTCGGTCACATTTTCCCCATTGTCTTGCAATAGCATGACCTGCTTGTTTGGACATTGACTTGCTATGTGTCCCCTGCCTTGACATTTAAAACATTTAATATCACGATTCCTAGAGGTAGCAGTATCGGTTTTACCTTGAGGAACGTGGCTGGTGTTTGCAGACTTGGGCTCAGATTTGGACGTTTGGGACTTGTCCATCTGCTTGGTATAACTCGGTTTCCAAGATGTAGCACTGGTATTATGGGCTGCACGTGATCCACCCCCCCTCTTGAGTTGTTGTTCCACTTTGATGGCCATGTGCACCATATCTTCCAACTCCACATAATGCTGCATCTCTACCCTATCTTGGATTTCCCGGTTTAATCCAAGTAAAAACCTAGCCATTGTAGCCTCTCGATCCTCCTCGACATCAGCCCGAATCATAGCAATCTCCATCTCCTTGTAGTAATCTTCCACACTCCGGCTGCCCTGTCTAAGTCCTTGTAGCTTTTTGTGCAACTCCCTATAGTAATAACTTGGAACGAACCACTTTCTCATCACTGTTTTCATTGCCTCCCATGTCTCTATTGGTCGTTCTTTATTCCGCCTCCTGTTTATAACAAGCTGATCCCACCATGTAATAGCGTAGTCAGAAAATTCAATCACAGCTAATTTTACCTTCTTTGCTTCGGAATAGTTGTGGCAATCAAATACGAACTCCATCTTCTTCTCCCACTCAAGGTATGCTTCAGGATCGGATTTACCTTGAAAAGACGGAATCTTCAGCTTAATACCTCCCAAGTTGTTATCTTCCCAATTCCTGGCTTCTATAAACCGCCCTCCACGCCTCCTATTGCTAACAACAGAATCTCGATCATCTTCATCCTCAAAACCAGCCCCATAAGGATCTTCATCTTCAACCCTTACTTCCCTTGGTTGAATTCTTTCCCTTCTACGCACAATAGGGACGTTGTGTGGCTGCTTCTCACGTGTTCTCTCCATTTGGTCTATCCGTTCATGCACTTGCTCCAGTTCCAACTTCATCACACGCCTCATCTCACTCATCATGGCCTCCATAAACATCTTCGGATCAGCCAAATTCATTGCACCTTCGGCATTGCTTTTAGAACTATTATGAGACATGTTTGCTGCAAAACAATGTTAGAAAAAAAAAAAGACCTCACAATACACTCCCTTACGTGTTTACACTCAAGAATGTAAATCACTCTACACTCGTGTTTCACTCAAAACGTGGCTTTTAACCCTCTAATGTTCTCACCACTCTTGCCTTTTTCCACTCAGTAATTCCCTTCCAGTTCTTTTAAAACTAAACAAACAGTACTCAAAATTTCCAACAACAATTCAACAAGAACTCATCAAGGAATTTCAGATTTTTAGGACAAGAATACAAAGAACGCAGCTAATTAGACTTTCAGAAGCACAATATAGCAAACTTTTCACGAAAAGGAAAAAAGAATATTTGGTTTTGGAATAAAGTGATTTTGGCCTTAGTGGAACCAAAATGGAAGAACCAAGCAATCTTTTCTTTTCTTCTTCTTCTTTGGACGTTTTCCCCTCTTTCTTCTGTTTTTTTTTTTTTTTTTTTTTTTTGCTTTGACGTCTATTTTTTTTTTCTCTCTTCTTTTCTTTCTTCTTCCTTTTTTTTTTTTTTTTTTTTCTTGAGCTAGATTCGTGAACAGTAACAATGAATAGTTATGGGGACAAGATGGGATGAAAACAAGAAACAAAGATAGGTGGATGGTGAACCTGATTTTAGAAACCTGGGAGCTCTGATACCAAATGATACGAATCCCACCAAAAAGAATGAGACCCGATACAATGAGGAACCCAAGAAAGTTCTATGATCAGGTTCTGAATGAAGACCTCGACCCGTTGTTTACGACAAACAAGAACCTCGGTATATATGACCTCAACCCGTTGCTTGATGCGAAACAAGAACCTTGGTATAAGGAAGACGCCACAAACGGTGGTGGAGCTCCGTTTGATAAGTCGTTGGTGAACGCCACGGGAAATTCAATAAGTTCGAATAGTTCTTCAAAGAACCGTAGAGAATACTCTCACAATTTGCTGAATAATGATCTACTTTTTATTCATTGCATATATGCCTATTTAAAGGGCTAGCCATTACAAAGAAACTCCTAAATGGTATCCTAATTAGGGCTAAAAATCTGGTGCAAAATATCTCTTAGTTGCCTAAAAGATACTTGCCTAAATGAAAAGATACTCAACCCTTTTAAGTAGCCGATCACATGCCTAAACTAGAAAAGGAAATTTGGGAATGGATGTATCCAGCCATATACACCCATATAAGCAAATAAAAAAAAAGGAAATTAATTGGCATGCAAGCCTTACATATAAATCCAAAAAGGAATGTTTTTATTCTTGGCCAGATTCTTCTAGAACATGAATCATATTGATGATTCCGTGCTGCTCACTTGGATCATGCTCAATGGTCCTCCACGAATATGCTTGATTTGCTTGAGCCCATGCCTCTTGAATCAATCCATTGAGTACCTCTTTAAATTTCTTGGCCCGTGCTCTTGTCACCGGCCCAATTGGGGCTTGGACTTGATCCCTTGGAGTTATGTTGACATTGATTGCATCAATTCTAGCAATGGAACAGGACCTGTGCATGTAGGACATGCGCAAGGTCAAATTTTGGACAGGCGCATGTAACACATGTGCTAGGCTTGTTCCAGATTGTCTATAAATACCAGGCCACCCCTTTGCATATTGTATCTCCGAAATTGATGCGAAAGCTCTGTTGAAACTGCTCCAGAACCTCGAATCCTTACATATATTCCACCCTTCTAACACTTAGGCTAGATTCTACCTCTCTCAAGCCTATACACTTCACCTACAAAAGCTTTATACACCATTACACACTCCATTCCAGCCCCTCAAGCTCTCTTGAAGTCATTCAAGCTCCAATCAAAGCATCTTTTGAAGACTACAAGTGTGTTGAAGGTAAAAGATGGTATCCCTTTTACATTTGTGTCTTCCCCCACTCTTCTCTTCTCCCTCCTAGCCTACTTAGGCTATTCTCTATTTTAATCCCCATATACAACCCCCTATTTTTGCATGCTTGAGCCAAGAGGGCTCCTAGATCATGCCTAGAGGAATGCAAGTGAGACCCACCGTGTAGGGGGACCTCTCACTAGCCTACTTTGAAATGGTATGGTCTAAGAGCCCTTTGTTTATGTGGTGTAGCCTAAAAGTCTTATATGTGATCATGACCCCTTGCATATCACTTTTTTGATCATGTTTTGTATGCTTAGCTTCATTTTATGCTTATTGTCATTTTCTACATTGGTTACATTGCTCTTATTTTCATGCCATTTCCAAGCTTTATATTTCTTTCGAAAATGGTTCCAAGAGTTGTCCCCTTAAAGCCTAGGATAAGACCTTAGAAATACTGCCTTAGAGAGTTCCCTACTAACCCCTTAACTCTCACTTTGGCCTCATGACATTTTAACTTGCATAACGGTTGCTTTCTAATTCTTCAATTTTCAAGATTTTCATTCTTTTAAGTGTAGTGGTTGGAATGGCCCTATGAAACCTTCTCTTGAGTGGTCTCCCTTTTGTTTGGCCATATGAACCCTCTCCTGATGGAATGGTTCCCTTGAAAAATGGTTTTGAAAATCTTTCTCAAAAGATGATTTTTAAATATACATTATCTCCATCTTTGCATCAAAAATGATTTTTCAAAAGTTGCCATCATTATGTTAATTTTTGAAATCCCCACTCTTGAGAAAACCTTCCTTGGAATGCTCTCCAAACACCAACCATGTAAACCATACTCTTGGCTAGAGTCAAAATTTTCATGGAAATGATCTTCAAAACGGTTGTCCACCAAAGTTCATTGCATAACATGTTTTGTTTTTCAAAGCTCTTTCCAAAAGTGCATTAAACCAACTTTCAAAACCATTTTCCAATCCAACCCTAGGTTAACTTAACCCTAGTTGTCTAACCCTAGGTTAACTTGACCTTAGTTCACTAACCCTATGTTAACATGACCCTAATTATCCAACCTTAGGTTAACTTGACTCTAGTTCACTAACCCTAGGTTAACTTGACCCTATTTATCCAACCCTAGGTTAACTTGACCCTAGTTGTCCAACCTTAGGTTAACTTGACCCTAGTTGTCTAACCCTATGTTAACTTGACCCTAGTTATCCAACCCTAGGTTAACTTGACCCTAGTTCACTCACCTTAGGTTAACTTAACCCTTAACCCTAGTTAGCTAACCTTAAGTCACCTTAACCTTAGGTTAACTTAACCCAAGTTAGTGAACCTTAGGTCACCCTTAACCATAAGCTAACCCAATATAGGTTAATATACTTCAAGGTTCCAACTCATGAACCCCTTTTGAATGATTTTTCAATTTTAAACTATTCATATTACCCATTTCTCCAATACCCCCTACTCTAGTGATTTCAAAAAATTAACTCCATAAACTCTTCAATTGTCCCTACACTCCACCTTCAAAACATTTCCAAAAATTCTTTCAAAAGGTCACAAACCTAAGGTGTCCCTAGCCCCCTCATGGTTAGAGATTCCAAAGAAAAGTGATAAATCAAGAACAACCCCTAAGGTTGTCCATATTAGGATTTCAAACCCTTAACCATTTTCAAAAACCACTTTCAAAAACTAATTCATCAAAATGTTCCTCCAAGGTTTTCAAAATAAGACTTCAAAAACACTTTCACGTTCTCTTGAATCATGCCAAAGCATTTTTTTTTCAAAACTCCTTTAAGTTAATCCAAAAATATTTTCAAAATACTCTACCATTCAATTTCAAGTTAAAACCTCCAAGACCACAAAGGGTCTTCAACTTCCAAAACCACAAAGAGTCTTCAACTTCCAAAAATCTCTAAGTGTCTTAAACTTTCCCAAAGACCATAAAGAGTCGTCAACTTCCAAAGACCTCAAAGTGTCTTAAGCTTTTCCAAAGACCTCAAAATGTCTTAAACTTTTCCAAAGACCCCAAAGTGTCTTCAAACCTTCCAAAGGCCCTAATACGCCTATTTTCCATCGGGCTCTTGCCCAAACTACGAATGACCTGATTCTCGCTAAATGAGATATGTAGGTAACCTAAAAGGGTGCGGTCATAACTTTTATTTCAACTCCAATCCCTTTTTCAAAAACTCCATCAATTCAAAGTTTCTATTCCAAACTCTTTCAAAAACCCCAATTATTAAGTGGACATTAAGTGGACATGGAGTATCATCCATCCGAAAAGTGATGACTAAATTCCGTTTTCAAAATTGTAAAGTGGATATTAAGTGGATAATGGTAACTGGTTATTCTAATGAGTGAACAAAAGGTGATTAGACATGGAGGTACCGAAAAGGCGGGGTAGGGTGATGATCTTAGGATATCTTCCCTACACGTAACCAACCCCTGAACCGTAGATTTCTATTTTCAAATGACCAAAATGGAGTTTATTTTCCAAAAGGGCTTAAATCTTTCCAAAGGTTGCCAAACAACCTATTTTCTTAAAAACCCTCTTTTGTGCCAGTTTTCAAAACCTTTTCCAAAAAAAAATCCTAAGTTTAATCTTCGGATTAACACTTAGTTTTAGGTGCCCTAACTTACCTTAATCAAGTTAGGTGACAACTCCTATTTTTCTGAAAAGCCCGTAGTCAAACCAATTTTCAAACCTAGTTGTACTTATCCTTCTAAGATGATGAGTTCTAATGACAGAGTTCCGTACTTTTTGCCTCTAAGCCGAAAGGACCTTGGACACCCAGAAACTGGAGCGCGACAACTAGTGACTCTGCTAGAGACCACTTAGAGGGTTAGGCCATTAATATGTCTCTTCACCCTTCACTCACCCAGAATCTCCGGTTACTTTGTCTAGTTTTATCTACTCTTCAAATTTTCCAAGTTTTCAAAGCAAATTCTATTCTCCAAAATAGTTTTCAAATATGCGTTATCACTTGCATCCATTGCTTATGTGCATACTCATACATTAATCATTCATTTTACATTGCATTGAGTTTTTCAAAAAGTTACTAACTCTTTGCATTTGTCTTTTGTAGGTGGACCTTTGTTTACATTTTTATTTCATGTCTTATTTTTTGCCATGTATGTGAATGAATGGACAGGATGTGATGTGTGTTGTTGGGTCCTTTTCTTACTTTTCAAAAATTCCATACACACTTGATACGCTCACTTGTATTTGCATCTTGCATATATTACCTGGCTACTACCCTTCTAGATTGAAGGGGAAACAATATTAACAGTGGGCGGATGCTGTGTCAGTTTCTTAGCCTGCAGTCTCTTGATAGTTCCCCCGCTCTAACCACCAACGAAAGATGGAGTTCACTCTTTTGGGGGTGGACACCGGAGGTTTGAAGGTTTGGGGACCAAGCTTTTAGGGAAGCATTAGTAAACCCCCAACCTCATGCTCATATAGCATCCCATGCATAGTCGAACCTCTGCCGAATTTAGAACACGAGCGTCAATTTCAAAAACCAAGGAGGAAATGACGACTGCTTTATTTTTCCTTATATATTCTGTTCAATTCATGCTATTATACTGTTTAATCTGTGCCATTTTATTATGTATACGCATCATAACTGCTCCTGCATCGGAATTCATTTTAAGACAAGAGTTCCCAAATTAACTCAAGTCATTGTATTTTCATGCATTTAATCAACCCTCATAGAAAGGCCCAATGACCTTTTTGCTCAAATCAAGCTAACCCAAAACTCCTAAGGGTACCACGAGACCCTAAGGATTCATGGCATGCATCAAAGTCATCTCATAAAGAGGTGCCCTAATCCCTCTTTGCTCATGGAGATAGAACTGCCAAGAAGACGAAGGGACAATTCAAATCAAGGTCTCCTACCAACCTCTGGTCAAGAAGGCGAATCCAAAGACTCAAGAGTAGTTAGGATCCCATGATGTAAGCATGGGACAGGCGAAGGACCCAAGGAAAATATTCCTCTTCCCCTTCAAATGTACTTTCAATTCCATGTAAAAATAAATCAAATGCAATAAAACTATCCTTTCTACTTTCATTGAATGAATGTATGAATGTATGAATGAATGAATGAACAGGCTTGCACAGGTACAGTATTGCATTCAGGGGCAATCCCCTATCTCCAAAAGTGTGCCAACACATTATGCTTAGTACCCCTCTCAAAGTAGGGGCACCCCTAGGGCATGCATTGCATAAAAATCTTCAATTTAAAGGCACGAACTTCTCCTTTTTGTTTTTCTTTTTTAATTCTCATTGTCTTCTCCCTAGCCTACAAAGGCCAAGAGAGTCAGAGGGTGAACCAAGAATGAAAAGGGGGTCTTCTAAACTGCTTAGTCATTGCCAATATGCTGCTCATGTATTTACTGTTAAGCTCATGTATTGATATCCATTCCAAGACAAGAGTTTCAAGAAACTCGAATCATTGCATTCTTATGCATTCAATCAACTATAGAGAGAAAGGAGCAAATCCAATCTCGTGCCAAAAAGTAGCCTACCTAAGCTCCTAAAGGTCCCTCCAACCCTAAGAATTCATGGCATGCATAGAATTATATCTCAAGAGAGGCCCAAATCTCTCTTAGTCCATGGAGGCGAGATTCCCTAAACAAAGAAGTATCAACCAACCCATGCCAAAGAGGTATTATATTGCACACAGGGGTAAAATCCCACCTCCAAAATGAACTCAACATCATGTCTAGATTTCCTCAAAAAAGGGACCTCCATAGGACATGCATTACATAAAACCTTCAACTCCACATGCTAGCTACATTTTTTTTTCTTTTTTTTTTTTAGGTCCAAGAGCACAGTCAAACCGATAGAATCCCTCCAATATCCCACCTAATTTATAATTCATGCAAAGCCATGATCTCAACACCATGTTGTCACTGTACCAGTCCTCAAAAAGCCATCCCTGTGCAATCAGATGACACTCGTGGAAAATGGAGTGTAAAGGATGCCAACGTGATTCCAAAACCAGTCTGAGGGGTTTATTCTAAAAAAGGGAGATTTCTTTCGAACCCATTTTTCAATTTTCAATTCGAATTTGAGCATAAAAATAACATCATCTAAATGAAAAGGATCCAAAGTTTTCATGGTCATTTCATTTTCTCATGGCTTTTCATGAATGATGTTCTTCTCCAAGAGTTTTTTTCCAAAATGTTTTATCCCGACTTGAAGGATGGGATAGCATAAGCACCACCTTAAAAAAAAATAATCTTTGACTCCAAAAAGGGGAGAGAGAAATTGAAAATACAGAGAGAGGGAAAATATAGAGTGAGAGATGAGAATCAATCAAGTAGCTCATTGAAATCCAAGGAGTGACCCCCACATGATGCCCTGACAAAGCAACAAGTAGCTACACCTTCAAAAGGAAGATTAACACACAATGGCAAGTGCGAGTTGATTGAATCTCTGAAAAAATTAGAAAAACCAAAACAAAGATTTTTTTATAGTGTTTGTCCTACACGTGCACAATCACTGGGGCAAATATTCAATTATGAACAAATTGATGTGCATGCTTGTTTGAGGTTGAATCTCGTGTGCATGATCACTTGCATAAATATGAGTCAATGGTTTTGATGATCTTTACCATATTGGTGATTCATGTTCAACTTAACGCACACTTCTCGAGACTTCTTAGAATATGAAATCCGCCTTTATGATCTATTTTAAATAAGTTAAATACTTACAGATTGTTTCACACCTAGATTGACCTTTTGTCGATTCCCTCTCTCATCACTAATGGAAAGGGCTACCAGTGATTCTGAGTGCAGCTACCATTGTTATGTGAAAAGAGGAGAAGGCTACCTGCTCATGTGTGTGAAAGTCGCCATACTTTACATTTCTGTATTTCCATCATTGGAGAGATAGGGTTGGACTTCCACAAAAAAAAAAAAAACAAAAACAAAACAAAACCAAAAAAACAAAAAAGAAAGAGAAAAAAGGAGCATGGGATGAAACAGGTTTGACTTCTAGGTGTGATAACCCATGAACTATTGTACCATCCTAGATCACGCCTAGGGTCTATATTCTCATTAGTCTCTGTGAAGTTCACACCTACACCAATACATTGTCACTGATATGGTCTTAATCATCTCACGACCAATTGTGCTTGTTTCGTGTGGTTTCGTGCATATTTGATGTTGATCTTTTCAAGCTAAGCTGCATCTTGATATTCATAAATTTATATTTGCCCTACATTGATTGATCATGTCTTTATAGAGCTCTCATAATTTGAAAAGTTTAATGGTTCCACAAAAAAAAAAAAAAAAAACACAATTTTGGGCTTTCTTGTGTTTTTAATAGCTTTCAAAATCTTCCCAAACTTAGGACAGAAGCTACCTGTTGCTTTGCCAAAAGGGCGATATCGGTCATCACTCAAGAACCCCACTTGGAGGAGTTTTCTTTTTCATTAGAAGAGAGGGGGAGAATGAGCCAATGAGTTAAATCTCTAAAAGTGATGTGAATGCTACCACATCCTGGCAAGAAAAGGGTAGAACCTGAAAGAGAAATCCTAAGAGAAGAACAGAAGTTCAAAAGGCTACCTGATGTTAAGATATAATGCTTATTACCGAATATGAACCATGGGGCAACCCTCAAGACATATGTCCATCTCCATCTATATATGCATTCATCCAAAAAGCATGACATGCATTCAATTCCATTCCTGTATAAATTTGTACATTCATCAAAAAGTATGATATGCATTCAATTTCATTTACGTGCATTCATCAAAAAGTATGATATGCATTCAAAATCTATCTCTATGCATTCATCAAAAAGTATGATGTGCATTCAATTTCATTCATGCATATGCATTCATAAAAAAATATGAGATGCATTCAAAATTCATCTCTATACATTCATCAAAAAGTATGATAGGCATTCAATTTCATTTACGTGTATTCATCAAAAAGTATGACATGTATTCAAATTCCATCTTTGTGCATTCATCAAAAAGAATGATGTGCATTCATCAAAAGAGTATGATATGCATTTAATTTCATTCCTGTATAAATTTGTGCATTCATCAAAAAGTATGATGTGCATTCAATTTCATTTTCGTGCATTCATCAAAAAGTATGACATGCATTCAAAATCCATCTCTATGCATTCATCAAAAAGTATGATATGCATTCATGTATGTGCATTTATCAAAAAGTATGATATATCCATCTCTATGCGTTCATAAAAAAGCATGATATGCATTCAATTTCATCCCTGTATAAGCATTCATAAAAAAAATGACTTACATTCAAGTCTATCCTTACGCATTCATCAAAAAGTATGATATGTATCAGCCTATGCACTCATCCAAAAGTATGATGTGCATTCATTTTAACCTATGGTGGACTTATACAGTATATACCAAATGACATGTCTAACAAAATACACTGACAAATGTTCAGGTGATTACAAAAAGAAAAGATATTCCAAAGCAGAAGTACAACATTTCGGAAGGCCTGTCGTCTAGAATCCAAATACTTTGCAAAAGAAATGGCGTACACTCTGGAAAACCTGAATTGTCATCCCTAGACAACAAGAAATAGAGAATGGGGCACTGAATCACCCTCGACCTCCCCAATCAACCATGAACCTTTTTCAAAACCGCAGAGAATAAGGCAATGACCCACCATTGACCACCCTAATTAATATCAACCTGACTTGACCTCTTCAAGTCGTAAAAACTAGGGCAATGGTCCACCCTGTACCTCCCATTCAATTGCAAAACAGCTAATCCATTCAAGAAAAACTAACCTGTAGATGTCCGACCTTTTAAATACCTACAACCTTTCAAAAAGAGGCCTCAACCCCTCCAAAACCAAATTCAAGAATCCAAGGAAGCACTTTATCCAGAATTCTACCCTGCTAGTCAGAGGCAAAAATCAACAATCAATATGTCAAAGAAACATTACTCTCCAAAAATCTCAATCCAAGAAGCAGCAAATGCCATCTTCTCCAACAGTCAAGACAAAAAAAAAAACTACAAGCAAATCTTTTATATCAGCAAAGATTGGGTTTCAGAGCTTCCACCGAAAAAGCAGATTTTGGTTTCAGAGCTTTCCTCGAAAAATCATATTGGGTTTCAAAACTTCCTCCGAAAAAGCAGATTGGGTTTCTAAGCTTCCTCAGAAAAAGCAGATTGGGTTTCAAAGCTTCCTCCGAAAAAGCATATTGGGTTTTAGAGCTTCCCCCGAAAAAGCAGATTTGGATTTCAGAGCTTCCCTCGAAAAAGTAGAATGGGTTTTAGAGCTTCCCCCGAAAAAGCAGATTGGGTTTTAGAGCTTCCCTTGAAAAAGCAAATTTGGGTTTCAAAGCTTCCACCGAAAAAGCAGATTGGGTTTTAGAGCTTCTCCTGAAAAAGAAGATTGGGTTTCAAGGCTTACCCCCCCCCCCCCCCCCAACAGAAAAAGTAGATTGGGTTTTTGAGCTTCCTTCAAAAAAGCAGATTGGGTTTACGAGCTTCCCCCGAAAAAGCAGATTGGGTTTTAGAGCTTCCTCCGATAAAACAGATTGGGTTTTCAAGCTTCCTCCAAAAATGCAGATTGAGTTTTAGAGCTTTCTCCAAAAAAGCAGATTGGGTTTCAGAACTTCCTTCAAAAAAGCATATTATGTTTTCGAGCTTTCCTCTTTAAAAGCATATATCAACCTTAAGCCTCCTCAGAGAAGCAGTATTTCGTCAGATGGAGCGTCTGTTCAAGAAGACTCAGTTTCAGGATAGCAATGTTGAACCACCTCTCAGAAGTTACGTCAACAAAAATCTTATTTTGCCAACAAAAGCAAAACTCGACAATCAAGCAAACACCGAGTATTTCAATCTCAAGAAATCTCAATTCAGGAGGGCACAAATGTCCCCTTTTCAAGCTCCGAGACATAAGAATTACAAGCACAGAACAGTCTTTGATGATTCCCCAGGCTCAACCATCTCCAAAGCTTCAAGGTAAAGTCAAGATATAATTCTAACTGAATTGTCTCAAAATCAACTTTTAAAACAAAGGCCATTGCTTTCTTTCAAATCCAAAATTCAGTTTTCAAAAGTTCAAAAACTTTCGAGGCTTCATCTACAAAAACTTTTAAATTTCAAAGTCAATTTCAAAAGCTTTCAAAACTATTTCTACAAAAAGTTTCAAAAGATCAAAGCACTAGCTTTCTTTTGAAAGTTGAAATCAATTTTCATATAAAAAAAAAAAAAAATTTTCAAGTTCAACTCAATTTCAAAGAGGAAAAGTTTTGCTGTTTTCTAAAAACACCATCAAGTTTAAAAACTTTTAAAGGTTTAAGCCTCAAATCAAGATGAATTTCTTAAATATTTTGTCCTCAAAAAATTCAGATGTCAAATCAAAATAAATTTTCTACACATTTTATCTTCAGCAGTTCAAGTTTCCAATCAAAATGAATTTTCTAAATATTTTTGCCTTCAACAATTCAAATTTTGAGTCAAATTACATTCTCTAAACATTTTTCCTTCAATAAATCAAGTTTAAAGTCAAATCAATTTCTAGGTTTTCCAATCTTTTGGAATTCTAGATTTTCCAAACTTTTTCCTTCAAAAAGTTTCAACTCAAAATCAATCTCTCAATTTTTCAAAATTTTTCTTCAAAAAGTTTGACTTCAAGTCATTTCTCGGGTTTTCCAAAAACTTTTTCCTTTAAAAAGTTTAATCCCAAAAACTTTTATTGTGTTTCTTGAGCTTTTTCCTTCAAAAGCTCTGTTTTCCAAAAGAATTTCGGGTTTTCTACCTTTTACCGCAAAAAGCCTAGCTTTCTAACATTTTTCGGGTTTTCCAAGCTTTCTCCTTCAAAAGCTTCGTTTTCAAAACATTTCTCGAGTTTCTCGTACTTTTTCATTCAAAAGCTCTGTTCTTCCAAAAGGATTTTGGGTTTTCTAGCTTTCACCTCAAAAAGCTTAACTTTCAAAATTCCGGATTTTCAAACTTTCGCCTAAAAAAGTGTACTATCAAAAAGTTTTCGGGTTTTATAAACTTTCTCTACTAAAAGTTTAACTCCAAAATCGAATTCTAGGTTTTCAAACCTTTTTTCTCAAAAGTTTCATTCCAAGTTTTAAAAGTTTTCCAAATCCTTCCAATTCAAATCCAAATCCCTCCATTACAGAAGGCCATTTCAAAATCATTTGAAAAATAAATAAATAAATAAATAATTCCTTTTCAAAATTCAAAAATCCTGAATCTCCCTAAAGGAGTGTCATTCCATCGGTTGGAATGTCGGTTTAGAAAAAATTTCAAAATCATTTCAAAATTCAAAATTTCAACCACTCCGGTCCCTCCGATTGCCTCGCAATCAATATGGGATCCTTCCTTATTATTTTTTTTTGTCTTCGATAAGCAAAGACAGAAAAAGAGGGGTAGCTGTAAGCACCCCATTTTTGCCCGCTCGGCAATCTTTGGCCCAACTAGGCTTAGTTTTCTAACACTGCAACACCTGTAGGTTCAAGATGAGCCTTTCGATCTCCAATCCAACTAATTGGTCGCTTCTTAGGCCCACAAAGACCCGCTGGAGCCATAAGCACCATTATTCCAGGCAGCTTTTCGGACCGGGCGATCTTGGAAACCAACACCATCCAGGTAGCTTCCCGGGATCAGGCGATCTCAGGGACCAACACCTCATCAAGTTCCAGACGGTTCACTTCTGGTGCCTGCTAGCTTGCCATTGTAGAATGTCCGTCATTTGGTAGTTCTTCGAGACTAAGCGTTCTCAGAGACCAACACCACCCTTCTAAGTAGCTTTCTAGGACCAAGCGTTCTCAGTAACCAACACCACCCCTACAGGTAGCTCTCTAAGATCGGTCATTCTTAGAGACCAATACCGCACAAGTAGTTTTTAGAGACCGGGCGGTCTCGGGAACCAGCACCTAAGTCAACACCGGCGCCTGCTAGCCCGACTCGGTGAAAAATGACCCGACTGCCCCTTGGGCCTCCAGGCACGTTTTGGGAAAGGTTAAAATCCATCAAAACAATAAATCCATCCTTCCAAAATGTTGTTAAACCATTAGGCGTCCCCCGTACGCCATTTGGTCCAATTCCAATCCTATTTTGGCTCACTCTGGTCAAAATGACCGTTTTGCCCCTAAACACCTCAGCATTGCACAAACTCCGCCAAACGGTAAAAGACTCTCCCAAAACCATCCCTGAACAACTCTACATGCTTAACACAACACACCAAACCATTCCTAACCATTTCTTGCCAATCCTGGCTAAAATGACCATCTTGCCCCTAGCAATCCAAACATGCCCCGAAATTATCTTTTTTACCGATTCCCTGGTTATAACGCACCGTCAATTGATTTGAGAAATGCGTAAATCAGGAAATTCTCGAAAGCTTGTTCATAGATCTTTCCATCGATATGGCTCGATCGGATAGATCGCTTCCTGAAGCCCACCATCCTTTGCATATTCCATCTCTGAAATTGATGCGAAGCTCTGCTGAAACTGCTCCAGAACCTCGAATCCTTACATATATTCCACCTCTCTAACATTTAGGCTAGATTCTACCTCTCTCGAGCCTATACACTTCACCTACAAAGCCTTATACACCATTACACACTCCATTCCAGCCCCTCAAGCCCTCTTGAAATCATTCAAGCTCTAATCAAAGCATCTTTTGAAGACTACAAGTTTGTTGAAGGCAAAAGGTGGTATCCCTTTTACATTTGTGTCTTCCCCCACTCTTCTCTTCTCCCTTCTAGCCTACTTAGGCTGTTCTTTATTTTAATTCCCATCTACACCCCCCAATTCTTGCATGCTTGAGCCAAGAGGGTTCTTAGTTCATGCCTAGAGGAAAGCAAGTGAGATCCACCGTGTAGGGGGACCTCTCACTAGCCTACTTTGAGATGGTATGGCCTAAGAGCCCCTTATTTATGTGGTGTAGCCTAAAAGCCTTGTATGTCATTATGACCCCTTGCATATCACTATTTTGATCATGTCTTGTACGTTTGGCTTCATTTTATGCTTATTGTCATGTTCTACAATGCTTACATTGCTCTTATTTTCATGCCATTTTCAAGCTCTATATTTCTTTCAAAAATGGTTTTAAGAGTTGTCCCCTTGAAGCCTTGGATAAGACCTTAAAAATCATGCCTTAGAGAGTTCCCTACTAACTCCCTAACTCTCACTTTGGCCTCATGACATTTTAACGTGCATAACGGTTGCTTTCTAATTCTCCAATTTTTAAGATTTCTATTCTTTTAAGTGTAGTGGTTGGAATGGCCCTATAGAACCCTCTCTTGAGTGGTCTCCCTTATGTTTTGCCATATGAACCTTCTCTTGATGGAATGGTTCTCTTGAAACATGGTTTTGAAAATCCTTCTCAAAAGATGATTTTCAAAAAATGCATTCTCTCCATCTTTGCATCAAAAATGATTTTCAAAAGTTACCATCATTATGTTGATTTTTGAAATCCCCACCCGTGTCAAGATAAAGGTTATAATGGCCATGAGGAAACCTTCCTTGGAATGGTCTCCAAACACCAACCATGTAAACCATACTCTTAGCTAGAGTCAAAATTTTTATGGAAATGATCTTCACAACGGTTGTCCACCAAAGTCCACTGCATAACATGTTTTGTTTTTGAAAGCTCTTTTGCAAAAGTGCATTAAACCAACTTTCAAAACCATTTTTCAATCCAACCCTAGGTTAACTTGACCCTAGTTGTCTAACCTTAGGTTAACTTCACCCTAGTTCACTAACCCTAGGTTAACTTGACCCTAGTTATCTAACCCTATGTTAACTTGACCCTAGTTGTCCAACCCTAGGTTAACTTGACCCTAGTTGTCCAACTCTAGGTTAACTTGACCCTAGTTCACTCACCTTAGGTTAACTTAACCCTAGTTTGCTAACCTTAAGTCACCTTAACCCTAGGTTAACCTAACCCAAATTAGTGAACTTTAGGTCACCTTCAACCATAAGCTAACCTAATATAGGTTAATATGCTTCAAGGTTCCAACTCATGAATCCTTTTTTTAATGATCTTTCAATTTTAAACTATTCACATTACCCATTTCTCCAATGCCCCCTACTCTCGTGATTTCAAAAATCCAACTCCATAAACTCTTCAATTGTCCCTACACTTCACCTTCAAGACATTTCGAAAAATGCTTTCCAAAGGTCACAAACCTAAGATGTCCCTAGCCCCCTCATGGTTAGAGATTCCATGGAAAAGTAATAAATCAAGAACAACCCCTAAGGTTGTCCATATTAGGATTTCAAACCCTTAGCCATTTCCAAAAACCACTTTCAAAAACTAATTCACAAACAACATTCCTCCAAGATTTTCAAAACAAAACTTCAAAAACACTTTCAAATTCTCTTGAATTATGCCAAAGTATTTTTTTCTCCAAAACTCCTTTAAGTTAATCCAAAAATATTTTCAAAATACTCCACCATCCAATTTCAAGTCCTCCAAGACCACAAAGGGTCTTCAACTTTCAAGACCACAGAGAGTGTTCAACTTTCAAAGATCTCAAAATGTCTTAAACTTTTCCAAAGACCACAAAAAGTCTTCAACTTTCAAAGACCTCAAAGTGTCTTAAACTTTCCCAAAGATCTCAAAGTGTCTTAAGCTTTTTCAAAGACCTCAAAGTGTCTTAAACTTTTTCAAAGAGCCCAAAGTGTCTTCAAACCTTCCAAAGGCCCTAATGCGCCTATTTTCCATTGGGCTCTTGCCCGAACTACAAATGACCTGATTCTCACTAAATGAGATACACAGGCAACCTAAAAAGGTACGGTCATAACTTTTATTTCAACTCCAATCCCTTTTTCAAAAACTCCAATCAATTCAAAATTTCTATTCCAATCTCTTTCAAAACCTCTATTATTTTCAAACTTCTTCCAAAAACTTGCATCATGCATCATCCATCTGAAAAGTGATGACTAAACTCTGTTTTCAAAATTCTAAAGTGGATATTAAGTGGACAATGGTAACCGGTTATTCTAATGAGTGAACAAAGAGTGATTAAACATGGAAGTACCGGAAGGGCGGGATAGGGTGATGATCTTAGGATATCTTCCCTACACGTAAACAACACCCGAACTATAGATTTCTGTTTTCAAATGACCAAAATGGAGTTTATTTTTCAAAAAGGCTTTAATCTTTCCAAAGGTTGCCAAACAACCTATTTTCGTAAAAACCCTCTCTTGAGGGAGTTTTCAAAACTTTTTAAAAAAAAAACCCTAAGTTTAGTCTTCGGATTAACACTTAATTTTAGGTGCCCTAACTCACCTTAATCAAGTTAGGTGGTTCCTCTTATATATGTCTGAAAAGCCTGTAGTCAAACCAATTTTCAAACCTAGTCGCACTTGTCCTTCTAGGAGGATGAGTTCTAGTGACAGAGTTCCGTGCTTTTTGTCTCCAAGCTGAAAGGACCTTGGACACCTAAAAATCGGGGCGCAACACACCACTGTTTATTTCCTTTGGAGAGAAAGGAATGATAGATTAATGGCTAACAAGTGTAGAGACATGAAGGCAGTGCTCAATGATATAGTCTCTTAAGTTCATAACAGAATGGCTAGTTTGAGAGGCTCTTATGGAACGACACCAAATAGGGATCTCCAACAGATATGGTGGATTCCCAATATTACCTTCAAGAACTAAGGGCAACTATTTTTGCTATTTGTTCATATTTTTCTTAGCTAGTGCTAGCTGTGTTATTTTGTTTGTTTGGATGATTATCTTTCGTGATTATGCTCATCCTATGGCCTGGGGTATGCCCCTTGTATTTGTACTTGATTTTTCGATCTTTGTTTATCTTTATATTCTTTCTTACTTAGCAAAAAAAAAAAACACCATACCAGAGGCCATAGGATGAAGATCATCAAGAAAAAAAAAGATAATCATCCTAACAAACAAAAGAACACAACTAGCACTAGCTAAGTAAAGTACATGACACAAGCTAACTTAGCTTTACAACTTTAAGAAACTAAACAAATAAGAAAACAACTGCCCTTAGTTCTTGAAGATATCATCGAAATTGGCCATATCTATTGCAGATCCCTTTTTAGGGCCGTTCGATGAAATCCTCTCAAACTTGCCATCGTGTTACGAACTTAAAAGACTATATCATTGAGCACTACCTTCATATCCCTACACTTGTTAGCCATTAATCTATCATTTCTTTCTCTCCAAAAGAAATAAATGGTGGGGGATAACATTAACTTGTATAGAATATTCTTCAAAGCCTTCCCCTTCAAGGTACAAGCCCAAGATACAATCCCTTGCCACATATTACGCAAGCAATAGGCCTTACGTTTTGCCAGTAGCTGCACCCACAATATGTTGGTAATGGAACACTAGAAGAAGAGATGGCTGTGGTATTCAATTTTATCTCTAAAAAAACACACAACATATGTAATTTAAAATACCATAAGCAGTAAGTTTATCTTGGGCGGCCAATCTTTCTCGAATAGCAAGCCAAAGGATGAAGCTATATCTAGGAATAGCCTTCTTAAACCAAGTAGCTTCAGCCCACTTCACTTGAGTACTATGGTTTCTAATACTTTGCTAAGCTGTTCTAACTGAAAATTGGTAATTGTTTTCTAGAATCCATAAAGCTTGATCACTACAAGAGTTATTAGGGCGCTGAATACCTAGCATGCACCTCTTGAGCTCCAAGAACTCTATAGAATTTGCCATAGGCTAATGCCACTGATTGTCCCTAATAATAATGCTGAATTTTGCTTCTTTGCCTAGACACAAGTCATAGATTAACTTATCCCCCATTCTTTGATGTATACGTCTTATTGGCAGCCAGTTATCATACCAATGGGAAACTTGTGAACCTTCCCCAATTTTGTACTTGATTAAAGGCCTAATGATATCTCTTAAGTGTAGAATTTTCCTCCAAGTTCAAGGGCAATCCCCAGGAACCTTAGCCACCCAGAATTGACTTTTAATTAGAAGGCTTGCTCTGACCAAGTTCACCTAACGAGAGGTCGTAGAAGATTGGCACAACAACCAAATGTATCTAGCTATGTTAGCTTGGTTCCAATCCACCAACTTCTTTATGCCCAGACCACCTTCATCATTTAGCTTTGTAACCTGATGCAATCAATGTCAACATAACTCCAAGGGATCAAGTCCAAGTCCCAATTGGGCCGGTGACAAGAGCACGGGCCAAGAAATTTAAAGAGGTACTCAATGGATTGATTCAAGAGGCATGGGCTCAAGCAAATCAAGCATATTCGTGGAGGACCATTGAGCATGATCCAAGTGAGCAGCACGGAATCATCAATATGATTCATGTTCTAGAAGAATCTGGCCAAGAATAAAAACATTCCTTTTTGGATTTATATGTAAGGCTTGCATGCCAATTAATTTCCTTTTTTTTATTTGCTTATATGGGTGTATATGGCTGGATACATCCATTCCCAAATTTCCTTTTCTAGTTTAGGCATGTGATTGGCTACTTAAAAGGGTTGAGTATCTTTTCATTTAGGCAAGTATCTTTTAGGCAACTAAGAGATATTTTGCACCAGATTTTTAGCCCTAATTAGGATACCATTTAGGGAGTTTCTTTGTAATGGCTAGCTCTTTAAATAGGCATATATGCAATGAATAAAAAGTAGATCATTATTCAGCAAATTGTGAGAGTATTCTCTACGGTTCTTTGAAGAACTATTCGAACTTATCGGATTTCCCGTGGCGTTCACCAACGACTTATCAAATGGAGCTCCACCACCGTTTGTGGCGTCTTCCTTATACCAAGGTTCTTGTTTCGCATCAAGCAACGGGTTGAGGTCATATATACCGAGGTTCTTGTTTGTCGTAAACAACGGGTCGAGGTCTTCATTCAGAACCTGATAGAACTTTCTTGGGTTCCTCATTGTATCGGGTCTCATTCTTTTTGGTGGGATTCGTATCATAACCTCTTCCCAATTTCACCAAACTTGAATTCCACCTAACCCAAGTTCTACCATCAAGGTGGAAGATAATGATGTCACGGAAACTAGTGGGAGTGCTCAGTCAAATTTGATGGTAACTCATGATGCTAATCCTTTAAGAGACAAGGTGGTGGCAGTTGATGAAGTTGATCGAAAGAAGCAAAAGAATATGAGGAAGAATGAGAAGAAAAGAAGACAGAGCTTCGTTAGTAGCTCTAAGGGGAGCACCACTTTACTACATAATTAATGTCATTTGCTTGCTAGAATGTGAGAGGTCTCAATGATCTTTCTAAGCAGAGAGAAATAAAAGATTTTGTTAGGAGCCACAACCATTGGTGTTTTGATCTTGTAGAAACTAGAGTTAAGTTGGAGAATAAGAATTCGGTTTGCCGTGGACTGATGAAGAATTGAGATTTCATTCATAATTACAACACTAATAGGGATGGTAGAATTTGGGTTAGCTGGAATTCATGTTTAGTGAAACTTGATGTTCTAAACATGACGAATCAAATTATTCATTGTAAAATTTATCTTATTTAGCAGAAGATCTGTTGCTATGTTTCTTTTGCTTATGGTTTGCACACAGTAACCTTAGAAGGCAGCTTTAGAGGGATCTTAAGCAACATGCATATCTGGTTTGTAATGAACCTTGGCTTGTCATGGGCGATTTCAATGCTATAAGATCTCTTTTTGAAAAAAGGGTGCAAGCACTGATTGGCTTGGTTTTATGAATGAATTTAATGGGTGTCTTGTGGACGTTGAGCTGGATGATCTAAGATACAGGGGTTTTCATTTTACTTAGAACAATAGGTGTGGCAAAAACTATATTCTAAGGAAAATTAATGGAGCTCTTGTTAATAGCTGCTAGAATACTCAGTTCAGATTTTCCTCAGCTAAATTCTTTTCGTTTGGGGTTTCAGATCATAGCCCTATTTTGGTTTGCTTGAGGCTTCATATAAAAGAAGGTAGTAAACCATTTAAGGTTTTTAATTTTTGGGCTGAGTATGAGGAGTTTTTGCCTACGGTGCAGCAAGCTTGGAATACTGTTGTTGATGGGTACCCAATATACAGAGTTTGTAAGAAGCTAAAACTGGTGAAAGCTAGTTTGAAGAAGCTAAATAAGAAGAAATGTTATGATATTTGACGAGAGTTAATGAAGCTAGAGAGGAGTTGCTTAATCTTCAAAGATAGTTAGAGGCAAATGGTGGGGATCCTAGGCTTGTGGCCACTGAGAAAGAAAGTCTTTCCAACCTTAATGCTTTGAATAACTAAGAGGAGAGATTTGCTAAGCAAAAGAGTGAAATTCTGTGGCTGAACGAAGGGGATCAAGATACAAATTTTTGCTTCAAGTCAGTAAGGAATAGAGCAAATAGGAATAAAATCTTCTCAACTAAGAAGGAGGATAGGACTGTAGTAGAAGATATTAAAGAGGTTAAGGAGGAATTTGTGAAGTACTTCCAAAACTTGCTAGGCAAGGACAATGCTGTGAAGTATCCAGGAAAATAAGAGCTTCAATAGTATATTAGTAAAGTGATTTTTGAAGAGGTAGCTACAAACATGGATAGGAATGTCACAGAATATGAGATTAAGCATGTACTCTTTAACTTAAATCCAAACAAGGCCCTTGGTCCTGATGGTTTCAATGGCCTTTTTTTTAAGAAAAGCTTGGCCTATAGTTGGAAAGGAGGTGGTTGCTGCTATTAAATCATTCTTTGATTCTAGTTGTTTGCTAAAGGAAGTCAATGCTACCATTGTAGCCTTAATCCCTAAAGTTCCTAATCCCACAACCTTAAAGGATTATAGACATATTTCTTGTTGCAATACTCTGTACAAATGCATTACTAAGATTATTGTGGATAGAATTAAGAGTTTGCTACCTCTGGTTATTGATGGAGCCCAATCAACTTTCATTCAAGCTAGGAGGAAGATTAGTGATAATATCTTACTTGCTCAGGAACTTAAAACAAGCGATCATAAGAACAAGTTGGCTAAATGTGATGTGAAGGTAGATCTCATGAAGGCCTATGACTCTACCACACCCCAAAATTCGGGGGTGATTTATAATGAAGACAAGTAAAATTAGGAAAAATCAACCAAGTTTCTACTTCTTTTCAAAAATAATAATAAAGTCCAATTTAATAAACAGTATACAGTACAACAGAGCTCTACAGGTCTCTCAAAAAGAATAATCCAATTCTCATTACAATATCCTAAGTACAATCGAAATCTAAAATACAATACAAGATTGCTTAAAATGATAACAAAATATCTATCAGTAAACATCTTGCTAATCTCCAGCTAGTCCAAACCATTTGTCTTCGTGTTCAAACCTAAACCTACACAGTCTGGTGGAGTGTGAGCTTATGCCCAGCAGTCCAGAACATCAAGCATATAACATTTAATAACATACAAGTAGGATATAGGCATGTGAACGATATATAACATCAATGCAACATAAATGCAATGCATATGATAATCTCATCCTCACTTTAATGCAATAACATTCTTTCATTTCTTTATTCATGCTCTTAACCATTTATTTGCGCAAAGGCATATCATCTCACTATTCTATGCATGTTCCAACTTTAATATTTCCTTACTCACTATCATACATCAATTCTTTTGGGAAACAATGGCTTTTGGAGCTCTAATCCATGGTGCCATCCACCAACCCCATTTTCAAACCTTTCATCTATGATACAAGTGGACCAACACGTCTCTGAGGACGCTAAACACGCTTGACCAAGACTTAATTCCGCGCTTTTCACTTGAGGGAGGAACAATTCCTACTTGCTTGCATCTCCATGCTTATTATTATTTCAAAATTTCAAATATTCTCAAGTCACCTTTATTGGAATTCCACCATTACCATTTTTTATTTGTGTCTATGCGACCCAATGCAATACATGTCTTGATAAGAACAATATTTAAAGAAAGAATATCCAATAAAGATTTACATTGCCAGAATAACATTGCTATAAAACTCATGGCATCTCAATTATAAACAATAATAATTGTTTCCAATAATCATGAAGGATAGAGTAATAAATAGGAATCCATCATTGTATGTGTCAGGTGTTCTTCACCTACCTAACAATGTCGAACACATCATTTTATGCAAATAAAATATAGAATATCACTTTATTAGAGCCAATCCTTGGGATCATTAACAATTATTATCAAGATCAACATATTAAAATTTAGTAGCAATCTAATTACATTTGATCGTCGAACCATCGCAACGACTATTTTAACCATTCATTCGCTACCATTCTAGATCACAATCCCATTATTCGAATTTGATCAAACGAACATCTAAAAGGGATTCAGAACATCAAAAAACCTAGGGTATGGTATTTTAATCAGTTCAAAACTAGTCCGAAAAGGCCTGACTAAGTGAGAGCACACTATAACTATCGTGAGCCTGCCCACATTAGATTTTCCTGCAGGTCATCCTTCTCCCCCATCGAATCAGTGAGTTTCTCTATAAATCCAATATTTTTCTCTCTAAAAAAAATGAGGTTTCTCTTTCTAGGTAAGACTCTCTCTTCCCATACATACTCTTCTTCCTTTTTCTTTTCTTTTTTCTTCTCTTTCCTTTCTCTTTTCTCCCTTCCCATGGCCATGGCCATAACTGGCCATTTTTCTTGAGTAAGCAAAGTTGCCCAGCCTTCATGACCAACCAGTAAGCTCTAGCTCCGCCATGGCTGGACACAGCCACTATCAAGCGAAGCACCCATTTTTCTTTTCTTTCTCCTCTCACCAGCTAACCTTCAATTCCTCTCTCTGCTCATCTCTTTGTTATTCTTATTCTGTACCCAAAGTCTAAAACACCATGGGAAGAACCCACCAAAAACCTCCAGCCAAACCTGTCCACTCTTGGCTACAATAGAAGCCCAAGAAACCAAGCTCAAACCTCACGCACACCAATTTGCTTGACCCCACCATTTTGCTGGCCATTGCTAGAGAACCCATCTAGATAAATATCCACACTACCCTTGTTACATAAAAGGAAACACTCACTATGTACAACAGCCACATCTGCTATAGTAGCTCCGAAGAGGCATACACGGACACCCCTCTAAGGCCGAACTGCTTCATCGCCAAAGGTGACTCTACTGGGGTTTTCTAGTGGCCTCACTTACATACAACTAACATACAATCCAACCAATACCATACCATCTCACGTGCATAGGCAATATACATATATGCATAGGTTCATTTTGAATTAGATTTTGACTGAGTAAGCAAATTGTTGCTTTTGACCGAGTGAGAAATGAAATGAGGGCCTCTCTTCATTTTGAACCAAATTGCTTGATCCATAGAGCCTTCGCGTTGCTTCGGCTTGATGGAAGATAAATGACATTCTTTTGCTGAGTCCTCAGTTATCAGTGTGGGGGGATGAGTATAGATTGAGGTTGACAAGAAATCTTTTACTTTCCGTGAAGTACTAGTGGGTTGAGCAAAGGGAATATTCAAATATATATATATATATATATTTGGGATTTGAAAGATGGCTCCTCTTCCTCTTGTTAGTCTGGCTACCCATTGCTTAGCTTTGGTGTCTTGTAAGTGCTGCTTCTTGGGGCGTTTCCTCACTTATCCTCATCCTCTCTCTCTCTCTCTCCGAAAAGTTGATCATTCAGCGAGCGGTTAACTCATGCTATCACACCCTTAAAGTTAGGTCTTCCATAAGAAAGAACGCACCCCTTTTTGAAAGCATTCACCATTCACCAGAATATTGAGATAATAGCATTTGAATGAAAACTATCTTTTTATTATTCTAACCAAAACGTGAAGTTTTTATTAAAATGAAAATTTGAATATAAATTGAAAGACAGAAAGCAAAAGGGATAGAAAGAAAGTGGGTGAGAACGCCCCTTTCTTATAAGCTTTGAAGAGAACCCTCTTAGTTAGGTTTTGGAATGACGCCCCAATCCTGGACACTCCATCCCTCATTTAAATCCTCGGACCATGTGAGGCAAGCTGGTGCTTCTTTTAAGACTTTAGGCTAGTTGATAATGATGATATAGTTATCAGCTTCATTGACTCCCTTACTTTCCTTTATTACCTCTCAGTTTCTTCGATTAACAAGTGGGCCAGCTCACTTCCTTCTAGCTCAAATGGCTCTACCAGTGCTTTTGGCTCTTTAAGGCTCCAACCTATGTCTTCGTGGTCGCATTCAGTCACAAGCTAAGGCTTCTCTGATAGGTGGCGCTTAGCTTTGGCAAACTTAGGGTGTGAGAATTCATTACCCCAATCGTCAGCGGCTATGTCTCTAGCAGGAACCTTCTCTACGGGTATAAGCTCTTCAATTGACCAATCAGAAGGATCATGTATTTCATTTGGATTGTGGAGATAGATTGGGCATGGCAGGAATTCCTCCTCCCAATCGCTCTCTTCATCAGTCTCCTAATCTCCATCATAATCTTCAACCACGATCTCATCCAACTTGACATCTTCTTCCATTTCCTCTAGTATCAGGTTGACAATGTGGTTTGACAGAGGATTTGTGGTTACATTGGGGGCAAGAGTAGGGTTCACCGGTTGTATGTCAATGGTCTTGTTGTCTATTAGGTCTTAATTTTTGTGTCTAAGAGATAAGCAACTTTTTGTGTCATGCCCTTAGCCGCCCAAATGGTATTTGCAAGTGAGGGCGCCGTTGAAGTTCAGAGGCAAAGGGCTTGGCAATGGATGGACCGGTATGGGTTTTAGTATGTTGTTCCTTAAAAGGTTATAGTAGGCTTCTATCTAGGTGTAGGCTAAGGTATTAAAGGTGTAGATACGTCAGACCGGCCTTTGGAAGTTGGGTCGTGCCACAGTTAGGTGATTGAGTGGGCATGGTTAAAGTGGTTATGGGTAATATAGGATGTGATTGGAGTGGTGAACGGTATTGTGGTGGTTGAATGGGCAAGATGGCAAACACCTCACTTTCCTTCTTAATTAACTCCTTGTAGTAGCCACCTTTTTGGGTATGTTGCGGAACTTTCTCTAATTTTTGCATAAGGATCCATAATCTTTCCCATCTTGAGACCATTTTTTATCATCTTCCCTTACATGATGAGCTCGAAGAAACTTTTCTCCACACTTGTGCAAAGCTTTTCATAATATATGCCTTGAAAAGTATGCACATGCCTTGCTTATAGTCATCAAGGACCAGCAGTCATAAGTGAGATCTATGTTATGACGATATTGGACCTTGAATGCATTAACCAATTCAATCCAAGTCGTGATCTTCCTTAGATCGAGTCGAGCAAACCATTGTAGGGTGGACCCAGTGAGACAATGTTGGAAAAGTTGCGTGAGGAACTTTGAATCATTGTCATGACCACTTAATGCCCCAGTATAAAGGCGAAGATGGGCTATAAGGTTGCCGGTGCCATCGTACTTCTATAAATCAAACATTTTGAACTTGGTCGGTCTTGGATGGTCTAGGAAGAAGCACAGCTCATTATAGGAGGCAAGCCCAAAAATGTCATGACCATGAAGGCTTCAAAGTGAGTCTTCAAACCCTTAGATTTTAAAACTAAGAGGGTCTAGGAGAGCTATTTTCACAGTAGGTGAGAGTAGTATAATTTCTTCTTCTTCAATATTGGCCCCCTTGGAGTCCTCTTTGCTTTTCCCTATTAGTCAGATTGAAGCATGGTTCTTGGGTCAGTTATTTCAAAGTCTTTGGTGAAGGCTGTGGATGTTGACGAGGCTGAAGAAGCATCTTTTATTGCCATAGTTTAGACTAGCTTGAACATTTCATCAATCTTGGTTCTCATCTCATTAACTTCTTCTCATAAGACCGGGGAGGTCTCATTAGGGTTGGATGCCATTAGCAAAACTCTTTGTTTGGTGATGATCGGGTCTTTAGGTGGATGTCGATCTTTCTTGGGAGCAATAATGGTTTTCTATGGTGTAGTTTTTGTGAAAGAAGAAGAAAGAAAAGAAAAATAAGGACACAAGCCACAAGTTAATGTTTGATTTTTAGATAGCTTTTATGCAATGCATGCCCTATGGATGCCCCATTTTGAGAGGGAGGCTAAATATGATGCATTCAGCTCACTTTTTGGCGATAGGGGTTTTGCCCCTGCATGCAGATACCATACCGTTGGTTGAGAATATTCATTCAATCATTTGCAGAACATAGGAGAGTACATTGAACTTTCGAGTTTAAATACAACGGAATTCAAATACATTTTAATAGGAGGAAAGGGGACACTTTCCATGAGACTTCCACCTATCTACTTTTACATTTGAAATCCTAAACTATTCTTTAATCTTTAGATTTGCCTTCCTTGAGTTTGATGTTGAGAAGGTCATTGAGAGACCTTGCTTTTTGGTTGTCTCTTGTCTTCTTAGCAACCCTATCTCGATGAACATAAACTTTTCCTCCTAATATGTTCCTACACATTTTCACATACGTACAAACATATATATATACACACCAACCAGCCAATTCTCCATGGATGAACAGCCACGTACAATGCATAACAAATTAATACGCCCATAGCCCTTATTCCCTCTTCACATTTTACTATTCCTCTTTTATCTTATAGTGACACCGTATCAAAATCAAACAAAGTCACCATGCACAGGCAGCCATGGTTAACAAGGAACCCAGTCTCAAGCACTCTAGAGCATCTCTCATACTATCACACTACACACACAGATATGTATATACACAGCACAAGATATAACCAATCATGCACACACAAGGACGCAATATCAACTTCAAGCCCCCCACCCCAAAAAAAAAAATGGGATACACACGTGGTTAGCCCAATATGTTGCATCACACACAAAAGCATTCTTCCTTCAAATTTATTCCTTAGAATCGCAAGAAACAACAGTTTATTAAATATAGCAAAATTATACCCATGGTAGATATATATATATATTACGGCACTTACATATCTATGTATATGTATATGTGTATGGAATAAGATACAAAAGAAGAAGAAACATATAATAGGTTCCATCATCCTACCTAGTTGGATGGTTGTGGAAAAACTCTTCGGAGATCTCACTACACAACTACACCATCTCCATTCTTGCCTCTCAGCCGCCGTTCTCTCTCTCTCTAGTTTTCTATTCTCCAAAAACCTAAATTGATATTCCATCTTTTATGTATTATTAATAGAAAAGACTTAAAACCCTATTTTATTTTATTCTAACCAATTACAAGAATGCTCCCAGCTAAAATTATGTAAAGTTCCCACACAATAGAGTTACTATGGAAACTATCCAAACAAAAGTGCATTAAAATATTTAAATTTAATTATGAGACAGAATTATAAAAAGGAATATTTAAAATTTTGGGGTTTGACAATCTACCCACCTTAAAACAAGTTCGTCATTGAAATACGTTAAAAAAATGTATATAAAAAAACTAAGTAACCTAAAATACAACTTTTGCTACGTATTCTGATTAAAAAAACTATTTTAACCATCATACTATTCCAATATAATAATAGCTCATGGGCTACTAGCAGTCACTAGAGGTTCATATGCACATACTCTGATTGTAATATTCTGAACCTCTATTATTTGATTTAATGTGAATTTTCTAAATTTTATATTTATTTTAATATGCCCTTGGGTCAAAATGAACAATGGTAATGCATGTAATGGCTTATGCCTTACGTGTGAGACACATGGGATTAATTTTCATGGTTGTCTCCTAATTTCACACACACACACACTTTCGGTTGAAGGAAGAAAATAAGAGAGAAAGAACAAAAGAGGGAGAAGAAGAAGAGAAGGAGAAAGAAAGAGAAAGGAATCAAAGGGAAGATCAAGAGAAGATGCCAAGAAGAAACTTGGAAATCTCAACCCAAGCTAGAAACCACCATTGATGAACCTTGAGGGAGCTTGGAAGAAAGTAAGATTTCACCAACCATTGTATGAGCATGTATATATATGTGTTATAGTTGTGTTGGGTGACTTGAGTCCCAATTACTTAGATTTGGGGAGCTTCTAAGCTCATTGAGGTGTATTTGAGATTGGGGTGGAAAACTCTCAAATTTGAGCATGTTGGGTTTGAGATTTTAAACCCTAGATCCCTTTGATTTACTTGTTAGTTTAGCTTCATTTTGGGATATTGTAGTCTTCTTGGGTCAATATTTGAACCCTAGAAGCATTGGTGGAGTTTAGTAGAGTTTGAGGTGGTTTGGATTTGTATCTAAGGCTTGGAGAAGCCATTTTCGAACCAGAATATGCAGGTATTGTATGGATGGTGTGCATTTACCGTCTTGATGGTTATCTTTTGGAGATGTCGAGCTCTCGCGCCATCCGAATGCTCTGCTGATGGTCAATTTTTCTCTCAGGCCGTCCAGACCCTTTGCTAACGCTTGTGCCTAACAGCTCCGATACTGTTCTATAAAATGAGCATAACTTACTCTAGAAAACTCAGATTAATGCACCGTGTGAAGCATTGGAAAGTATACTCATAGAACTTTCTACCCATATAAAGTTTGTACTATAATGCATTATAGATTAAGAGATTCAAGTTTAAAGTTGATCCAAAATTTCTATCAGCAACATTAATTTTTAGAATTTTAGTTTATTTTTCATGGGACATAACTCCTTCATTCAAAATGTATTTTTGACCAATGACCTATCAAATTTAAGGTCTTTAAGCCTATTTTAAAGTTAAATTGACCTAGAATGTAGTCTCATTTTTTTATGACAATGAAATGCATTGAATGAACCGGTGGTGTTGAGGGATCAATGTTTTAAACTTCAACTTTTATATTCTTGCTTTGCATTGGGGTCTGTGTTTGATGCTTTTATGTACTCTATGTGTAAAAACACTCTTGTTTAGCACCGATTATCAAGGATAGGGGTGAGTAACAATATGCCATGAGTAAAACCTTATTACTTTCTAAATGTTTTAAGTCCAATTACATTTCATGCAATATTTTTCATATGATTTCAATGCATTAATAGTTATATTCAATTATAAATGTCATACTTTTAAATGCATGCAAGTTATACTTATGTTATGAATCAAAACCCCTCGACTATAATGTTTATATGAAAGAGATGTAAGGTTTTCAATGTATGGCACCAACTCGAGGTCTTTCATGATAAGACCCTAAACTAACAATGATGGTCCTACGGTAGGGGACGTGAAATAATCTATCGTCATGTTAGGAGATGTTCCTTGGCTTAAAGAGCCTCTATATGACCTTTATGGTTACTATAACTGAGCTTAGTTCTAAAATCAGCCCACTATCTCTCTTTAAAACTTCCCTCTTTTTGTTTCATTTTCCTTCTTTTACTTGTAATTTAACCCACTCTTCTACTTTCTTATTCTTATTCCAATTGTCCACCAATAAACACAGATATACACACATATCCACATATATATACAGTTACACCATGTACAGAATGCTATTCTCACAATCTTCTCTTCTCCCTACAATCAAAACGAACCCAACCCAATCACCAACTCACAGGCTACCCGTCCATTACTTTTCCTCCTAATATGTTCCTACACAATATATACAAACATATATATATATATATATATATGTATACACCCACCAGCCCAATTCTCCATGGATGAACAACCATGTATGTCGCGCCTTGATTTTTGCCTCGAGTTTGCGTCTTGGCTCAAATAAACCAGATACTCTCTCTGTAAGAACTCACCTTTCTAAGAGGACAAGTGCCACAGGGTTTGAATTTGAAATTGATTTGATTAAGGGCTTTTTTGAAAAAGGTTTGGAGTCGCCACCTAACATAGTTAAAGGTGTGTTAGTTTATCCAAAACTAAGTGTAATATGAAGTTCAAACTTAGGTTTTTTTTTTTTTTTTTAAATGTCCTCTTATGAGGTGTTTTGGAAAATAGGGTTGTTTGACAACTTTTGAAAATATTTAAAGCCCTTTTGAAAATGTGACACCGTTTTTCTTGTCTTTGAAATAAAAATCTATGGTCCAGGCACATTAGAAGTATGGAGAAAACTATAGAGTACTATGTCAAGAAAATGTAAGATTTTGTTAGTACTTCATAAGATTGCCGGCACCGTAAAGGGCACATTAGAAGTACGTGAAAAGAACAAATCAAAGCCAATAGTGCCAGCACTTTCATAAAGGTAATGACACTTGAAGAAGAAGAGATAAGTTTTGAATATGCAAATGTTTGGCGACATCCATGGCTAACCTATCCAGAGTGATGACCCTCAATCCTCATATTCATACAATCCACTAAAGTTTCATGTAACTCAAACACACTATCTTCAAAGTATTATAAAGAAAGTTCAAAAGAAAGTCTATCAAGATTGTTGACAATGCAGATGATTGATGACACCTGACGCTCTTTCCAATTGAAAGACTTCACTAGCACAATTGAATCACCAATTCCTTAGGCCATAGGTAGTGCTGCCATGTCTCCAAAGCTCGAACCAATGCATACAACTCTTTATCTTAAGTTGGGTAGTTTAAGGCTGCCCCGTTTAGTTTCTCATTGAACTAAGCAATTGGTTGTCCCTCTTGCATAAGAACCGCGCCTATGCCAATACCTGAAGCATCACATTCAATTTCAAACGTTTTCAAAAAGTTAGGTAAAGACAATAAGGGGGCATTGGTCAACTTCTCTTTGATTAATCGAAACGCCTTCTCTTGTTCTTCTCCCCAACTAAATCCAACGTTCTTCTTGATCACTTTAGTGAGTGGTGTGGCTATGCTATTGAAGTCTTTCACGAACCGCCGGTAAAAACTAGCAAGTCCATGAAAACTACGAACATGACCTACACTTGTGGGACTTGGCCACTCTTGGATTGCACGTACCTTCTCTTCCTCAACTTGTATACCTTGTGCACTAACAACAAATCCAAGAAACACAAGCTTATGTGTAAAAAGTACACTTCTTCAAATTAGCAAACAACTTTTCTTTCCTAAGCACATCTAAATAGATTTTAAATGCACTTCATGGTCTGCCACATTTTTGCTATATATGAGTATATCATCAAAGTAGACAACAACAAACCGACCTATAAATGCTCTCAAAACATGGTTCATAAGTCTCATAAAGGTGCTCAGAGCATTTGTCAAGCCAAAAGGCATAACTAACCATTCATACAAACCATATTTTGTTTTAAAGGCAATTTTCCATTCATCTCGTTCCTTTATTCTAATCTGATGATAACCACTCTTTAAATCAATTTTAGAAAATACACAAGAACCATGCAGCTCATCTAACATGTCATCTAAGCGAGGAATAGGGTGACGATACTTTACTGTGATGT
>CM065380.1:40367500-40422500 GCA_033060915.1 Euryodendron excelsum | reverse complement strand
AATATGCTTGATTTGCTTGAGCCCATGCCTCTTGAATCAATCCATTGAGTACCTCTTTAAAATTCTTGGCCCGTGCTCTTGTCACCGGCCCAATTAGGACTTGGACTTGATCCCTTGGAGTTATGTTGACATGGATTGCATCAAAACCGACTTATAAATGCTCGCAAAACATGGTTCATAAGTCTCATAAAGGTGCTCGGAGCATGAGTCAAGCCAAAAGGCATAACTAACCATTCATTCAAACCATATTTTGTTTTAAAGGCAGTTTTCCATTCATCTCCTTCCTTTATTCTAATCTGATGATAACCACTCTTTAAATCAATTTTAGAAAATACACAAGAACCATGCAGCTCATCTAACATGTCATCTAAGCGAGGAATAGGGTGACGATACTTTACCGTGATGTTGTTGATAGCTCGGCAATCAACTCACATTCTTCACGTCCCATCCTTCTTAGGTACAAGTAAAACTGGAACGGCGCATGAGCTCATGCTCTCCCTCACGTGCCCCTTTTCCAACAACTCACTTACCTACCGTTGAAGCTCCTTTGTCTCCTCGGGATTGCTCCTATAGGCTGGTCGATTTGGAATCGTCGCACCAGGAACAAAATCAATTTGATGCTCAATCCCTCGGATTGGAGGTAACCCATGTGATTTTTCCTCAAGAAAGACATCATCATAATCCTGCAAAAGAGAAACAACAGAACTAGGCAAAGCAAGGTCAAGTTCGTTAGTATTTAAAAATGCCTCTTTGTACAAAAGTACAATCATCGGCTGTTTTGAAAACATTGCTCGCTTAACTTCATTCACTGTTGCATAGAAATTCTTTTGTTTTCTCTCAAGGCCTAAATTTTGATTTTCTTTTTCTCTCTCATTTTTCTCAGCCTCTCTCTGATTTTCACTCCTTTTCTTTTTCTCACTCTCTTTCTTTTGTTCACTCTCTTTTTGCAATCTCACTTGATCCTCATATACTTACTGCGGAGTCAACAGTACAAGAGTGATTGATCGTTGATTGAGCACAAAAGAGTATTTGTTTGTAAAGCCATCATGCTTTACATGCCTATCAAACTGCCATGGACGTCCTAGCAATAAATGTCCTGCTTGAATTGGCACAACATCACACAACACTTCATCTTCATATTTACCTATTCGAAATGCAACTAACACCTGCTTGTTCACCCTCATTTCCCCACTATCATTCAGCCATTGCAACTTGTATGGCCTAGGGTGCTTCAACACGGGTAGTCCCAATTTTTCAACCATGATTGTGCTGGCCACATTAGTACAACTACCACCATTAATAATCACACTACATACCTTGTCCTTGACGTAGCACCTAGTGTGAAAGATGTTCTCCCACTGCACTTCATCCTCTTCTTTTGCTTGTAGGCTCAATGCTCTCCTTGCCACTAATGTCAATGCATCGAGGGCAGAATATTCCTCCCCGGAAATGTCCTCCAATGGTGGCATGTCGTCAGTGTCGGAATCTTCATTGTCGGTCACAATTTCACCATTGTCTTGCAATAGCATGACCTGCTTGTTTGGACATTGACTTGCCATGTGTTCCCTGCCTTAACATTTAAAACATTTAATATCACGATTCCTAGAGGTAGCAGTATCGATTTTACCTTGACGAATGTGGCTGGTGTTTGCAAACTTGGGCTTAGATTTGGACGTTTGGGACTTGTCCATCTACTTGGTATAACTCGGTTTCCAAGATGTAGCACTGGTATTATGGGCTGCACGTGATCCACCCCCCCTCTTGAGTTGTTGTTCCACTTTGATGGCCATGTGCACCATATCTTCCAACTCCACATAATGCTGCATCTGTACCCTATCTTGGATTTCCCAGTTTAATCCAAGTAAAAACCTAGCCATTGTAGCCTCTCGATCCTCCTCGACATCAACCTAGATCATAGCAATCTCCATCTTCTTGTAGTAATCTTCCACACTCCAGCTGCCCTGTCTAAGTCCTTGTAGCTTTTTGTGCAACTCCCTATTGTAATAACTTAGAACGAACTGCTTTCTCATCACTGTTTTCATTGCCTCCCATGTCTCTATTGGTCGTTCTCTATTCTGCCTCCTGTTTATAACAAGCTGATCCCACATGTAATAGCATAGTCAGAAAATTCAGTCACAGCTAATTTTACCTTCTTTGCTTCGGAATAGTTGTGGCAATCAAATACGAACTCCATCTTCTTCTCCCACTCAAGGTATGCTTAAGTATCGGATTTACCTTGAAAAGACGGATCTTCAGCTTAATACCTCCCAACTAGTTATCATCCCAATTCCTAGCTTCTATAAACCGCCCTCCATGCCTCCTATTGCTAACAACAGAATCCCGATCATCTTCATCCTCAAAACCAGCCCCATAAGGATCTTCATCTTCAACCCGTACTTCCCTTGGTTGAACTCTTTCCCTTCTACGCACAATAGGGACGTTGTGTGGCTGCTTCTCACGTGTGCTCTCCATCTGGTCTATCCGTTCATGCACTTGCTCCAGTTCCAACTTCATCACACGCCTCATCTCACTCATCATGACCTCCGTAAACATCTTCGAATCAGCCAAATTCATTGCACCTTCGGCATTGCTTTTAGAACTATTATGAGACATGTTTGCTGCAAAACAATGTTAGAAAAAAAAAAAAAAAAAGGACCTCACAATACTCTCGCTTACATGTTTACACTCAAAAATGTAAATCACTCTACACTCGTGTATCACTCAAAACGTGGCTTTTAGCCCTCTAATGTTCTCACCACTCTTGCCTGTTTTCACTCAATAATTCCCTTCTAGTTCTTTTGAAACTAAACAAACAATAGTCAAAATTTCCAGCAATAATTCAACAAGAACTTCATCAAGAAATTTCAGATTTTTAGAACAAGAATACAAAGAACGCGTCTGATTAGACTTTCAGAAGCACAATATAGCAAACTTTTCCAAAAAAGGAAAAAAAAATATTTGGTCTTGGAATAAAGTGATTTTGGCCTTAGTGGAACCAAAATGGAAGAACCAAGCAATCTTTTCTTTTCTTCTTCTTCTTTGGACGTTTTCCCCTCTTTCTTTCTTTTTTTTTTTTTTTTTGCTTTGACGTCTGTTTTTTTTTTCCTCTTCTTTTCTTTCTTCTTTCTTTCTTCTTCTGTTTTTTTTTTTACTTGAACTAGATTCGTGAACAGTAACAATGAATAGTTATGGGGACAAGATGGGATGAAAACAAGAAACAAAGATAGGTGGATGTTGAACCTGATTTTAGAAACTTGGCTCTGATACCAAATGATACGAATGCCACCAAAAAGAATGAGACCCGATACAATGAGGAACCCAAGAAAGTTCTATGATCAGGTTCTGAATGAAGACCTCGACCTGTTGTTTACGACAAACAAGAACCTCGGTATATATGACCTCAACCTGTTGCTTGATGCGAAACAAGAACCTTGGTATAAGGAAGACGTCACAAACGGTGGTGGAGCTTCGTTTGATAAGTTGTTGGTGAACCCCACGGGAAAATTCGATAAATTCAAATAGTTCTTCAAAGAACTGTAGAAAATACTCTCACAATTTGCTGAATAATGATCTGAATTTTATTCATTGCATGTATGCCTATTTAAAGGGCTAGCCATTACAAGGAAACTCCCTAAATGGTATCCTAATTAGGGCTAAAAATCTAGTGCAAAATATCTCTTAGTTTCTTGAAAGATACTTGCCTAAATGAAAAGATAATCAACTCTTTTAAGTGGCCGATCACATGCCTAAACTAGAAAAGGAAATTTGGGAAATGGATGTATCCAGCCATATACACCCATATAAGCAAATAAAAAGGAAATTAATTGGCATGCAAGCCTTACATATAAATCCAAAAAGGAATGTCTTTATTCTTGGCCAGATTCTTCTAGAACATGAATCATATTGATGATTCCGTGCTGCTCACTTGGATCGTGCTCAATGGTCCTCTACGAATATGCTTGATTTGCTTGAGCCCATACCTCTTGAATCAATCCATTGAGTACCTCTTTAAACTTCTTGGCCCGTGCTCTTGTCACTGGCCCAATTGGGACTTGGACTTGATCCTTTGGAGTTATGTTGACATGGATTGCATCAGACTCCCTATGAGCTTTGAAAAAGGAGAAAATCAAATATTTCATATTTTTATGTTTTTTGTTGTAAATGTTTTGTTCTAAATAACAATGATAATTTAGAAAAGTTTGATGCTAAATCTGATGAAGGAGTTTTTCTTGATTATTTTCTGCATAGTAAAGCTTTCAGAGTTTTGAAAATGTTTGTGGGATACATTTCAATCCAACGGACTTTTCATTTTGAAACATTTTAATGGTTGAGATTAGTTTTTAATTCACTTCTTACTTATAATCTCCCGTTCAAATGTGTCTCTATCATGCTTTTTGCAATTACCAAGGAAGAGTTGTTGGTCTCTTTAGAAGGCTATTCGTGTAGTTGTCCATTAGAGTGTTACAGAGTAGAAAGTTTGAAAGGGGAGCATTAAATGCCCATGAGATTTATACGTTGATCCAGTGGTGAATAACGTTTTTATTTTGAATTCACTGGATGAGATTCTTTTGTCAACCTTCTCTTACATTTCAAATTTGTCAAATGTATATGTACCCGAAAACAGAGCACTTGATTACCTGCATTTCTCTCTCTCTCACCAAGATGGTATGGCTACAGAGCTTCATGAATCCATTGTTTGTTCTCCTCCTCCATTTCAACTTCACTCTACCTTTGTCTATCGACTACTCCGTCTCTCTCTCTCAAAGACCCCAAACACCTCACCACCATAGCCACCAACCCATAACCGAAGCAGGCACAACGCCATAGTCATAGCCATAGTCAACTCACTATGTAAGCCACCACCAACTCCGTTGGTGACCTAACTACCATCACACTAGTGGCCTCCCAGTGCTACCGACAATCAGCCATCTCTCTCTCTCCCTCTCAGTACTCTAGAACCCATAGTGAACCTCCCATCCTCTCCTCTCTCTTAAAGACCCCTTTCTCTCTAGAGACCCAGAACTCTTATGTGAAACCATTACCATCACAGTTGTTTTAATATTTTGCATAGCATTTGTATCCAAGAGCAGAATTTCAAGGTTGGAGAGAAGATTCTCGGTTCTATTTGCTCCACTCGATCTCTTGGCCTTCTAGCCCCACTTGCACAGAGACTTCATTATGTTTATCTTACATATATATTATGTCTATGTATATACATATGATGCTTTTGTAACTGCTATACAGGTTTCTCACATTAGAAATTGGTCCTGAAGTTGTGGATGAGTCTCCAAAATTTGAAATCAGGTGATAATTTCAAAGGTTGTGCTCCTGGGGGAAGTGATTGTGTACACGAGCAGTTTAATAGTTTTATAAAGTGGTTCAACCAGATGCTATGTATACAAATCTATAAATAATGGGTTTCAAACCGATGTGTTAGATATCTTGGTGTGAGGAAAAAAAAAAAAAGAAAGAACATTTGTATTCGGGTGTAGCAATGCACATGGCACATGAGGTGCCCCCACAAGCAAAAGTGAAGGAAAAAGAGGTGATGCAAGTTTCATTATAATTTTTGCTTTAGTCATATATATATATATATATATTTTGGTTCGGAAGGAATTGCAATGAGGTCAGAAAGAGGATATGGAGGAGGAGGGTTTGAACCTTTTGACCTCCCTAATGGATTGCAGTCTTCACAAAAAAAAAAAGGAAAAAAGAAATGTAGAAAAAGCAAAGAAAATGACAAAATTGGGGTTGTTTATTTGTCTCCCCAATTTCTTTCCAATTTTTATGTAATTAATACAAACAAAATTGCGATAGATGTGTAGCTATTAGAAGCATTTATTTTTTGCTTATCTATATTACAAGATATTTGTCTGTGCAAATGCTTTTATTGAATTTATTGTTTCTAATCTCGATTTACTTTCCCTTTTTATACCTAATTGGTATTGGGGTCTTGCGAATTTATGCTATAATGTTACGTTGTTAGCTGATATTAGAAAGTGTAATATGGTCTAATGAAAAATAAAAATATTAAAAAATGATGTTTTTTGAAATTAAAAACTTTGTTTAGATTAGGTGTCATTTGAACTGAATTTTCAAAGTGTTTATTATGTTTTATATGTTCTTCAAAACAAGAGACTCTTTCAAAATTGCACAGTTTAGATTAGGCCTTTTGACTATTCATATTAATTTTGTTTTTAACCTTACGGTTGTAATTGATTTTTCACTTTTAATTTTCTATCCAAAGTATCAAAGTTGTTGGGAGAAGTGATGTTAGCCTAATGGTAGTGAGGCTTTCACTTAGGCCAAGAAGTTATGGTTTGACTCACTTTGCCCCTTTCAAGGGCTTTAAACGACCAATGTACTGGAAAAAAAAAAAATTTGTTGGAAGTGTTGTAGGCATAGGTTATGACTAGTTCTCTACATAGTAAAGCTTTCAGAGTTTTCAACAAAAGAACCTTAGAGGTTGAAGAATCTATTCATGTCAAATTTGATGAATCTAACATTCTTGCAAGAAAAGTTATAGATGATGATGATGCAGATGAAACAGAACAAAGTGTTGGCAATGTTGACAAAGAACCAGCACCTAAAGAAGCATTTCCAAGGAAAGATAGAGCAGCAGAAATAGAATATGAAGAAAAGGAATCCACTCTTACTATATCTGTGCAGCATATTGATGTAAATGAGGGGCTACCAAAAGAATGAAAATTTGTGCAGAGTCATCCTCAAGATCAAATTTTTGGTTATCCATCAAAAGGAATAAGAACCAAAGCTTCACTCAAAAACTTAAGTGCTCACTTTACATTCTTATCACAAATGGGTATTCAAGAAGCTGAAGGAGATGAATATTGTATTAATGCAATGCAAGAATAATTGAAGAATAAATCATGAAGAATTTCAGATGAGCATGATGGGAGAACTGACATTCTTTCATGGGCTTCAACTTAAGCAATCCAAAAATGGGATATTCATAAACCAATCCAAGTATGTCAAGGATCTGCTCAAAATGTTTGATGTTAAAAAGCTAAAACCCATTGGAACATCTATGTGTGTTTAAGCTAAAATGGTTGCAAGTGAGATAGGTAAGCCTGTTGACACCAAGCTATATAGGAGTATGATAGGATCTTTGTTATATTTGACTACAAGTAGACCTAATATCATGTTTAGTGTGTGTATGTGTGCAAGATTTCAATCTAATTCTAAAGAATCACACTTAACTGCTATAAAAGAAGATTTTCAAATATCTAAAACAAACTTGTAATTTTGGTTTATGGTATCCTCGTGATACATCTTTTGAACTTGTTGGATTTTCTAATGCTGATTAGTCTAGGAGATGAATTGATAGAAAAAGAAATAATGGTTCATGTCAATTTCTTAAAAACATGCTTGTGTCCTAGTTTAGTAGGAGACAAAAGTTTGTTGCCCTCTCAACTGCAGAGGTTGAGTACATAGCTGCTGGAATCTGTTGTGCTCAGGTTTTATGGATTAAACACCAATTTGAAGACTATGGACTTACCTATGAACATATTTCTATCAAGTGTGACAACAACAGTGCAATAAACCTAACCAAAAATCCTATTCAATACTCCAGAACCAAACACATTAAGATTAGGCACCATTTCATTAGGGACTATAAACAAAAGGGTGATATTAATCTAGAGTTTGTCAGCACTGATCATCAGCTGGCTGATATTTTCACCTTACCATTAAGTGAAGATAGATTCTGCATGATTCGAAGGAAACTTGGTATGTGTAATTCTATTTAATGTTGTTCTTTATTATGATCTTTTTCCTCTTAAGTATATCTCTCATTTAAATTAAGGATCATTCTATTTTAAGCGTTGACAGTCATTGAGAGTGTTGACAATGTGAACTGAGCTTGTTCTTTGTGTAAACATGGGTGTCGTCAATATTATCTAGTGACAACAATCTCGGAATATTTACTTGAGTCTTTATATGGTCACTACAGATTGGTAGCACATGTTAAAAGTGTCAGCACCACTGGATACTTATATATGTTTTGCCACTGCCTATAAATACTTACAACCCTAAATTGTCAACTCAATCATTCATTTCACTCTCTCAAAATTAAAAAATAATTGCTCCCTCCTTTTCTCAAATCCGTAAAACCATCTCCATACAACTGCTCCATATTTCAAACAATTTGAATCCTCTTAAGAATCATCGGTGGCTATTGAAATTGAAAGAATGGCTGTGATTTCTCTAGATCTAATTACTGAACAAACAGCAACTGAATCACTTGTTATTGATCAAAGGACAGAGAAAAACAACGAAGGAAAAGGGAGAATCAAGCAAGATGGTAAAAAAATCGAAGAAGAGAAGGAAATATGCCAAAGAAAAAGATATCACATAAGGGGAACAAGTATATGATGATCTAGAAAACAATCTTTACTTCAATCGAGCTTCTTTGAAGGAAAGGTATGAAACCTCTTTTAGTACTAGAAAGGTTATTAAGGGTAGATTCTTTAATTTTGACTTCTTTATCGAAATGAGAATAAATTTTGAAGAAAAATTCTCATATCTTGGACATTTAAAAATGGCCAATCTTAAGTAAAAGTTGTACCCATAATTGGTACGACATTTTTATGCCAATCTTAAACCATCGAAAAAGGACTCCAACAGAATGACGAGTTTTGTGAAGGGAGTTAAGATAAAAGTTTTTGAAAAAATTCTTGAGAAAATCTTTGGCTTAATAGAGGAAGGAATCGAGACTTGACCTGAGAATCTTCAAGAAGTCTTATCTATGATTTTGGGGAAGAGACTCCACAGCAATAAGAAGAAGACTGTAACACCTGATGAACTTTCCTTGGAACTCAAACTGGTGCATCACTTTCTTAATCACTACCTAACTCCAAGAAGTTGCAAGTACAATTATGTATCTAAAACTGAATTACTTCTGTTTTAGTGTTGTGCCAATAAAGACAAGAATCCCCGAGTGACTACCATTATACTAAACAAGATGCTAGCAGTCTCAACTTAGAAAACTAGTGGCCTACCACATGGTATGGCTCATTTTTAAGCACTTTAGAGTTGTGCTCACTAGTGAGAATGCTAAGAAAGTGAATGAAAGACAAGACATGATCAACAAATCCACTTTGAAGAGCATGAGATATGAGAAAAATGAAGTGACCATGCAATGGGTCAAGAAAAAGGATGAAATCTCCACCGTTGCCTCATCCTCACAATTAGAACCAAAGGGTTATGAGGAAATAGATTTTGAGATCAAAGTGGTAAAAATGCTAGAAAAGTTTGACACCAAACCAAATAATTGTTTGACTATGGTCATGAAGATGGTGAAAAAAGGGGAGCAATTGTCAAAAGCAGTGAAACTCATCAAGCAAGAAATAAAAGGGCTATTTTGAAAGCTATGAAAGAAAGGAACCCCTCTGATTCTGACAAGGCAAACACTGGGTCGAAAGAAGATTCTGAAAAAAAAAAAAAAGAACTTTCTGAGGAAGAATTAGAAGAAGAAAGGGAGAGGAAGCAGCAGAAACATAGCCAAAAAAGGACAAATGGACTAAAAAAATGGTTGTTGAGCATATTAAAGTAAGAAAAACAGATAAGTGCTAGTACTTGAGAGTTTTAAGGCAACAGACAAGGGAAAGGTACTTGTTGCAAGTGTTGACCCACCTGAATCAAATCCCTATCCTTATCCTCCTTCCAAACCCAGATACAAATAGAGAGCTAGAAAGAAAGTTACTTTTCCCCCCTATCACCAAAGACTATGGCCTTAGAACCAAACCTAGAAAGGGTGCTTCCAATACCCCTGATGACCCTGTTATTCTATAAATCTATTTTTCATTTAGGTTTCATGTTTAGTAGTGAAGCACTCAATCTTTATGTTTTCTATTATCTCTTTAATTATCTATGTTGTTGTGTTGGTGTGATGATTCTAATATTGCTTGCAATGGACCAGCAATGAAAGACATTTTATCTATGTTTGAATGAGTTTTCTATGTTATTATCCACATTGCTTGGCTGTTTGTTGCACTTTCAATAGTTAACATTATTTTTTAATATTTTTGCTATTGGTACTAGTCATAATTTTATCATAAATTCTTTTTGATAAGTTTGACAAAAAGCAGGAGAAATATTGTATGTTGAAGCAAAGGGGAGCCTATATTAAGGGGGATGAAGTTTTTCAAGTTTTTTAGTTTAGCGAAGGTTTTGTCATTATTAGAAAGGGGAATATTGTCGACCTAAGGGTCGATCTCCATAAGTGATTTTGATGATAACAAAATCTGGCTATTGTAGACTAATGATTAACTGAGTATGCAGTGTAGCTATAACAAACATGGATAAAACTGTGGAGTACGATGTCATGAAAATGGAAGATTTTGTCAGCACGTCATAAAATTGCCAACACAATAAAGGGCACATGAGAAGTACGTGAAAGAACAAATCAAAGCCAATAATGCCAACACTTCCATAAAGGTAATGACACCTGAAGAAGAAGAGATCATATTTGAATATACAAATGTTTAGTAACATCCATAGCCAACCCATCCACAATGAAGACCCTCGATTCTCATAGTTACATCAATCCATTAAAACTTTCTATAACTCCAACACACTATCTTGAAAGCATTATGAATAAAGTTTAAAGGAAAATCCATCAAGATTGTCAACAATTCAGATGATTGGTGACACCTGAAAGTCTGTCCAACTAAAAGACTTCACTAGCACAAGAAGATTGCGGACACCAAATAGATTAGTCGACAAAGAACTACTAAAGGCTAAATATGTTTAGAGGTTAAAAAAGGCTCAGACATATTCTCACTATTGAAGACTGATATACAGAATGAATGGAAGATGTTTTATGAAGAGTAACAGTAAAACAAGGAGGAAGCCAGATTGGCGACACTAGTAGTGATTGCTGACAATCTTAGCTGATGACAGAAAAGGCTCCAATGGTCAAATTTTTTTAAATTGTCTGTCTTAGCCACCCATGCATTAAATGCACCTCCAACGGCTCTAATGGCTAGTTCCTGTGAGAGACTATATATATATGAATCCAAAGCCCTAAACATTTCTTACTGCTCTGCACTTGTTACTGTTCGAAATGATTCACTAAGCTTTGACCTTCATTTATTCAGTTTTGAGAGTGATATTCATTGTAATTCTAAACTCATTACTTTTGAAAAAGGTTGGTGTAATTGAGTGAGTGTAGCTTCATTGTACACTTGTAGATTAAGAGCTTGGATTGAAGCCACTCGGTGATTAAGGTTTGGTGTAAATCCTTCAATGTAACAATAAGCTAGGCACTTGAAGAAACTAGCAGCTGTGTAAGAAGACGATTACATAGTGAAATACCATCGAGAGGACATAGGCAAGAGTTGGGCCGAACCTCTATAAAAATTCTTGTGTTCTGTTTTCTTGTTGAGTGTGTGTGTGCTATTTGCACTTGCCAGCAATCTATAGCGCCTCAGCTTTTCGGCACTCAAGAACCATGGGAAAAATGTCAGTACTCTGTCATTAGAACTCACCCTCCTAGAAGGACGAGTGCGACTGGATTTGAATTAAAAATTAATTTGAATAAGGGCTTTTAGCAAAGATTTGAAGTTTTTACCTAACTTTGGTAAGATGAGTTGGGTCACCCAAAAAAACTAAAGGCCCGTATGGTACAGCTTTTTTGTCAAGCTTTTTTTAAGCTTACAAGCAAAAAAAAATGTCAAGTTTTTCTAACTTTTTTGCTTTTCTGGGTTTACTTTAGTTAAAGATAAGTTAAAAAGTAAAAACAAAAAAGCAAAAAATTCAAATGTTTCTAGCTTTTTTGCTTATAAGCTTAAAAAAAGCTAGCCGAAAAGATGGTACCAAACGAGCACCAAGTGCAATCCAAATATTAAACTTAGGGTTTTTGAAAAGGGTTTTGAGAACTTCCTCAAGAGAGGATTTTTTTAGAAAAAATAGGTTGTTTGGCAACCTTTGAAAAATGTTTAAGCCCATTTTGAAAATAACTTTGTTTTTGGTCTTTCAAAAATAGTGATTCTAGATTCGGAGGTTGGTTACGTATAAGAAAGACATACTAGGCTATCACCCTATCCCGCTCTTGCGGTACCTACATGTCATTTTACCCTAGGTTCACTTATTTAGAATCTTCGATTGTCTAATGTCCAACACTATCCATTTTGAAAAAAGGTTTGTATCATCACTTTAGAGATGATATGATTCATGATATGCAAGTGCGAGAAATGATTTGATTTTAAAAATAAATTTGGAAAGAGAGTTTTAAGTTCAGAAAAGGTTCTAGATTTGCAAACTTGAAAAAGGTTGTGTAAATTAAAAACTTAAAAAAAGATTGTGACAGCACCAATGAGGGTTGCTTAGTATCCCTTTGTTGGGAATCAGGTAAGTCGTAATTTGGACTCAAGGTCCAATTGAAAGTAGACATTTTGAGGTCTTGTTTGATTTCAAAAGACACTTTGGGGTCTTTGAAAAGAGTTTGATTTGAGCTTTGATTGGGAGATTGAAAATTGAACTTTAATTTGAAATTGACTTTGATTTGAAATCGAACTTAGAATTCACATTGATTTGAAATTGAATTTGGACTTACTTTGGGAAGATTGGGTGCAACTTTAAAATCAATTTGACTTGAATTGAAGTTTGAAAACTATCTTGGTTTAGAAAAGAGTTGAAGTTTTCTAACCTTAGGGTTAGGGGATGAACTTGGGTTTTGACATCCTAGGACTTTGGTAACCTAGAGTTTGAAGCATGCAATTGAATTGGAAAGGCTTCATTCGAACTTCAAAAGTTTGATTTTAGAAAGTTTCGATTTAGGAAAATTTCAATTTAGGAAAGTTTTGAATTAAGAAATTTTCATTTTAGGAAAGTTCTATTTTAGAAAAGTTTTGAATTAGGGAAGTTTTCATTTTAGGAAAGAGTTGATTTAGAATATTTGATTTATGAAAAGTTTGAATATAGGAAGGTTTGGACTTAAAAAGATTTGAATTTAAAATTAAGATTTGAAAGTTAAAAATTAGGAAAGTAGAAATTTGAAAAGATTTGAAAAGTTAGATTTAGAAAGTTGAGTTTGAAAATATTTGATCTAGGATTGAGGTAACTTGGGATTTAAGTAATCATAAGACCTAGGGTTTATGCAAAGCACTTGAAAAGATTGGATTTCAATTGATAAAGGAAAGTTTTCTTTTTTTGAAAAGTTTTGAAGAAGGAAATTTTTGGAATAAAGAAATATTGAAATTAGAAAAGATTTGATTTCTATTTCCTAAAGCAAAAGATTGGATTTTATTTCAAAAAATAAAAGATTTGATTTAGTTTTCAAAATTGAAAGATTTGATTTGGTTTCTTATTTGGACAAGATTTGATTTGACTCAAAAATCCAAACAGGGATCTCCAGCAGATATGGTGAATTTCCAATGATATCTTTAAGAACTAAGGGCAGCTGTTTTTGCTATTTATTTAGTTCTTATAGTTGTTAAGCTAAGTTAACTTGTGTTGTATACTTTTCTTAGCTAGTGCTAGAATCATCTTAAGATTGTGATTTTGAAAATATGTTTGAAAGAAGGAGGTTTTGAATGCAAGATTTAAAAGTGAACTTTGATGCAAATTTGAAAACAAACTTGAATGCAATGCATGAACATACATGGTTAGGCTTCACCACATAATCAAGGAGGCCGAACCCACACTATCTTAGGGGGAACTTAAAGAAAATTCCCGGCATAGTGATTCTGTCTAAGACATTCCCAAGCATGAACCCCGGTCCTTTGTTTCAAGCATGCAAAAAAAGAAGATAGAAGTTGAGGACTAAAATAGAAGAGAACCCAAGTGGGTTTAAAGGAAGAAAAGAGAGGGGGGATTGCATAAACTAAATTTAAAACCTACATTATCTCTTCTTGCATTGATTGCTTTGTTAACTTCACTCTGAGAGCTTTGAACATGCAACACTTGATATTCAATGGATGTTTAGAGGCTTGTATTTGAGTATATGGAGTGTATAGAAGCTAGGGTTTGAAGGAGACTTCAAAAAACTACGGTTTCGCAACCTATTTCCAGTGAGGCAGAGTTTCTAGACTAAGTTTGTGAATTCTTTTTATGTAAAAAAGGTCTATATTTATAGGCAATTAGAACACGAACTGGTGCCTGTTACAGTGGCGTCAGTAGAATTTTTTGGCTTGGCCCCACTACTAGTGGCGCCAAAACCCTTTAAGAAACTTTTGAGGTAGCAAAAAACAGATCTTTTGACTCAAGCTACACTAGGAGTGACGTTGGAAAGTCCAGGAATGCTCCGAAAGGCCATGGATGGGCGAGAATCCCTAAAAGAGTGTCCCAAAGTTAATCAGATTGACAACCAGAGTCGATTCGGTTGAAAAGGATGATCGGCCCTCTAAGAGCAAAATGGTCATTTGAACCAAAAAAACACTGGAATGGACCCGGAGTGACCCATGAGAAGGTTTGAAGATTGGAAACACTACAGAGAGTGTTCCAAGGGATTGCCGATTTAATATCCAAAGCCGGTGTGGTTGGAAAAGGTGATTGACCTACTAAGGGTAAAATGGTTATTTTGACCCAAGGGGCAGTTTGGTCATTTTTATCAGAGTGGGCTAGCAGGCACTAGTGTTGACCTAGGTTTTGAGTGTTTTTGCCACTTTAACGATGTGTGACAAGTTAGTTTCCAAAGGTATCCCGTCCTTCGATAAACGTGTCACTACTAAGAGGCGTGTTCGATCCCGTGACATTAAGGGTTTGTTGGCAATTCCCCAATGTTGACCTATTTGTGAGTGTTTCTGCCACTCTGACGGTTGCAATATTTGTGAGTGTTTTCATCACTCTGACGGTGTGCATTCATTCTAGAAACTACCAGATCTCGGAAACCTGCTAGATGGTCTTATCGTCTTGGGGCATTAAGTATTTTCCCGATCGACGTGTCGAATAGCGAACATTCTACATTGGTTGGCTAGCAGGCACCAAAAGTGAACTGTTGTACCATCTCAGGGACTTAGGTTCCGTCCTAGTCGATAGGTTTGAAGGGACTTATTGTTCCAAAAGATTTTGTGCTTTCTCGAGAAACGTGTCGTGGTAGATGGATTTACCATTTAAGGGATCAACTTTCTCGAAAGTCGGGTTGGATTGAGTATGATTGATTTGGACTGTAATTGGAATTGTAGTTGAAATAGGGACTTACCATCTTTGAGAAGACGTCCCTACTAGAATTAGACCAAATGATACTCGTAAGGTATTTTGGTCGTTTTGCTTCTATCAAACCTGGCGGGCCCATGAAGCGATTGAGTTTGAAAAGCTAATTTGAGTTTGAATGTGTCTTTGTCGGTTTGAATGTGAGTTCTGTCGGCCCGTAGATTGCTGAGCAGGCAAAAATTGGGTGCTTATAGCTGCCCCTCTTTTTTTTGTCTTTACTTATCGAAGGCAGAAAATAATAGAGTAAGGGTCTCATGTTGACCGCGAGGCAATCAGAGGGATTGGATGTGGAAGTGCTTGAGGATTAGAGCTTGTAAATAGTATTTTGGCCTAAAGGGACATTTGAAAAAGGGTTTTGGCAAGCAAAAAGGCGAAGACACCCAGAATTTTCCTTCTGGCACCACTAAGAGTGGTGTCTGGCTTAAAAATGCCTTGGCGCCACCAGGCTTGGGAATTTAAGAAATTGAACAGTCCCTCATTCAGGACTTACGGGTTTTAGAGGAAATTCAAAATTTTGAGAGCTTTTTTGAGATTTTTGCAAAGAGGAATCCTTGGGCATTGAATGAGTGAGCTTGAAGGATGCCAAAGAATCACCAGAAGTAGTCACCCAATGATTATATGGAATCACGAACTGAAGGTATAAAATTTGAACGCCACAAGAAAGAATCCCTAATAAGTTCACAAGCTCTTTGAAGAATCAATAGAAGAAACAACACGTGCTTTTTTTTTTTATATCTCAATTCATTGTCTTTTTCATTACAAAGAGTGCATGCTATTTATAGTGCATGGTTGAGAAAAAGGACTACAAATCAGCCCCTAATTAATGGACAATCAGCTAAAAGTTTGATTTTGAGAGAAACCATGACCCAACACTTATAACTGAAATGTGAACCAAAGTTATGAAGTAACTAACCTCGACCCACTAATTATATGGAATCACGAACTGAAGGTATAAAATTTGAACACCACAAGGAAGAATCCCTGATAAGTTCACAAGCTCTTTGAAGAACCAAATGAAAAAACAATACACGCTTTTTTTTTATTTCAATTCAATGTCTGTTTCATTACAAAGAGTGCATGCTATTTATAGTGTGTGGTTAAGGAAAAAAAAGGACTACAAATCAACCTATAATTGATGGACAATCAGCCAATTAATTAGCTAAGTCAAAAGACTAAAAATCAACCAATCAATTAGTCAAGTCAAAAGACTACTGAAAAGACTACAAATCAGCCCCCAATTGATGGGCAATTAGCCAATCAATTTAGCTAAATCAAAAGATTACAAATCAACCCTTAATTGATGGGCAATCAGCCTATCAATTAGCCAAGTCAAAAGAGTACTAATCAGCCCCATCAATAGCTTGAATTAGATTTATTATGCCTTCATCTTCCTTTAGGCCAAGCTTGGAATGCCCCAATTTAGAATTAGCTCAGAGCTCATAAATCAGCCCATTAATTTAGAAGGATGTTTGTTGATTCTCATTAGTAGTCCGCCTCTAGATTGTCAAATCTATTATGTTTAGCAACCAAATTTATTGGAGCATGCACTTCATTCTTCCCAAAAAGATCTACAAGGAGATTGAGCAGCTTCTCCGTAATTTGTTTATGGACTGGCACCGAAGTCAAGAGCTCCACCCACAAATTTTCTTGGGATGATATTTGCTGCCCAAAGAAGGAAGGCAGCCTAGGTATCAGAAGAATTAAATACTGGAACAAAGTAGCAATGATGAAGCTTCTTTGGGCTGTATGCTCAAACCACAATTCCTTATGGGTTAAATGGTGCCATAAATTCTTGATAAAGAGTAAATGCTTCTGGTCTTTGCCAATTCCCTTTGATTGTTCATGGACTTGGCGTAAGCATCTTAAGGTAAGAGTCATAGTTCGACCTTTTGTCAAGCACAACATAGGGGATGGAAACAATACCTTTCTCTAGCTCAATAACTGGTGCCCAAATGGACGAAATGGACAACTGGCACCCAAAGTCTCAAAGTCATTCAAAATGGAGTTTGGTCTTGGCCTTTTCGTTGCACTTGGGAGCTAAAGGAAATCACAAACCTCCTTTCACCAAGTGTAACCCAGCCAGTCTAGGCTTGATAGAGTTGATTGGATCATCTCCACAACTAATAGGTACGTAGCTACAGATACTTGGAACCATATTAGGCCTCATGAATATTGTCACTTGACACAACTGCGCTTGGTTCCCTAGGCGTTTCCCCAAGCATAGTTATTCATTGGTTGGCTATCAGAGGTAGGCTTACCACGAGAGATAAACTCTTAGAATGGGGGAAGATTGATCGAGCTACTTGCTTACTATGTGATTTAGATTAGATGATGAAAACCTGGGTCATCTCTTCTGCTCCTGCCCATTCTCTCATTGTATATGGCGGAGAATCTATTCTCTTTGTGATATCTCAAAGCCCCACACAACTGGGGGAATGAGATTTAATGGATCATTGGGAAGTTCAACACCAAATCTTTGGGAAACATCATTAGGAAGCTTGTTTGGGTAGCCATGGTTTACCACATATGGATGGAAAGGAACAACAGAGTTTTTCGAGGGCAAGAAAGGAATCTAGACCAACTTATTCATGATATCAAAAATGAGGTGAGGATTAAGGCCACCCAATTCCATGCAGTTAAGAGATCTGACCTTAATAGGCTTATATGTAGCAATTGGGATATTCCCTCTTCTGTTATGAAAAGTTAGTTCCGCTTTTCTCTCTATAAAGGGGATACGCCCCTTTATGTTTTGTACACATTTTTTCTTTTATAAAAATTCTCACTTACCCACAAAAAAAAAAAGCTACTTTTGTAAATCAGACAATATGATGCTAGGAAGCCCTCTTACCATGTGTCTTGAATGTTTGCCAAGCAGATGTTATACAAAACCTACCATTAGAGTCCAGAATCCAAATAGGTTGATCTGTTCTCAAAGAACTAGCCACCATATCTATTGGCATGTTATTCTTCAAATGCAACAACTTAACAAGATTTACCACTGGCCACCTCCGCCGATTATAAGCAATAACGAAAGTAACAGTAGCATCTCTACAAAAAACTGAATCATAGATAACTTTTTTTTTTTTTTTTGTTAAGTAAGGAATAATATATAGACAATAAAGATTGAAAGATCAAGTACAAATACAAGGGGCATACCCCAGGCCATAGGATGAGGATTATCAGGAAAAGAAGATAGCCATCCTAGCAAATAAAAGAACACAGCTAACACTAGTTGAGTAAAACACACAACACAAGCTAACTTAGCTTTACAACTTTAAAAAACTGAACAAATAACAAAACAGCTGCCCTTAGTTCTTGAAGATATCATTGGGAATCTGCCATATCTGTTGGAGATCTCTATTTGGGGTCGTTTGATAGAAGCCTCTCAAACTTGCCATTTTGTTACGAACTTGAAAGACTATATCATTGAACACTGCCTTCATGTCCCTACACTTGTTAGCCATTAATCTATCATTTCTTTCTCTCCAAAGGAAATAAATAGTAGTGGATAACATTAATTTGCATAGAATATTCTTCAAAGCCTTCTCCTTCAAGGTACAAGTCCAAGATACAATCCCTTACCACTCATTAAGCATTGGGCCTTACATTTTGCCAGTAGCTGCACCCATAATCTATTGGTAATCGAACACTAGAAAAAGAGATGGTTGTGGTCATCAATTTTATCTCTACAAAACACATAGCACATGTCATTTAAAATACCATAAGCAGCAAGTTTGTCTTGGGTGGCCAATCTTTCTCGAATAGCAAGCCAAAGGATGAAGCTATATCTAGGAATAGCCTTCTTAAACCAAGCAACTTCAACCCACTCCACTTGAGGACTATGGTTTTTAATACTTTACCAAGCTGATCTAACTGAAAATTGGTGATTTTTTTTTTTTGGAATCCATATAACTTGATCACTACAAGAGCTATTAGGGCGCAAAATACTTGGCTTACACCTTTTGAGCTCCAGCAACTCTATAGAATTTGCCACAGGCCAATGCCACTAATTGTCCATAACAATAATGTTGACTTTTGCTTCTTTACCTAGACCTGAATCATAGATCACCCTATCCCCTATTCTTTGATGTATAGGTCCCATTGGCAGCCAGTTATCATACCAGGGGAAACCTGTAAACCTTCCCCAATTTTGTACTTAATTAAAGGCCTAATGATATCTCTTAGGTGTAGAATTTTCCTCTAAGTCCAAGTGCAATCCCAAGGAACCTAAGCCACCCAGAGTTGACATTTAACTAGAAGGTTTGCTTTGACTCATTTCACCAAACAACAGGTCGTAAAAGATTTGCACAACAACTAGATGTAACTAGCTATATTAGCTTGGTTCCAATCCACCAACTTCTTTATGCCCGGACGACCTTCATCATTTGGCTTTGTAACCTCTTTCCAATTAATCGTAGCTCTAGGATTCTTTAAATCAAGCTCTTTCCAATGAAAAGCTTTGAAGCATTGATCAATTTTCTTCAAAACTTTCTTTGGCATAATGAAGTGGGCACACTAGTAGCTCTGCATGCTAAATTAAACTGATTTTATGAGCTCCAACTGACCTGCATAATAGAGGAATTTACAGAGCCAATAGGAATAAAATTTCCTCAATTAAGAAGGAGGATAGTACTGTGGTGGAAGATTTTAAAGAGGTCAAGAAGGAATTTGTGAAGTACTTCCAGAACTTGTTGAGCAAGGACAATGCTGTGAAGTATCCAGGGAAACATCAACTTCAGCATTAATATATTAGTATAGTGGTTTCTTAGGAAGTAGCTGCAAACTTGAATAGGAATGTCATAAAAGATGAGATTAAGCAAGTGCTCTTTAACTTAAATCCAAACAAAGCCCCTAGTCTTGATGGTTTCAATGGCTTTTTCTTTAAAAAGAAAAAAAGCTTGGCTTGTAGTTAGGAAGGAGGTGGTTGCTGCTATTAAATCATTCTTTGATTCTGGTTGTTTGCTAAAGGAAGTCAATGCTACCATTGCAGCTTTAATCCCCAAAGTTCCTAATCCCACTACTTTAAAGGATTATAAACCTATTTCTTGCTGTAATACTCTGTACAAATGCATTACTAAGATTATTGCGGATAGAATTAAGAGTTTGCTGCCTCTAGTTATTGATGAAGCCCAATTAGGTTTCATTCAAGGTAGGAAGATAAGTGATAACATCTTACTTGCTCAGGAGCTTATGAGAGGCTATCATAAGAACAAGAAGTTGGCTAAATGTGCTGTGAAGGTAGATCTCATGAAGGCCTATAACTCAGTCAGATGGGAATTTGTGTTGGATGTTTTGGAGCTTATGGAATTTTCGGAAAAGATAAGGAATTGGATACAGGTCTACATTTTTACTCCTATGTACTCAACCAACCTCAATGGTGCCCTTGAGGGCTTTTTTCCTGGTGCTAAATGCCTAAGGCAAGGTGATCCTTTATCCAGGCAAGGTGATCCTTTATCCCCTTACTTATTTGTAATTTGTATGAATGTTCTATCTCAAATTATTCAGCAGCAAGTGCAAAGGAACCCCAATTTTCAGTTTCATTGGAGATGCGAGAAAACTAGCTTAACCCATCTTTGTTTTGCTGATGACTTGATGTTCTATTGCAAGGGTGAGCTTGCTTCTGCTAGGATTTTAAAGGAGGCTTTGGATACATTTTCTGAATTCTCAGGTCTTGTTCCAAAAATTGCCAAGAGTAAGATATTTCTCACTAGTTTGGATGATCATGGGAGAGAGTAATTGTTAAATCTCTTCAAGTTCCAACCAGGTGTGCTTCCAATTCGGTACTTAGGAGTTCCCCTAATTTCGTCTAAGCTAAAACCTAAAGATTGCAATAACCTAATTGATAGAATTGTGAGTAAGGCCAAGTCTTGAATTGGTAAGTTTCTCTCTTATGTTGGCCTGTTGCAACTCATCAAATTAGTTTTATTTAGCATGTAAAGCTACTGGTGTGCTCACTTCATTATGCCAAAGAAAGTTTTGAAGAAAATTGATCAATGCTTTAGAGCTTTTCTTTGGAAAGGGCCTGATTTAAGGAATACTGGAGCTAAGGTTAATTAGGAAGAGGTTACTAAGCCAAATGATGAAGGTGGTCTAGGCATAAAGAAGTTGGTGGTTTTGAACCAAGCTAATATAGCTAGATACATCTAGTTGTTGTGTTAATCTTCTATGACCTCTTGTTGGGTGAAGTAGGTCAGAGCAAACCTTCTAGTTAGAAGTCAATTCTAGGTGACAAAGGTTCCTTGGGATTGCTCTTGGACTTGGTGAAAAATTTTGCACCCAAGAGATATCATTAGTCCTTTAATCAAGTACAAAATTGGGGAAGGCTCACAAGTTTCCCTTTGGTATGATAATTGGCTGCAAATGGGACCTATACATCAAAGAATGGGGGATAGGGTGAGCTATGATTCTGAGCTAGGCAAAGAAGCAAAAGTCAGCACTATTATTAGGGACGATCAATGGCATTAGCCTGTGGCAAATTCCATGGAGTTGATGAAGCTCAAGAGGTGTATGTCATGTATTTTGCATCCTAATAGCTCTTGTAGTGATCAAGCTATATGGATTCCCAAAAAAAATCACCAATTTTTAATTAGATCAGCTTGGCAAAGTATTAGAAATAGTCCTCAAGTGGAGTGGGCTGAAGTTACTTGGTTTAAGAAGGCTATTCCTAGATATAGTTTCATCCTTTGCCTTGCTATTAGAGAAAGATTGGCCACCCAAGACGAACTTGCTGCTTATGGTACGTTAAATGACATGTGCTGTGTGTTTTGTAGATATAAAATTGAAGACCACAACCATCTCTTTTTCTAGTGTTCGCTCACCAACAGATTGTGGGTGTAGCTGCTAGCAAAATGTAAGGCCCAATGCTTGAGTAATGAGTGGCAAGGGATTGTATCTTGGGCTTGTTCCTTAAAGAGGAAGACTTTGAAGAATATTCTATGCAAGTTAATGCTATCCACCACTGTTTATTTCCTTTGGAGAGAAAGGAATGATAGATTAATGGCTAACAAATGTAGGGACATGAAGGCCATGCTCAATGATATAGTATTTCAAGTTTGTAACAGGATGGCTAGTTTGAGAGGCTTGCACGGAACGACACCAAATAGGATCTCTAACAAATATGGCAGATTCTTGATGATATCTTTAAGAACTAAGGGAAGCTATTTTTTCTATTTGTTTAGTTTGTTTTATAAATGTAAAGCTAAGTTAGCTTAGGTTATGTAATTTTCTTAGCTAGTGCTAGTTGGGTTCTTTTGTTTGTTTGGATGGTTATCTTTCTTGATTATGCTCATCCTATGGCTTGGGGTATGCCCCTTGTATTTGTTCTCGATCTTTCGATCTGTTTTTTTGTCTATATATTCCTTCTTACTTAGCAAAACAAAATAGAGGAATTTACCAGTCCAAGACTTAGCCTTGGTCACAATTCTATAAACTAGGTTATTACAATCTTCTGGTTTTAGCTTTGAAGAAATTAAGGGAACCCCAAAGTACTGAATTGGAAGAGCACCTCACTACAACTTGAAAAGGTTTAACAATTGCTCCCTCCCATGATCATCCAAACCAGTGAGAAAAATATTACTCTTGGCACAATTTGAAACAAGTTCTGAGAATTCAGAAAATTTAACCAAAGCATCCTTTTAAAATCCTAGCAAAAGAAATCTCACCCTTACTAAGCATCAAGTCATTAGCAAAACAAAGATGGGTTAAGCTAGTTTTCTCACATCTCCAATGAAACTAAAAATTTGGGTTCCTCTTCACTTGCTACTGAATAATTTGAGATAAGACATTCATACAAATTACAAATAAGCAAGGGGATAAAGGATCACCTTGCCTCAAGCCTTTAGCACCAGGAAAGAAGCCCTCAAGGGCACCATTAAGGCTGATGAGTACATAGGAGAAGAAATGCAGACTTGTATCCAATTCCTTAGCTTCTTCAAAAATCCTATAAGCTCCAAAACATCCAACATAAAGTACCATCTGACTGAGTCACAGGCCTTATGAGATCTACCTTCACAGCACAATTAGCCAACTTCTTGTTCTTATGCTAGCCTCTCATAAGTTTCTAAGCAAGTAAGATATTATCACTAATCTTCCTACCTTGAATGAAAGCTGATTGGGCTTCATTAATAACTAGAGGCAGTAAACTCTTAATTCTATTCGCAATAATCTTAGGAATGCACTTGTACAGAGTATTGCAACAAGAAATAGGTCTATAGTCCTTTAAGGTTGTGGGATTAGGAACTTTGGGAATTAAGGCTACAATGGTAGCATTGACTTCCTATAGCAAACAACCAGAATCAAAGAATGATTTAATAGCAGCAACCACCTCCTTTCCAACTATAGGCTAGGCTTTTTTTTTTTTTTTTTTAAAGAAAAGGTCATTGAAACCATCAAGACCAGGGGCCTTGTTTGGATTTAAGTTAAAGAGCACTTGCTTAATCTCATCTTTCGAATCATAGATAACAAGATCACTATATGCACAATTTGACCTTTTAAAATGGAGTTTCTTAGTTTTACGCTATAATAAGGCCCAAATAGTTTGTTGAGCCCTCAAACTTAGCACATTACAAGAGTAGGCTCGAGGAGATGTGGGAAACAATAGTGAGCAAGCCGAATCCTAGGTTTGTGATTTGGAGACTTTAGGGACAATTTGAGTTTCTAAAATGGTGTTTTGTGGTTATACCCCTAAACTGCATCGTTGAGTCTCCGAACTTGGCATGTTGCATAGCCTAGGCACGAGGGACGTGTGGCCTCAACAATGCGTAAGCAGGACTATCGGTTTGTATTTTGGAGCATTATTTCACTATAGGAACAATTTTGGTGTTTTTTTTTATAGGCACAATTTTAGTGTCCTTTTTTTTGGGTGAGTGAATGAGTTTAATAAAACAATTTCAGTGTTTAAAATGGCTTTTTATGATTTTATGGTTCTACACTCTCTAAACGCCGTCTTTGAGCCCTTTAAAATGGCACATGGGACGGCCTAGGCACGAGAGACATGTTGGAACTAACAACGTGTGAACTAGACTCTTGATTTGTGGTTTGGAGCATTTTCTCACTTTTTTTTGGTAGGTAAGAATGTTTATGGAAAAGAACTAAAGAGCTACAGCTTACAAGGGGCATACCACATAAACAAGTAATGGATGGGGATAATCTACTAAAGATGATAGACCATCCATCAAAAGCAGAAAAAAAACAAGATTCAAATAAAAAGAAACCTTAACTTCTGAACTATACAAGAATCTAGTCTAGTAAATTTTATTTTCTTTGGGCCCATCTATTTGATTGAGTAGCTCTAAAACCTTTGAGCTAACATAGCCTTGCTTGGACACACCCAAAGATATCATTCTGAATAGAAATGATGTCCCAATAATTGTTTTGAAATATTCTAGCATTTCGATCCTTCCATATGGTATAAACACAGGCTACTAAGAGAACCCAGCTAATAGTTTTAGTCAAGGTTTTACCTTTCAAATGCACAGTTGCCCATGTTCAATCAACTGCCCAAATTTTGCGGCAAAGGAGCATTCAAAGACAAGTGATCATGACTTTCCTCTTTTAGACGACAAGAAACACAGCTAACAAAAGAAATAATGCCCTATTCAATCAACTTGTCTTGAGTATTAAGTCTATTCCTCACAACAAGCCAAAAGACATAATCATACCTAGGAATTGCTTTATTGTGCCAAACCAGCTTATTCTAGAGGACTATGGACCGAGAAGTTCTAAACTTTTACCAAGCTTCATGTACAGAAAACATACTAGATGCATTTCCCGTCCATATAATTTTCTCATCCACTCTACAGCGGGAAGAGCAAGCAAATGCATACTATTCTTTAGCTCAATCAAGTCAATGGAACTTGCTAGTGGCCCTCTCCAAGCATGTTAAAAAATAATTGCTGCAACCAAGGGGCCCTTACCTAACCCTGCATCATAAATTATTCTCTCGCCTTTGGCTAACACAATAGGACCTATAGGAAGCCAGTAATCATACCACAAAGAAGTCTTCTCACCATTCCCAATAATATGCTGAACATTGCGTCTAACTTCACCTCTCAATTTGAGGATCTTGCGCAAGTCCATGAGCAATCAACTAGATATTGAATCAACCAAAAGTTCTGACCTTCAAAAATTAATTTCTAACCCACTGAGACCATATCAATTGGCTTCCATCATTTAACAGGTTCTAGATGTGGCGAGTAGCAGCATCTTTATTCCAATCCTCTAGTCGTTTAATGCCCAGACCTCCCTTCTTCTTTAGAGTACAAACATCCTTCCATTTAACCTTTCACAATTCGTTTTCATGTCCACACCACTCGGCAGAAAACCTTTCAAGATATATTCAATGCCTTAAATAATTTTCTTGGGGAGAATGAACATAGCAGACTTGTAAACTTGAATAGTAAAGAGAATAGCCTCGATAATTTGTAATCTCCCTGCATAGGAAAAGCATCAATAAGTCCAAGACCTAACCTGCTGCATAATTCTATCAATGAAGGGCCTACAATCCTCGATTTTCAGCTTTGATGAAATCAATAGCACATCAATCTAAAAGACAGCTTCTTGGAACTCCAAAAACTTTATGATATCATCCTTTTCAGCCCCATTAATTCTAGAAATGTACACACTACCCTTCATGGGTTCGGGGTAAGACCTAAAATGCTTTGAAAAGTAGTAAGAGCTTCCTTCAAGACTCTGATAGACTACATATCAACTTTACAAATAGCATCAGATCCTTAGCAAAGCATAGGTGTGTTATCTTTCTTTGTCACATCTCCAGGGATAGGAAAACTCCTCTGTCACCATTCTATTTATAATGCTTGACAAGTGATGCAATCCATGCCAACATAACTCCAAGGGATCAAGTCCAAGTCCCAATTGGGCCGGTGACAAGAGCACGGGCCAAGAAATTTAAAGAGGTACTCAATGGATTGATTCAAGAGGCATGGGCTCAAGCAAATCAAGCATATTCGTGGAGGACCATTGAGCATGATCCAAGTGAGCAGCACGGAATCATCAATATGATTCATGTTCTAGAAGAATCTGGCCAAGAATAAAGACATTCCTTTTTGGATTTATATGTAAGGCTTGCATGCCAATTAATTTCCTTTTTTATTTGCTTATATGGGTGTATATGGCTGGATACATCCATTCTCCAAATTTTTCTTTTCTAGTTTAGGCATGTGATCGGCCACTTAAAAGGGTTGAGTATCTTTTCATTTAGGCAAGTATCTTTTAGGCAACTAAGAGATATTTTGCACCAGATTTTTAGCCCTAATTAGGATACCATTTAGGGAGTTTCCTTGTAATGGCTAGCCCTTTAAATAGGCGTATATGCAATGAATAAAAGGTAGATCATTATTTAGCAAATTGTGAGAGTATTCTCTACGGTTCTTTGAAGAACTATTTGAACTTATCAGATTTCCCGTGGCGTTCACCAACGACTTATCAAACGGAGCTCCACCACCGTTTGTGGCGTCTTCCTTATACCAAGGTTCTTGTTTTGCATCAAGCAACGGGTTGAGGTCATATATACCGAGGTTCTTGCTTGTTGTAAATAATGGGTCGAGGTCTTCATTCAGAACCTGATCATAAAACTTTCTTGGGTTCCTCATTGTATCGGGTCTCATTCTTTTTGGTGGGATTCATATCATTTGGTATCAGAGCCAGGTTTCTAAAATCAGGTTCAACCTCCACCTATCTTTGTTTCTTGTTTTCATCCCATCTTGTCCCCATAACTATTCATTGTTACTGTTCACGAATCTAGCTCAAGTGAAAAAAAAAAGAGGAACAAAGAAAAGGAGAGGAAAAAAAAAAAAAGACGTCAAGCAAAAAAAAAAAAAAGAAGAAGAAGAAAGAGGGGAAAACGTCCAAAGAAGAAGAAGAAAAGAAAAGATTGCTTGGTTCTTCCATTTTGGTTCCACTAGGGCCAAAATCACTTTATTCCAAAACCAAATATTCTTTTTTTCCTTTTCGTGAAAAGTTTGCTATATTGTGCTTCTGAAAGTCTAATCAGCCGCGTTCTTTGTGTTCTTGTCCTAAAAATCTGAAATTCCTTGATGAGTTCTTGTTGAATTGTTGCTGGAAATTTTGAGTACTGTTTGTTTAGTTTCAAAAGAACTGGAAGGGAATTACTGAGTGGAAAAAGGCAAGAGTGGTGAGAACATTAGAGGGTTAAAAGCCACGTTTTGAGTGAAACACGAGTGTAGAGTGATTTACATTCTTGAGTGTAAACACGTAAGGGAGAGTATTGTGAGGTCTTTTTTTTTTTCTAACAATGTTTTGCAGCAAACAAGTCTCCTAACAGTTCTAAAAGCAATGCCAAAGGTGCAATGAATTTGGCTGATCCGAAGATGTTTATGGAGGCCATGTTGAGTGAGATGAGGCGTGTGATGAAGTTAGAACTGGAGCAAGTGCATGAACGGATAGACCAAATGGAGAGCACACGTGAGAAGCAGCCACACAACGTCCCTATTGTGCGTAGAAGGGAACGAGTTCAACCAAGGGAAGTAAGGGTTGAAGATGAAGATCCTTATGGGGCTGGTTTTGAGGATGAAGATGATCGGGATTATGTTGTTAGCAATAGGAGGCATGGAGGGCGGTTTGTAGAAGCTAGGAATTGGGAAGATAACAACTTGGGAGGTATTAAGCTGAAGATTCCGTCTTTTCAAGGTAAATCCGATCCTGAAGCATACCTTGAGTGGGAGAAGAAGATGGAGTTTGTATTTGATTGCCACAACTATTCCGAAGCAAAGAAGGTAAAATTAGCTGTGATTGAATTTTCTGACTATGCTATTACATGGTGGGATTAGCTTGTTATAAACAGGAGGTGGAATAGAGAACGACCAATAGAGACATAGGAGGCAATGAAAACAGTGATGAGAAAGCGGTTCGTTCCAAGTTATTACTATAGGGAGTTGCACAAAAAGCTACAAGGACTTAGACAGGGCAGCTGGAGTGTGGAAGATTATTACAAGGAGATGGAGATTGCTATGATCCAGGCTGATGTCAAGGAGGATCGAGAGGCTACAATGGCTAGGTTTTTACTTGGATTAAACCGGGAAATCCAAGATAGGGTAGAGATGCAGCATTATGTGGAGTTGGAAGATATGGTGCACATGGCCATCAAAGTGGAGCAACAACTCAAGAGGGGGGTTGGATCACGTGCAACCCATAATACCAGTGCTACATCTTGGAAACCGAGTTATACCAAGCAGATGAACAAGTCCCAAACGTCCAAATCTGAGCCCAAGTCTGCAAACACCAGCCACGTTCCTCAAGGTAAAACCTATACTGCTACCTCTAGGAATCGTGATATTAAATGTTTTAAATGTCAAGGCAGGGGACACATAGCAAGTCAATGTCCAAACAAGCAGGTCATGCTATTGCAAGACAATGGGGAAATTGTGACCGACAATGAAGATTCCGACACCGACGACATGCCACCATTGGAGGACGTTTCCGGGGAGGAATATTCTGCCCCTGATGCATTGACATTAGTGGCGGGCGAGGAGAGCATTGAGCCTACAAGCAAAAGAAGAGGATGAAGTGCAACGGGAGAACATCTTTCACAGTAGGTGCTACGTCAAGGACAAGGTATGTAGTGTGATTATTGATGGTGGTAGTTGTGCTAATGTGGCCAACACAATCATGGTTGAAAAATTGGGACTACCCGTGTTGAAGCACCCTAGGCCATACAAGTTGCAATGGCTGAATGATAGTGGAGAAATGAGGGTGAACAAGCAGGTGTTAGTTGCCTTTTGAATAGGTAAATATGAAGATGAAGTGTTGTGTGATGTTGTGCCAATGTGTCACGAGCTGCCCTTCAAGGCCGGGCCCATGCCCTCATTTTCCAGCCTCGTGTCAACTCTACTATGTTTGTACATAATGTATAGAGTGTAGGAATGTAAGTTTGGAGTTGGATGCACGCGTAGATTTTCCCATGTCAAGGTGTGCGGCATCCAAGTTAGTTGTGTCATAGCCCTATCGAGGAGAGATGTTGTAATTTTTCCGAAGGGCTAGAAAATTAGTTTAGGGTCATATATAGATGTATGTAAAAGGGTTTTGTCAAATTCCTTGTAAATATTTTTGTAGACCCATTATGACTCCTCAAGGGGGTGTAATGTTTGGTTGTATCAGTTTAGAAATGGCTTAAAAAGCATATATAGGGGAGGATAGTAAGGTGAGTCCAAAGTCCCTAGTTGTTGATTGTTGGCAAACTAAACTCCCCACCTAATTGTAGTCTGGAATTGCTTTGTATATGCAATAAAAGTGATCTTATTGCTTGCAAATTGTGTACCCATTGCCTTCTTGTTGCTTTAAACGTTCTTAGCTTGTTGCTTCCAAATTACTTACTTGTGCACCTTCGGGTGTGTGTGTTGACTTTCCTTTGCGAGGTGCCCATTTGGCTGACTTGTCTGGTGCCGCCCACGACAAGTGCCACACGGCCTAGTCCACTTGAAAGTGTTGGACCGTGACACTTGGTATCAGAGCACAGTGGTTACTTGAAGGATCCGGGAGCCATGCCTCCAAAGAAGTCAGCACAAGACCGCCTCGACGAGATAGAGGTGGAAATAGAAAGGCTAAGACGTGAGACGGCGGAAAGCTTGGCCCGGTTCGGTGATCGCCTAAACCTAGTGGAAGTAAGCACGGCAGCTGATACGCCATGGGCTAGTGCCACCATTGGCGGGCTTGCTGACACGGAAGAGCTTCGGGATGAGGTGAAAGAGTTGAGAGGCGAGTTGGATGAAATCAACACCAAGCTAAACTTGCTAATGCGGGCAGTCGGTAACTCGGCCCCTCACACCTCAATCTTTGACACGGCAAAGGTACGCGTTCCAGAACCCCGTGCCTACGGTGGAGCACGGGATGCCAAAGAGTTGGAGAACTATCTCTTTGACATGGATCAATATTTCAGGGCCGTCAAGGCCGACTCGGAAGAAACTAAGGTCACCATGGCTACCATGTATTTGAGTGGTGATGCCAAACTATGGTGGCGCACGAAGCATGAAGAAATCCTACAAGGCCGCTGCATCATTGACACATGGGAAGACTTAAAGAGGGAATTGAAGGCCCAATTCTTCCCTGAGAACGTCGAGTACATAGCTTGGCGCAAGCTTAGAGATTTGAAACACACGGGCACTGTGAGGGAATATGTTAAACAATTCTCCGGGCTAATGTTGGACATCCGGGACATGTCGGAGAAAGATAAAATGTTCTATTTCTTGGAAGGGCTAAAGCCTTGGGCGCGTGCCGAGCTCCAAAGGCAACGAGTGCAGGACTTGGCATTCGCCCAGGCCGCGGCTGAGCGCTTAACTGACTACACCTCTGAAGCTTCATCCTCCTCCTCGAACAAGAAGAAGGATTCATCGAGTGGGTTAGGTGGAGGCGGTGGAAAGTTTGTCAAGGCAAACAAGGGACAAAGTGGGGGAGGCGACAAGGGATCTTCTTCCTCCAAGTTCCATCCAAAGTCCCGGGCGCCCAACATGGCAGGAGATAAGCCCAAGTTTATTAAATGCTTTTTATGTAGCGGTCCCCATAGGGTGTCAGAGTGCCCCCATAGACAAGCATTAAATGCCTTACAAGCTTCTTTGTCTAGTGGTGATGCGCAGGAACCGGACGAAGAAGAAGAAGTTGAAGGAGCCCCGCGGATGGGTGCCATGCGCTTGCTCAATGCCTTAAAGAAGCAAGCCGAAACAAAGAAGGCCTCACCCAAAGGCCTAATGTTCGTGGATGTGCACATCAATGGCAAGTTGACTAGGGCCATGATTGACACCGGTGCCACTCACAACTTCGTGTCAGACACGGAAGCAGCACGCTTGGGCCTAAAGCTAGACAAGGACTCAAGCAAGATGAAAGCTGTGAACTCGGCAGCTCGGCCCATCCAGGGAGTAGCTAAATCGGTGCCAGTAAAGTTACAGAATTGGGAAGGGCATGCCAACTTCACCGCCGTTCCTATGGATGATTTCCAAGTGATTTTGGGCATGGAGTTTCTGCGGGACACCAAGGCCATTACAATGCCCTTTGCTAGCTCATTGTGCTTAATGGGGGAGGACCCCTGCCTTGTTCCCACCGTGGCTCAATCCTCTAAAGACAGGTTCCTCTCGGCGATGCAACTTAAGAAGGGGGTGAAGCACGGTGAACCAACATTTGTGGCAGCTTTGTCAGTGAATGAGGAGATGGAACAAGGACCCGTGCCAGCAGCTATCAAAAGGGTTCTACGTGAATTTTTAGATGTGATGCCCAAAGAACTGCCCAAAACTCTACCTCCACGGCGCCCAGTGGATCATGAGATTGGGTTATTGCCAAGATTGGGAAGGCATCTTACAGGGTCGAGCCTCCAGCCTGGATGAAAGTGCACCCAGTGTTCCATGTGAGTTGTCTCAAGCCCTACCATGCAGATCAGGAAGATTCAACTCGCAACATCTCCACAAGAGCAGCCATCAACGCCAAGCCACCAGCGCCGAAACAAGTTGAAGACATTCTCGCCGACAGAGTGGTCACCCACGCCTGGAGTACTTAGTGAAGTGGAAGGATCTTGGAGACAAAGAGATCAGCTGGGAGAAGGCAGAAGACTTGCAACCGTTCGTGGACAAGCTTGAGGAGTACCTTGTTTCAAAGTCTACGAGGACGTCGACCACATAAGTGGGGGAGAGTGTCAGGAGCTACCCTTCAAGGCCGGGCCCATGCCCTCATTTTCCAGCCTCGTGTCAACTCTACTATGTTTGTACATATTGTATAGAGTGTAGGAATATAAGTTTGGAGTCGAATGCACGCGTAGATTTTCCCATGTCAAGGTGTGTGGCATCCAAGTTAGTTGTGTTCTAGCCCTATCGAGGAGAGGTGTTATAATTTTTCCGAAGGGCTAGAAAATTAGTTTAGGGTCATATGTAGATGTATGTAAAAGGGTTTTGTCAAATTCCTTGTAAATATTTTTGTAGACCCATTATGACTCCTCAAGGGGATGTAATGTTTGGTTGTATCAGTTTAGAAATGGCTTAAAAAGCATATATAGGGGAGGATAGTAAGGTGAGTCCAAAGTCCCTAGTTGTTGGTTGTTGGCAAACTAAACTCCCCACCTAATTGTAGTCTGGAATTGCTTTGTATATGCAATAAAAGTGATCTTATTGCTTGCAAATTGTGTGCCCATTGCCTTCGTTGTTGCTTTAAACGTTCTTAGCTTGTTGCTTCCAAATTGCTTACTTGTGCACCTTCGGGTGTGTGTGTTGGCTTTCCTTTGCGAGGTGCCCATTTGACTGACTTGTCTGGTGCCGCCCACGACAAGTGCCACACGGCCTAGTCTACTTGAAAGTGTTGGACCGTGACACAATGCAAGCGGGCCATTTATTGCTAGGGCGTCCATGGCAGTTTGATAGGCAAGTAAAGCATGATGGCTTTACAAACAAATACTCTTTTGTGCTCAATCAACGATCAATCACTCTTGTACCGTTGACTCTGCAGCAAGTATATGAGGATCAAGTGAGATTGCAAAAAGAGAGTGAACAAAAGAAAGAGAGTGAGCAAAAGAAAAGGAGTGAAAATCAAAGAGAGGCCGAGAAAGATGGGAGAGAAAAAGAAAATCAAAATTTGGGCCTTGAGGGAAAATCAGAGAGAAAACAAAAGAATTTCTAGGCAACAATGAGTGAAGTTAAGCGAGCAATGTTTTCAAAACAGCCAATGATTGTACTTTTGTACAAAGAGGCATTTTTAAATACTAATAAACTTGACCTTGCTTTGCCTAGTTCTGTTGTTTCTCTTTTGCAGGATTATGAGGATGTCTTTCCCGAGGAAACACCACACGGGTTACCTCCAACCCGAGGGATTGAGCACCAAATTGATTTTGTTCCAGGTGCGACAATTCCAAACCGACCAGCCTATAGGAGCAATCCCGAGGAGACAAAGGAGCTTCAACGGCAGGTAAGTGAGTTGTTGGAAAAGGGGCACGTGAGGGAGAGCATGAGCCCATGCGCCGTTCCAGTTTTACTTGTACCTAAGAAGGATGGGACGTGGAGAATATGCGTTGATTGCCGGGCTATCAACAACATCACGGTAAAGTATCGTCGTCCTATTCCTCGCTTAGATGACATGTTAGATGAGCTGCATGGTTCTTGTGTATTTTCTAAAATTGATTTAAAGAGCGGTTATCATCAGATTAGAATAAAGGAAGGAGATGAATGGAAAACTGCCTTTAAAACGAAATATGGTTTGTATGAATGGTTAGTTATGCCTTTTGGCTTGACTAATGCTCCGAGCACCTTTATGAGACTTATGAACCATGTTTTGCGAGCATTTATAGGCCGGTTTGTTGTTGTCTACTTTGATGATATACTCATATATAGCAAAAATGTGGCAGACCATGAAGTACATTTAAAATCTGTTTTAGATGTGCTTAGGAAAGAAAAGTTGTTTGCTAATTTGAAGAAGTGTACTTTTTACACAGATAAGCTTATGTTTCTTGGATTTGTTGTTAGTGCACAAGGTATACAAGTTGATGAAGAGAAGGTACGTGCAATCCAAGAGTGGCCAAGTCCCACAAGTGTAGGTCATGTTCGTAGTTTTCATGGACTTGCTAGTTTTTACCGGCGGTTCGTGAAAGATTTCAGTAGCATAGCCACACCACTCACTAAAGTGATCAAGAAGAACGTTGGATTTAGTTGGGGAGAAGAACAAGAGAAGGCGTTTTGATTAATCAAAGAGAAGCTTACCAACGCCCCCTTATTGTCTTTACCTAATTTTTCGAAAACGTTTGAAATTGAATGTGATGCTTCAGGTATTGGCATAGGCGCTGTTCTTATGCAAGAGGGATGACCAATTGCTTACTTCAGTGAGAAACTAAACGGGGCAGCCTTAAACTACCCAACTTACGATAAAGAGTTGTATGCCTTGGTTCGAGCTTTAGAGACATGGCAGCACTACCTATGGCCCAAGGAATTTGTGATTCACACCGACCATGAGTCCTTGAAGCATTTGAAGGGCCAACATAAGCTAAACAAAAGGCATGCGCGATGGGTGGAGTTCATTGAAACGTTCCCATATGTCATCCGGTATAAGCAAGGTAAGGAGAATGTGGTCGCCGATGCCCTTTCTTGCAGGTATGCATTGCTTGCTACACTTGATGCAAAATTGCTGGGTTTTGAGCACATTAAAGATTTATATGCTGATGACCATGAATTTGGTAAGGAATACCGAGCTTGTGAGAAAATTGCTTGTGGTAAGTTCTTTAGGTTTGATGGATTCCTATTTCGAGAGAATAAGTTATGTGTGCCTAATTGTTCCTTGAGAGAGTTGTTAGTGCAGGAATCTCATGGTGGGGGATTAATGGGACATTTTGGAGTTGCAAAGACCTTAGCTGTTTTGCAGGAACACTTCTATTGGCCTCACATGAAAGGAGATGTTGAAAGAATTTGTGGTAGATGTGTCACGTGCAGGCAAGCTAAATCCAAAGTGCAGCCCAACAGTTTGTATACTCCTTTACCTATTCCTAGTGAGCCTTGGATTGATATTTCAATGGACTTTGTGTTAGGATTGCCTAGGACTCAACGTGGGAAAGATTCAGTTTTTGTGGTAGTGGATCGATTTTCTAAGATGGCACACTTTATTCCATGTCACAAAACAAATGATGCCTCACATGTTGCTGATTTGTTCTTTAGAGAGATTGTGAGATTACATGGCATGCCTAGAACAATTGTTTCAGATAGAGATGCTAAGTTCTTGAGCTATTTTTGGAAGACTTTGTGGTGTAAGCTAGGCACTAAGCTATTGTTTTCTACTACTTGTCATCCACAAACTGATGGTCAAACTGAAGTAGTAAATAGGACTTTGTCTACTTTATTGAGGGCAATTATTAAAAAAAACATCAAAACATGGGAAGAATGTTTACCACATGTTGAGTTTGCTTGTAACAAATCTATCCACTCTGCTACTAAATTTTCACCATTTGAAATTGTGTATGGATTTAATCCTTTAACCCCATTGGATTTATCTCCCTTGCCTTTGACTGAGCATGTTAATTTAGATGGCAAAAAGAAGGCTGACTTTGTCAAGCAGATTCACGAGAAAGCAAAACTCAACATTGAGCGAAGAACGGAACAATATGCACAACAAGCCAACAAAGGGCGTCACAAGCTACTTTTTGAACTGGGAGATTGGGTTTGGCTACATATGAGAAAAGAAAGATTTCCTGCGCAAAGACGTTCCAAATTGCTTCCAAGAGGAGATGGTCCTTTCCAAGTCCTAGAGCGCATCAATGACAATGGCTACAAGCTAGATTTACCCGGTGAGTACAATGTAAGTGCTACTTTTAATGTTACTGATTTGAGCCCTTTTGATGTAGGAGATGATTTGAGGACAAATCCTTTTCAAGAGGAGGGGAATGATGCAATGCATGTCAACATAACTCCAAGGGATCAAGTCTAAGTCCCAATTGGGCCGATGACAAGAGCACGGGCCAAGAAATTTAAAGAGGTACTCAATGGATTGATTCAAGAGGCATGGGCTCAAGCAAATCAAGCATATTCGTGGAGGACCATTGAGCATAATCCCAGTGAGCAGCACAAAATCATCAATATGATTCATGTTCTAGAAGAATCTAGCCAAGAATAAAGACATTCCTTTTTGGATTTATATGTAAGGCTTGCATGCCAATTAATTTCCTTTTTTATTTGCTTATATGGGTGTATATGGCTGGATACATCCATTCCCCAAATTTTCCTTTTCTAGTTTAGGCATGTGATCGGTCACTTAAAAGAGTTGATTATCTTTTCATTTAGGCAAGTATCTTTTAGGCAACTAAGAGATATTTTGCACCAGATTTTTAGCCCTAATTAAGATACCATTTAGGGAGTTTCCTTGTAATGGCTAGCCCTTTAAATAGGCGTATATGCAATGAATAAAAGGTAGATCATTATTCAGCAAATTGTGAGAGTATTCTCTACGGTTCTTTGAAGAACTATTCGAACTTATCGGATTTCCCGTGGCGTTCACCAACGACTTATCAAACGAAGTTCCACCACCGTTTGTGGCGTCTTCCTTATACCAAGGTTTTTGTTTCGCATCAAGCAACGGGTTGAGTTCATATATACCGAGGTTCTTATTTGTCGTAAACAACGGGTTGAGGTCTTCATTTAGAACCTGATCATAGAACTTTCTTGGGTTCCTCATTGTATGGGGTCTCATTCTTTTTGGTGGGATTCGTATCAACAAGATTTCCATAGCAATAACGAAGAGGTAGGGAGACATAGGTTCGCCCTAGCGCACACCCCTAGTACCTGGGAATTATTGCGAACTACCACATTTTCTACGATCTGGCTATAATGCATACGCATAATACCAAAAATTTTGATCTAATTAGCATAAACTAATCTACGTGATTACTATCATATCTTTGAGATATCTCTAGTTTGATCTTGAATACTAACAAATATGATCTTTGAAAACCTTCTAGTTTGATCTCGAATAGCAAGCAATAACAATAAGTACGAATCAACTGCTCGAACTTAACCTTCGAACTTCTATTATATCCCTTGTACATGCCTTACTTACTCTACGAAGAGTGGGCTCGCAACTGTTAGGGTTTTTTTCTCTCATAAAAATGTGTATCTCTCAATTATGAGTAAGTGTAACCCTAGTTGCTTTTAGAGTGCACATATATAGAGGCTATAGCAGGAACTATAGGCTTAGTATGACTAGGGCTTCCTATGCAAATAAGGATTACTAATCCAATCAGGATTAATTCCTATCTATATAAACTATAATTTATACCATATATGAATAATAATTGCACTCCTTGTTATACTAGGAATTATATTTTGAGTTCCATATTATTAAATGCTTATTTTTCTCCTCACCTTAAGATGATGATACCCTTCTATTAAATTAAATTGCTGATAATTAAATTTAATAGACTTATTTAATTCCTTGAGACCTTCTAGTTAACTTATTTGATATGTTGGATTCATAATTCACATGCAATGTTTGACATAATTAAAATTTATAAGCTTCCTCAAGGGGGTATCATCAATCCCTATACCGGGACGTGAATTCTATGAATAATTAATATTCACTATACATGTAATGTTATTGTCCAACTCACTAAGTTTATTGACGCACAAAAAATCTCACTCTTTTATGAATGAAAATAATACACTACATGCACATTTCTATTATTATTCTAAGATTAAGAGTATAAACACTCATAATAATCATAAGGTATTAATTGTTTCATATAGTCAATATGAAAACAATTACCTCAACACAGTCTTCTTCAATACGCATAAAGTGTACTAGTCCAACGAGTTAGAATTATATTGTTCCCCATAGTCAAAATGGATCTATTAAAACCTTATACTACAGTCCTACTAATGGTGTGTCCAGTTCCATCTATGACTGTGAATGATAAGCTTACATTCCATAAGAACTGATGATTTGATCTTCTATGTGTAAGCCATAGTTTATACACATGTATAATAATTAAATAAATAATGCAAAGCAAACATGACTCACAGGATTCTCATTAAAAAAGAATAAATAATTTATTAATAAATAATAAAGTCATTACACAAAGCATGTCCTTTATTACTAACATGAAGAAACCTTGCAACTCGCCATTAACAGACATAGAGAAGTAAGGAGTTGAAATAAAAGTTTTGATCCATGTGACCACAATTGCTGGAAAATTCATAGCCTTCAAAGTTGCCAAAATAAAATTCCAATCAACTAAATCATAGGCCTTCTTTAGGTCAACTTTCATAACACATCGCTGGCCATTTTCGTACTTGTAATAATTTCACATGAGCTCTTGGGACAAAACAACTTGTCTGCAATTCTTCTTCTTGCAACAAAAACAGTCTTAGGCAATCTAATCAAGTCAGGTAACACCTCAATCCTGTTAGTTATAATCTTAGCAATGCATTTATTTAAAGTATTTTTTTGGTAAGTACATTTATATAATGTATTACAACAAGAGATTAGTCTATAATCATTTAACTTTGTGGGTTCAGAACCTTAGGTATAAGAGCAATAACAGTAGCATTCTGCTGCTTTAACAACTGCTTAGATTGGAAGAAAGATAAAATGGTAGCAATGACATTATTTCCAACAATTGCCCAAGCTCTCTTGAAAAACAACGCATTATAGCCATCGGGATCAAGAGCTTTACCATCTTTTAAAGAGAAGAAAACCTCCTTAACCTCGTCAGTAGTGACCTCAAAACTCATTATCCTATGCTGATCTTCAGCAATCTTCTTGCCAACATATGGCTCTAGATCTCCACTTTTAACAACCCTGCTATTGTCTTCAAGCCTAAGAGCCTTTGAAAGTAATTAACAATTTCATCTCTAACTTCTCTTGGATCATTAGCACTCACCCCATCATCATTAATCACTGAAACAATTTTGTTCTTATTTCAACTCTGGTTTACAGACTTGAATTTTATGAACTAAGCAATGATTTGATGGTAAAGTGGTCAAATTTTTAACTTAGCAAAAACAAAAGAAGAACCCGATATTTTGATTACGAAGGTTTAGCCATTACACCTTTGATTTCTACTTCACCAGAGACTCCTCATGCTTGCTTAACTCCGAGAATCTCTTCACTGCATTCTGAACAGCTCTCCTTTTGTCACTATCTTGAGGGTAAATCTCCACTTGTTGTTGAACAGTATGTAAAACCTCTATAGCCTCTTCAACTCTTTGAGATATATCACTATACATTCGTTTATTTAACTGCTTCAACTTTGCTTTCAGCATTTAAGCTTAGAACAAACAACAAACATAGTAGCACCATTGATATTTGTATTCTGTACCTGATGAACAATGTCAAGGAAACACTCAAATCCTCAACCCGAAAGTAGAAAAACTTAAAGGGTCTTCTTAGTTTTGGTCAAACGGGCAATACTGTGCTATCATGGGGCTATGGTTAGACAATCTAAAAGGTAAGAATTTAGCTTCAGAGAGAGGAAAAGCCGATATCCACTACTCATTTACTAGCACACTTATCTATCTTCCTTATGATAATTCCATCAGTCCAAGTTAGCTGAAAACAACTGTACTTGAGATCATCTAACTTAGATTTATTCAAACAATCCCTAAACTTATACATGACTATAGGCCAATTTGTAGCACCCCTTAGCCTCTCATGCATATAAGAACAACATTAAAATCGCAAGTAATAATCCATGGTGAATCCTTCAAAAGCGAAGCCTGATTCTCTAAATCTCTTCAAAGTCTCCTTCTGTGCTGAGTAGAGTTATCACCATAGACAAAAGATATAAAACAATCCACATTACCTTTCTTATTCTAGACATGGCAATGAATAGCTTGATCTGACATTCCAAAGCAAGACATATCCAGTTCTCCCAAAACACCCATATCCTTCCCAAAATATACCAATTATAACTATGGAAGAAGCTCATGTTTCTATTGATGCACATTTTAGCAGTCTTTATTTACACTTCTAACTCTAGTCTACATAAAACCAAAAAGAGATTGGTTTTAGGTCACCTAGTTCGTGTGATAGGTCTAACGCACCCGCGCTAAGATCGTGGATTTGTCAATTCAGGGCAAATTTCATATCAATTCGCGCTTTGGAACTTTGAGCTCGCAAATTTGTAATGGATTTTCAAATTTCGCTTCATTTAGATTGGTTTTATGCAATGTGTTAAAGTAAACATGAGTACACATCATCTATACCCCATCACTTGCCTTGGTCTTGTCAACTGAAAAGTATGTTAACTTGTCATATGCATTAATTGCTCACACGCCAATCTCGAAGCACTTCAAAATTCAAATATTCTTGCCAATGCTAGCCAGAAGAATTGAACTCTCAACTAATTTCTCAACAATATAACATCAGAACCACTGAGCCAACAAAGCATCCTATTAAAATGAAACCATAATTTTTTAGTAAAACTTTATTTTAATATATAAAATGTTTAATAACTCAAATTTTAATTCTATTAAAATAAAAAATAAAATAATATAGACGCCCTGGACCTTATGAATTTTAAAAATTTGACACTTTTGCACACTTGCACCTACACTTGCAGCCGCTCGCTCTCGCACTTTATGTGACTTACGATAGGTTGTACTTTTTTGTCATCTCTCTCACTTCCTTTTGCTTCTCAAGGCCATTAAGGCCTCTAACATTCCAACTTGCAAAAAAATTAACACAAAAGATAGAATCTTCACTTTCTAGGACCACCCCTAGAAACCCTCTAGAGACAATTTCAATGTCTACATTGGGAGTTTTTTTTTTTTTTTAATGTGCTACAGACCCAAGCAGCATCATTGAGCCCTTAAACTTGGCACGTAGCACAACCTAGCCATGAGAGATGTGTGGGAATCAAAACATGCAAGCCGGACTCTCAATATGTGATTGGAGCATTTTTTTCACTTTAGGGACAACTTGAGTTGTTTTTTTTTATTTTTTATTTGGTAAGCAACTTGACTTGTTAAAATTGCGTTCATGGTTTTTTAGTGCTACGGCCCCTTTTCTTCTTTGTTATAGGAATATGAAGATGTGTTTCCTACCAATGTGCCTAGTGGGTTGCCACCTATTAGGGGAATAGAGCATCAACTGATTTTTTCTCAGGTGTGACAATTCCTAACCGACCAGCCTATAGGAGTAATCCGGAGGAGACAAAGGAACCTCAAAGACAAGTGGAGGAGTTGTTGGCCAAATAACACTTAAGAGAGAGTATGAATCCGTGCGCAGTAAAGTATAGACATCCCAAGAAGGATGGAACTTAGAGAATGTGTGTTGATCGCAGGGCTATCAAAACCATTATGGTAAAGTATAGACATCCCATTCGTAGGCTAGATGACATGTTGGATGAGTTGCATGGGTCATGTATTTTCACAAAAATTGATTTGAAAAGTGGATATCATCAAATTAGGATGAAAAAGGGTGATGAATGGAACACTGCCTTTAAAACTAAATATGGATTGTATAAGTGGCTGGTTATGCCTTTTGATCTTAACTAATGCACAAAGTACATTAATGAGGTTAATGAATCATTCATTGCGTGTGTTTATAGGCAGATTTGTTGTGATCTATTTTGATGACATTTTGGTGTATAGCAACAGCTTGGATGAGCATATTGATCATTTTCATTGTGTGCTTGATGTTTTGAGAAAAGAAAAACTATGTGCCAATTTAAAGAGATGTTCCTTTTGCATGGACAAAGTTGTGTTTCATGGTTATGTTATTAGCACGAAAGGAATTAAGGTGGATGCGGAAAAGGTAAAGCCTATCAATGAATGGCCCACCTAAGTCAATCACTAAGGTAAGAAGTTTTCTTGGTTTGGCTAATTTTTATCGGCAATTCATCAAAGAATTTAGTACACTAGCCGCCGGGCTCTTTGGAGTGAAATCAGATCATTCCACTCAACTCTCTCACCTTTAGATCCTTAGGTTCTCCTTGGTGATTTCAATGTGGTTTGAGATGAAGCGAAAAGAAGAGGAAGTAGGAACATTGATTTAGGTGCCACCCAAGACGTTGTTGACTGTATAAATGAGTTAGGCATCATGGACCTCAACTACTTTGGCAGCTACTATATATGGACCAATAAGCAAGAAGATGGCCATTTGATACAAAGCAAATTAGATTGAGTCATGATTAATGACATTTGGCTTGACCAATTTACTAAATCTCAAGATGTTTTCTTACCAGGAGGTGTATCTGATCATAGCCCATGTCTTGTCAAGTCTCTGCCTTCCACAGGTAAGAAACCTTTCAAAATTTTCAATTTCTGGACTAAACACCCTGATTTCACTCCAATTGTTGCTAGTGTGAGGAATAATGCTGTCATGGGAACATTTATGTCTAAGCTATGCTCCAAACTTCGTTCTCTCAAGCTGGAATTGAAGAACTTGAATTCTACTCACTACAACAATATTTCCAACGAAGTCAAAGAAGTAAAGCTGAGCTAAAAAAAATGCAAACTGAAACTTCCCTTACAAACCCTGATCCACAATTATTTCAACTTGAAGAAGAGCTCCTTGCAAAGTACACTGATCTATGCTGTAATGAAGAAGCCTTTTCCAAGCAAAAAGCTAGAGACAACAACGATAAGCTTGGGGACCAAAACACCTCTTACTTCCATAAAAAGGTCAAGACTCACAAAGCTAGGAACAAAATCATCTCCCTATAAGATGCAACTGGTCTAAGGCATGAAGAGTATGAAGATATTAAGCGGCTTGCCATTAATTACTTCAAGGACATGCTAGGCACCCCAGCAAAATACCCTTCAAATGGCAAAGAAGTTGTTAATGGTCTCTTTAGCCCCAACCTCTTAGAGAATCAGCTTAATTACCTTGGTCAAGCTGTTACCTTTGAAGAAATTAAAACAACTCTTTTCTCACTCAATGATTACAAGACTCCAAGCCCTGATGGCTATCCTTCTTATTTCTTCAAGAAATCTTGGGACTTAGTTGGTAATGATGTTCTTCAAGCTATAAGCCCCTTCTTTACAACAGAGAAGCTACTTCTATAACTCAACTCAACTGCCATAACTCTAGTTCCCAAAGTTCCAAATCCTACTACCATGGGTGATTATCAACCAATCTCTTGCTATAACTAAATTTACAAGTGTATTTCAAAGATCATCACCTCAAGATTGAAGCAAGTCATCCCTCATATGATCAGCAATTGCCAAACAGCTTTCATTACTGGTAGATCAATCTCAGACCAAATCTTACATATGCAAGAACAAGTAAAGAACTATAACTGAGCTTGCATCTCCCCTAGAAGTGTACTCCAAATTAATATTAGCAAGGCCTTTGATTCAGCTTCGTAGGATCTTACCTTGGATATCCTGGGTGCTTTTCACTTGCCCAACAATTTTAAAGGCTAGATCAGGGTGTGCCTTACCAACCCAAAATACTCCATCTCTCTAAATGGTGCTCTCAAAGGCTATTTTCTAGGTGCCAAAGGATTTAGGCAAGAAGAGCCTCTCTCTCCTTGTCTATTCCTTCTTTTTTTTTTTTGCTAAGAAAGAATATATAAAGAAAAATAGATCAAAAGATCAAGTACAAATACAAGGGACATACCTTAGGCTATAGGATGAGGATAATCAAGAAAGAAAACTATCCAAACTAACAAAAGAACCCAGCTAGCATTAGCTAAGAAAAGTACACAACACAAGCTAACTTAGCTTTACAACTATAAGAAACTAAACAAATAGTAAAAATAGCTGCCCTTAGTTCTTGAAGATATCATCGGGAATCCACTATATCTGTTGGAGATCCCTATTTGGTGCCATTCCATGAAAGCCTCTCAAACTAGCCATCCTGTTACAAACTTAAAAGACTATGTCATTGAGCATTGCCTCCATGTCCCTACACTTGTTAGCCATTAATCTATTATTCCTTTCACTCCAAAGGAAGTAAACAGTGGTGGATAGCATTAACTTTCATAAAATATTCTTCAAAGCCTTCCCCTTCAAGGTACAAGCCCAAGATACAATCCCTTACCACTCATTACTCAAGCATTAGGCTTGACATTTTGCTAGTAGCTGCACCCACAATCTGTTGGTGATCAAACACTAGAAGAAGAGATAGTTGTGTTCTTCAATTTTATCTTGACAAAACACACAGCACATGTCATTTAACATACCATAAGCACCAAGTTTGTCTTAGATGGCCAATCTTTCTCGAATAGCAAGCCAAAGAATGAAGCAATATCTAGGAATAGCCTTCTTAAACCAAGCAACTTCAACCCACTCCACTTGAGGACTATGATTTCTAATACTTTGCCAAGCTGATCTAATTGAAAATTGGTGATTTTTTTTGGAATCCATATAGCTTGATCACTACAAGAGCTATTAGGATGCAAAATACATGACATACACCTTTTGAGCTCCATCAACTCTATGAAATTTGCCACATGCCAATGCCACTGGTTGTCCCTAATAATAGTGCTGACTTTTGCTTCTTTTCATAGCCTAGAATCATAGATCACCCTATCCCCCATTCTTTGGTAGCCAATTATCATACCAAAGGGAAACCTGTGAGCCTTCCCTAATTTTGTGCTTGATTATAGGCCTAATGATATCTCTTAGGTACAGAATTTTTCTCCAGGTCCAAATGCAATCCCAAGGGACCTTAGCCACCCAGAATTGACTTCTAACTAGAAGATTTGCTCTTACCAATTCACCTAACAAGAGGTCGTAGAAGATTGGCACAACAACCAGATATATCTAGCTATATTAGGTTGGTTTCAATCTACCAACCTCTTTATGTCTAGACCACCTTCATCATTTGGCTTAGTAACCTTTTCCCAATTAACCTTAGCTCTAGTATTCTTTAAATCAGGTTCTTTCCAAAGAAAAGCTCTGAAGCATTGATCAATTTTCTTCAAAACTTTCTTCAACATAATGAAGTGGGCACACCAGTAGCTCTACATGCTAAATAAAACTGATTTGATGAGCTGCAACCGGCCAGCATAAAAGAGAAACTTACCAGTCCAAGACTTGGCCTTGCTCACAATTCTATCAGTCAGGTTATTGCAATCTTCTAGTTTCAGTTTAAAAGAAATTAGGGGAACCCCTAAATACCGAATTAGAAGTGCACCTGGCTGTAACTTAAAGAGATTTAACAATTGCTTCCTCTCATGATCATCCAAACTAGTGAGAAATATATTACTCTTAGCACAATTGGAACAAGACCTGAGAATTCAAAAAATGTATCCAAAGCCTCCTTTAAAATCCTAGCAAAAGCAATCTCACCCTTGCAATAAAGCATCAAGTCATCAACAAAACAAAGATGGGTTAGGCTAGTTTTCTCACATCTCCAATGAAACTAAAAATTGGGGTTCCTCTTCACTTGCTGCTGAATAATTTTAGATAGGACATTCATACAAATTATAAATAAGTACGGGGACAAAGGATCACCTTGTCTCAGGCCTTTAGCACCAGGAAAGAAGCGCTCAAGGGAACCATTAAGGCTTATTGAGTACATAGGAGTAGAAATGCAAATTTGTGCCCAATTCCTTAGCTTCTTTGAAAATCCCATAAGCTCCAAAACATCCAACACAAATTCTCATCTGACTAAGTCATAGGCTTTCATGAGATCTACCTACACAGCACATTTAGCCAACTTCTTGTTCTTATGATAGCCTCTCATAAGTTCCTAAGCAAATAAGATGTTATCACTAATCTTCCTACCTTGAATGAAAGCTAATTAGGCTTCATCAATAACCAGAGGGTTTTTTAGAAAAATATTAGCAATGGCAATTTTAAATTTCTTCCCAAATGCAAGGATCTCATAATCAACCACTTATGTTTTGCATATGACTTAATTCATTCTTAGTAATGCAAATGCAGAATCATTGGAGATTATGAAGCATACATTGCTAGAGTTTCATAAGTATTCAGGTCTCCAACCTAATATGAACAAGTGCAAAACTTTTATAGTAGGAGTCTCGACACAAATAAAATTGGAGCTTACAGACCTACTAGGATTCCAGCTTGGGGTATTTCCAATCAGGTATCTTGGAGTGCCCCTTATGTCCACAGTTAGTAGTAGAAGATTGCAAGGAGCTCATTGAAAAGGACACAATTCGTATCAAAAGTTGGGCAAACTGCTTCTTAACATATGTTGGTCGGCTCCAAATTATTAAATCTATCTTGTTCAACATTCATGTGTACTGGAGTATGCATTTCCTTCTCCCAAAAGGAGTTTGCACCAAAATTGAGCAACTTCTTATGCACTTCCTCTGGTCAGCTTTTGATCAAAAGGTAAACTCTTGCAAAGTATCTTGGGATGCAATATGTCGCCCAAAAAATGAAAGAGAACTTGGTCTTAGAAAAGTTCACGAACGGAACAAAACATCTATGCTAAGACACCTCTGGGGAATATGCTCAAGCAATCAATCCTTCTGGGTTAATTGGTGCTAGACATATTTAAACAAGGGTAGGAGTTTCTGGTCTCTCAACAGCCCTTCAGATCCTTCATGGACCAGGAGGAAATGACTAAAACTTAAAGAGGATGTTGCACAATTTGTTCACCATACTATTGGAGATGGTTCAACCACTTTCCTTTGGCATCACAACAGGCATCCTCTTGGCCGACTTCTAAAAAAGTATGGAAGTTGTATAGTGTACGATGCAACCCTCCGAAACCAAGCCAAAGTCTCATCCATCATTAGAGAAGGTAGATGGGCATGGCCTTTTCCTTGCTCATGGCAACTCAAAGAAATTGTCCAAAACACCTCTTCTCTGCCACCATTGCTCAATCAAGAAGATAAAATCACATGAGCCATCTCTCTTACAAAAAGTTACAAAGCAGCAACAACTTGGAACAAAATTAAAACCAAATATCCTCAAGTTATATGGCACAAGTTAGTATGGTTTCCCAAGAATATCCCAAAACACAGTTTTATCTTATGGATGGCCATAAAAGACAGGCTTAACACTTGAGCCCAACTCAAGAAATGGGAAGTCACTAACCAGGTAAATTGTGCACTGTGTATTAGCCATGATGAAACTCTTGACCATCTCTTCTTCTCATGCCCATATTCAAAGGAGTCTGGTCAACAATATGCCACTTATACATGATATCCAAACCATTGCAAACATGGAGAGCTAAGGTAATATGGTTAGTTGGTAAATTTTGTGCAAAAAAATTCTACAATTCCATTAGGAAGCTTGCATGGGCAGCAATGATATACTACCTATGGTAGGAAAAGAACAATAGAATTTTTGGCAGTACCCTTCGATCCCCACAGTAGCTAGTGAAGGAAATCAAGAAAGATTAGCCACCCAAGACAAACTTGCTGCCAATGGTATGTTAAATGACATGTGTTGTGTGTTTTGTAGAGATAAAATTGAAGATCACAACCATCTCTTCTTCCAGTGTTCAATCACCAACAGATTATGGGTGCAGCTGCTAGCAAAATGTAAGGCCCAATGCTTGAGTAATGAGTGGCAAGGGATTGCATGGGCTTGTACCTTGAAGGGGAAGGCTTTGAAGAATATTCTTTGCAAGTTAATGCTCTCCACCATTGTTTATTTCCTTTGGAGAGAAAGGAATGAGACATTAATGGCTAACAAGTGTAGGGACATGAAGGCAGTGCTCAATGATATAGTCTTTCAAGTTCGTAGTAGGATGGCTAGCTTGAGAGGCTTTCATGGAACGGCACCAAATAGCGACCTCCAGCAAATATGGCGGATTCCCAATGATATTTTCAAGAACTAAGAGCAACCATTCTTTGCTATTTGTTTAGTTCTTATAGTTGTTGAGCTAAGTTAGCTTCTTTGTGTACTTTTCTTAGCTAGTGCTAGTTGGGTTCTTTAGTTTGTTTGGATGGTTATCTTTCTTGATTATCATTATCCTTTGGCCTGGGGTATGCCCCTTGTATTTGTACTTGATCTTTCGATATTTTTTGTCTTTAGATATTCTTTCTTACTTAGCAAAAAAAAAAAAAAAAAAGGAAATCAAGCATGATATTAGAGTCAAAGCATACCAATTCTCAAAGATTCCTTTCTCGAATGTTAATATAACTATAGCCCAAAACTGGTCTATTCCACCTGTAATATCCCAAACCTCTATTTATTTAAATTAGTGTTTGTATTATTTAATGTTAGTTATTACATCATTTGAGTCAAGAGTGACCAATGAGAGCTTATGTTGTAGCTTAAGCCTATAGTGTGAGATTATACTTATACGTTTCTAAGTCCAAGCCATATATGCATACATATATCTCTATTGTCATGTATATTAAATATAAATGTAGTCTATGGTATTATATACTCATGCGTTATTGTTATTCACTAAGCATTATCTTACATTTTCTAAAAATGTTTTCAGGTGACCAAACTGGGAGGCCTTAAGGGAGGCCCAATACGTGGATATTTGAACTACAGCTCACAGGCCTTATGTTATGTACTGATATAGGGGTTGGACCCTAATGTTTTGTAATATTATAATGTTATAACTGTGGTGGCTTTTGATAGGCCCATCTTATGGAATGTTTATGTTTTGGAGATTAGGCACTGCTCTACTATGTATGACACACGTTTGCTTTACGTTTATGAAGTTTTAATTCAGCAATTTTATATCTTTTAAATGATAAATGCACCGATGTTTAGCCGACTAATGTAATGCGGCCTTGAGTAGCCAAGCTACTGGCCAGCATGAACCCCAAATCCATATAGGCTGGATTCAAGGCATGACACCACCCTTTATTTTCAACAGGCTTTAAAAGGGTATATCTAGCTTAGGATTATTAGGTTTTATTCCCTTGATTTTAATCATGTGCAAAGGGGTATGCTCCTCTTAAGCTTGTACTTATTTCTTTATTCTATATTTCTCACACTTTTGCTTACCAAAAAAAATTGTTAAAAAATTTGTGGGTTTTAAATGGGGTAATGAGTAAGATCGTGCATTTCATGAGATTAAAGAAAGGTTGTGTGGTGCTCCATTGTTAGCATTACTTGATTTTTCTAAAACTTTTGAGATTGAGTGTGATGCCTTAGGAATCGGTGTTGGAGCTATTCTGATGCAAGAGAAGCGGCCAATAGCCTATTTTAGTGAAATGCTAAATGGGGTAGCTTTGAACTACCCGACATATGATAAGGAGTTTTATGCATTGGTGTGAGCATTGGAGACTTGGCAACATTACCTTTGGCCGAAAGAATTTGTCATACATAAGTTGAATAGAAGGCATGCCAAGTGGATGGAATTCATTGAGACCTTCCCTTATGTAATTAAATACAAACAAGGTAAGAAAAACATTATGGCTGATGCATTATCAAGAAGGTATGCACTTGTCTATACTTTAAATACATAGTTATTAGGATTTGAATATGTTAAAAAATTGTATGCCAAGGATCATGACTTTGTTAGTGTGTATGGAGTGTGTGAAATGGCAACTTTTAGTAAGTTCTATAGACTAGATGTGTATTAGTTTAGAGAGAATAAACTTTGTGTGCCTAATAGTTCTATGCAATAGTTGCTTGGGTGTGAGGCACATGAAGGTGGTTGGATGGGTTATTTTAGTGTAAGGAAGACTTTAGACGTGTTGCATGAACATTTTTTTGGGCAAAGATGAAATGTGATGTGTAGAGAATTTGTATTAGATACATTACATGTAGGCAGGCCAAATCTAGAGTCTTACCACATGGATTATACACTCCTTTACCTGTACCTAGTGCACTTTGAATAGATATTTCTATGGACTTTGTTTTATGCTTGCCTAGGTCGAGGAAAGGAAGGGATTCAATTTTTTGTAGTTGTTGATAGGTTTTCTAAGATGGCATATTTCATCTCTTGTCATAAAACTGATGATGTAACCCACATCACTGATTTGTTCTTTCAAGAGATAGTATGACTCCATGGCATTCCTAAGAGTATTGTATCTGATCGTGATGTTAAGTTTCTTAACTATTTTTGAAAAGTCTTGTGGGGAAAATTGGGAACTAAATTGTTGTTTTCGACTACTTGTCACCCCTAAACAGATGGAAAAACCGAGGTAGTGAATAGAACTTATCTACTGTGTTGGGTACTAAAATTCAAAAGAACTTGAAAATTTGGGAGAATTGTTTGCCATTCATTGAGTTTGCATACAATTGGAGTGTTCATTCTACTATTGCTTTTTTCACCATTTAAGATTGTTTATGGTTTTATCCACCAACTCCTTTGAATTTGCAACCTTTCCCAATTAATGAAAGGACTAGTTTGGTTGGTCAAAAGAAGGCTGAGATGGTGAAGAAACTTCATGAAAGTGTACAGTAATACATAAAGAAGAAAAATGAGCAATGTGCGGCCAAACCTAACAAGGGCCGTAGACGAGTCTTCTTTGAACCAAGTGATTGGGTTTGGGTGCATATGAGAAAGGAAAGATTTCTAGCCCGTAGGCGGTCCAAACTACATCCTAGAGGGGATGGTCCGTTTCAAGTCTTTGAGCGTCTCAACGATAATGCTTACAAGTTGGATCTTCCAGGTGAGTATATTAGTGCTATATTTAATGTTTATGATCTTTCACTTTTTGATGTAGGTGACAATTCGAGGACGAATCCTTTTGAAGAAAAGGGGAATGATGAGAACCAATAAGCACCATTAAAGGATCCATTACAAGTTCCAGTTGGGCCTATTACAAGAGCAAGATCCAAGAAGATCAAAGAAGCAATTTTTCTTTTTTTTGGCTATGTAAGAAGATCAAAGAAGCAATTAATGGACTGATTCATGAGATTTGGGCTGATTCTAAAATGGGGCATTCCAAGCTTGGCCCAAAAGAAGATGAAGGCATAATAAATCTAATTCAAGCTGTTGATGGGGCTGATTAGTACTCTTTTGACTTGGCTAATTGATTGGCTGATTGCTCATCAATTAGGGGTTGATTTGTAGTATTTTGAGTAATCTTTTGACTTAGCTAAATTGATTAGTTGATTACCTATCATATAGGGGCTAATTTGTAGTCTTTTCAGTAGTCTTTTGACTTGGCTAATTGATTGGCTGTTTTTTAGTCTTTTGAGTAGTCTTTTGACTTAACTAATTGATTGGCTGATTGCCCATCAATTAAGAGCTGATTTGTAGTCCTTTTTCTCAACCATGCACTGTAAATAGCATGCACTCTTTGTAATAAAAAAGACATTGAATTAAGATAAAAAAAAATAATAATAAAAACGTGTGTTGCTTCTTCTATTAATTCTTCAAAGAGCTTATGAACTCATCAAGGATCCTTCCTTGTGGGGTTGAAATTTTACACCTTCAGTTCGTGATTCCATATAATCATTGGGTCAAGGTTAGTTACTCTATACCTTCGGGTCACATTTTAGTTATAAGTGTTGGGTTGTTTACGTAGCAAAAAAAAAGTGATAAGTGTTGGGTTGGGGTTTTCTTTCAAAATCTGATGATTGCAATAACCAAGTTGATAGAATTGTGACCAAGGTTAAGTCTTGGACTGGTAAATTCCTCTTCTATATAGGTCGGTTGCAGCTCATCAAATCAGTTTTATTCAATATACAGAGCTACTAGTGTGCCTACTTTATTATGCTAAAGAAAGTTTTGAAAAAAAATTAATCAATTTTTTTGTTTTTTTGTTTTTTTGCTAAGAAACAATATATACAAAACAAAGATCGGAAGATCAAGTACAAATACAAGAGGCATACCTCAGGCAATAGGATAAGGATCATCAAGAAAAGAAGATAGCCATCCTAACAACAAAGGGAACAAAGCTAGCACTAGCTAAGTAAAGTACACAACACAAGCTAACTTAGCTTTACAACTCCAAGGAATAGAACATTAATAACAAAAACAGCAACCCTTTGTTCTTAAAGATATCATTGGGAATCTGCCATATCTACTGGAAATTCCTATTTGGGGTTGTTCATTGAAAACCTCTCAAACTTGCCATCCTGTTACGAACATGAAAGATAATATCATTGAGTACTGTCTTCATGGCCCTACACTTGTTAGCCATTAATCTATTATTCTTTTCTCTCCAAATGAAACAAACAGTGATGGATGACATTAACTTGCATAAAATATTCTTCAAAGACTTCCCCTTCAAGGTATATGCCCAAGATATAATTCCGTGTCACTCATTACTCAAGCATTAGGCCTCACATTTTGTCAACAGTTGAACCCACAATCTCATGGTAATCGGACACTGGAAGAAGAGATGGTTATGATCTTCAATTTTTTCTTCACAAAACACACGCACATGTCATTTAAAATACCTTAAGTAGCAAGTTTGTTAGCAAAACATTAGGACCACTTTGCTATTGACCAGCTTCGCTAACCATCCCCCCCTCCCCCCCCCCCCCCCCCCCTAAATGCTACTTCCATGCTTGGCTGACAGCAAGTTCTACCACATTCGACTTGGAAAGGGATTGATTTAAAGAATACTGAAACTAAGGTTAATTGGGAAGAGGTTACAAAGCCAAATGATGAAGGTGGTCTAGGCATAAAGAAGTTGGTGAATTGGAATCAAGCTAATATAGCTAGATACATTTGGCTGTTATGCCAATCTTCTACGGCCTCCTGTTGGCTGAAGTGAATCAGAGCAAACTATCTAGTTAGAAGTCAATTCTGGGTAGCAAAGGTTCCTTGTGATTGCACTTGGACTTGAAGGAAAATTCTACGCCTGAGAGATATCATTAGGCCTTTAATCAAGTACAAAATTGGAAAAGGTTTACAGGTTTTCTTTTGGTATGATAATTGGCTTTCAATGGGGCCTATACATCAAAGAATGGGGGATAGGGTGATGTATGTTTCTGACTTAGGCAAAGAAGCAAAAGTCAACACCATTATTAGGGACAATTAGTTGCATTGGCCTGTGGCAAATTTCATAGAGTTGCTAGAGCTCAAGAGGTGTATGGAAGGTATTCCACGCCCTAATAGCTCTTGTAGTGATCAAGCTACATGGATTCAAATAAAAAAATCACCAATTTTCAGTTAGATTAGCTTGGAAAAATATTAGAAACCATAGTCCTTAAGTGGAGTGGGCTAAAGTTCCTTAGTTATTCCAAGATATAGCTTCACCCTTTGGCTTGCTATTCAAGAAAGATTGGTGACCCAAGACAAACTTGCTGCTTATGGTATTTTAAATGATATGTGTTGCATGTTTTGTAGAGATAAAATTAAAGACCAAAACCATCTCTTCTTCCAGTGTCTGATTACCAACAAATTTTGGGTTCGACTACTGGCAAAATATAAGGCCCCACGCTTGAGTAATGAGTGGCATGAGATCTAAGGTGATTCTAAAATGGAGCATTTCGAGCTTGGCCTAAAGGAAGATGAATGCATAATAAATTTAATTCAACCTATTGATGGGGTTCATTAGTAGTCTTTTGAAATAATTAATTGATCGGCTGATTGCCCATCAATTAGGGGCTGATTTGTAGTCTTTGACTTAGCTAATTGATTGGTTGAATGCCCATCAATTTAGAGTTGATTTTCAGTCTTTTTTTCTCAACCATGCTCTATAAATAGCATGCACTCTTTATAATGAAAAGACATTGAATGGAGATAAATAAAATAAAATAACCATAACTGTTGTTTCTTCTATTGGTTCTTCAAAGAACTTGTGAATTTATCAAGGATTCTTCCTTATGGCATTCAAATTTTTATACCTTTGGTTCGTGATTCCATATAATCATTGGGTTCGGGTTAGTTACTCTATTCCTTCGGGTCGCATTTCAGTTATAAGTGTTAGGTTATTTACTTAGCACAAAAAAAAAAGTGATAAGTGTTGGGTCGGGATTTTCTTTCAAAATCTAACTTTTAGCTTTCTTGGGTAAGCATTCCGATATTGTTGTTAGGTATCAACACGTGTTGATTGAGGTTCGTATCATTGGGAGAAAGGCATGATAGAAGTTTCCAATGAGATCCAAGATGGCAAGACAAAATTAACAAAAACCTAGAAAACATCAAAATGAAAATACCATTGTTCCAAGGAAAAAACGATCCTGAAGTATACTTTGAATGGAAAAAGAAGGTGTAGTTGATTTTTGAGTGCCACAACTACTATAAGGAGAAAATGGTAAAACTCGCTGTCATTGAGTTTATTGACTACCCTATTATATGGTGGGATCAATTTGTGATGAACATAAGGAGAAACCATGAGATGTCTATTGAGACGTGGGAGGAAATGAAAACCATCAGAAGGAGGTGGTTTGTCCATAGTCATTACTATAGGGACTTGTATCAGAAATTACAAACTCTTACTCAAGGCTATAGGAGCGTGGATGACTACTACAAGAAGATGGAGATCACCAAGATTCGGGCTAATGTAGAGGAGGATAGAGAAGCTACCATGGCAAGGTTTTTGAATGGGCTGAACCGGGACATTGAGATGAGAATCAACAAGCACCATTAAAGGATCTATTACATGTTCAAGTTGGGCCTATTACAAGAGCAAAATCCAAGAAGATAAAAGAAGCAATTAAAGGGCTGATTCATGAAATTTGTGCTGATTCTAAAATGGGGGCATTCCAAGCTTGGCCAAAGGAAGATAAAGGCATAATAAATCTAATTCAAGCTATTGATGGGGCTGATTAATAGTCTTTTGACTTGGCTAATTGCCCATCAATTAGGGGTTAATTTGTAGTAATCTTTTAACTTAGCTAATTGATTGGTTGATTGTCATCAATTAGGAGCTGATTTGTAGTCCTTTCTTTCTTAATCATGTTCTATAAATAGCACACACTCTTTGTAATGAAAGACATTCAATTGAGAAAAAAAAACCACACGTGTGTTGTTTCTTCTATTGGTTCTTCAAATAACTTGTGAACTTATCAAGGATTCTTCCTTGTGGCGTTTATATTTTTATACCTTCGGTTTGTTATTCCATATAATCATTGGGTCTGGGTTAGTTACTTTATACCTTTGGTTCGTATTTTAGTTATAAATGTTGGGTTAGGGTTTTTTTTCAAAAACTAACTTTTAGCTTTATTGGGTAAGTATTACGATATTGTTGTTGGGTCTCAACACGTATTGATTGAGGTTCGCATCATTTGGTATTAGAGCCAAGTTCTAAAATCAGGTTTACTATCATTTTATCTTTTGTTTCTTGCTATCATCCATCGTTTTTCATTCGTGTTCATTACTCCTTGTTCTGGCCTTGTGTTGTACACCGAGTTCCAAAAAAAAAAAAAAGTGACTTTAAAAAAAAAAGGAAGGTGATACTAAGGCAACAGATACTAACATTCACCATACTTATCAAATTTATTTGTTCTTGAATCATTGACTTTTGTAGTTTCAGTTCTCTAAAAAAAAATCTGACTTTTGTCCTTTTCCTTTGATTCGTTGTTTCTATAATATTTTTCTTACCACCAGTATTGGTTTAAATACTACAAGTTGAATTTCTTGAGCAAGTTTATTAGTTTAATAAAGA